>CM066032.1:240656983-240964947 GCA_033557465.1 Ichthyophis bannanicus
AAGTCCAGTAAACCGTGTAAATGCCTTTTATTGGGCTTTTCAATGGCACTTACCGGTACATGGTTAGTGGCACTGAATATCCCCTTCTAACCTTGCTACACTTCCCTATGTGGTTAGCATGGGGGCATGTTGTGGGCGTTTCAGGGCAGAGCAGGGGCGGAGACTGTCGCTAACTGGGCAGTAGTGATATTGCACTGCTACCCAGTTAGCGACCTGCGGGTAAAACTAGGCCAGCTTTTTCTATGTCTAGTTTTACTTGCGAGAGCTAACCGGGTAGCAGTGCAATATTACTGCTACCTGGTTAGGCTCTGCGGCAGAATCCTCTGTGCATCAAACCCAGATATTCAATGCCATTGCCGCAGCACTAAATATCTGCGGCCCATATCTTTTACATAAAATTCAAAATCGCCTTCTTCACAGCATAACCATTTGAGTCTAAAAAACTGACTAATTAGAAGATTACATTTACGGTGTCTGTTATGCCAACTATCATAATGAAGCAAATTATTTTTGTCTGCTGGCTCCCTATAAACAGAAGTGTGAAAATCACCCTTTTGTAGATATATCAATCTATCTAGAAATGGAATGTCTCTCGAATCACTATGCATATTGAATTTTAGGTTGACATCTCTTGAATTAAGCTAATAAGAAAGTAATCTTAGATTGTCACCACTACCTTCCCAGATCAGCAAATCAACATATCTCTTTTATAAAATCATGTGTTTCACAAAAGAGATAGTTGTGCAAAAATATCTTTTCAAAATGAGCAACATAATGACAAGTAACACCAATGGTCAAAGCGGTCCTCATAGCAGTGCCTTTAATTTTTGATTTAAAAAAATTCCTTGGAGTACAAAATTGTGTGCATTACTTTGAAAAAGAACTAACTCATAAACAAGCTGTCGGAATCCTGAGATTAGATGTTCTCTGGGACAATGCATCCTTAATGATCATATGAGCTTCATCTTGAGGGACGTTGGTGTAAAGGAACTCAAATGTCAAGGGTAATAAGGAGGATGTCAGATTCATCATAACATAATTCTTGAAGTATGTTAATAATGTGTGAAATTGAGAATGAAAGAAGGTAGTTCATGGATGAAAGTTCTCAAAAAAATGTCCACAAAAAAATAAAGTGGCTCTAAAAGAGATCCAATGGTAGACATAATAGGTTTGCCTGGTGGTGTGGTCATAGATTGACATACTTCAGGCAAAGTATAAATGGTAGGAATCCCTGGATTATTTACCTCAAGAAAAGCGTTTACTTTAATAGTTAAAAAAACAACATTGAGAACAATTTATAAGAGCGCCAATCTGCTCCTAAATCTATAATCTGTTGTATTGTTCTAATTGTTAAGCTCTGTTATGTTACTGTTCAATGAAAACTTGTTCAATGTAGACCTGCTCTATGTATTAAGTTGTTGTACTGTAAACTGTACTGATTTAAAATAGTGTGGTATATAAAACCAAAAAAATAAATAAAATGGGATCAGAGGATAGAAGCAAATAGCATGTACGATCACGTAATGGTCTCTGAATTTCACAAACATAATCAAACCTGTTTTTAATGACTACACCTCCGTCTTTATTGGCTGGCTAAATGACAATACTAGAACTCTGCCTTAAGCTGTTAATGGCTTGCATTGTGATATTTTCTCTGTTTACCATTCTTAAGTTCTTCTATGTCACTCAACACTAAAGTTTCAAATATATTATAGGATCTACAGGTCCCGGAAGGACTCATTTAGATCCTCTAGAGATGATGGACATATCATTTATTTATTTTATTTAACAGTTTTTTTATACCGCTTTATTGTTTAGTCAAAGTGGTTTACATTATAACTTAAACTTGGTAATGTACATTAAATAGGGACATTGGTAACTTGGGGGGGGGGGGGTTTCTGAGGCAATGGAGGGTTAAGTGACTTGACCAAGGCAACAAGGAATGTTAGTGGGAATTGAACACAGGTCTCTTAGTTCCTAAGCCAGTGCTCTAACCATTAGGTTACTCCTCCACTCCATGGATCTGCATAGCTGTTTGTCTAGAAAAGAATGCCTGAATTCGTAACTTCCTTACAAATTTAAAAATCAATTCACGTATACATAAGGTCATACTTAATCATGGGGACAAAGGATAGACTTTTGGGAGTACCTTAATTTCACTGTCCGTTAATTGAAAATCAGAAATAATATTTATTGGTATTTTCTTTCTATAAGGTCGTCCCCTTATCCTTCTTCTCCGCTGAACTCATAAATTCATCAAGACACATAATTAACCCACTTTTTTGTCTGTTAGTGTCCTTTCCCAAATCTGATCTAAAAAAAAAATTTTGAGCAAGAAGGAAAAGGTGACTCAGTTGGAAGTTTCAGTGAAGAAAATTGTTCCTCAGGATTACTCTTCACTCACTTCCTACTCCTCTCTTCCACGTCTTTGTCATTATTATTTCTTTTGAACCTAGACATGACAGAAGACACTTATCAGAACTATATGAAAAACTTTCCTACACCAGGGGTAAATGGATCCTCTTGTATAGTTATTCTCATCTTTTTTGTATTTATCAGAGTTCATTTTTTAATTTCTTTTCTATAATCATCCAATCTTTTAT
The DNA here is from genome assembly GCA_033557465.1 of Ichthyophis bannanicus. NCBI lineage: Eukaryota > Metazoa > Chordata > Amphibia > Gymnophiona > Ichthyophiidae > Ichthyophis > Ichthyophis bannanicus. The sequence continues at coordinate 240,659,587 of CM066032.1, forward strand.
TACAATCCTACAGTAAACTATTGAATCATCTAGTCTTCTTGCTCTTAAGTAAATCTGTTGTTTCATCAATCTTGAATTTAAGCTCCAGCTTTCTTCTTAGATGTTGTTATTGTTGTTAAGTGCCTTCAAGTCGGTGTTGACTCATAGCGACCCTCTGGATAGTTGTCTTAAACTGTGCTTGGTCTTCAGTCAGGCGGCTCATTACACTGGTCAACACAATTTTTGTCACAGACCCGCTCTGACCTGTTTCATATGTAATTTTTCCCATTGTTTACAAATATGGTATCAGAATTTTTCTATCACCCATACTTCAGGAGATATCATCTAGTAAAGTGTGTACATTACTGTAAATTAGCCGTCACACCTCACCTGTATGCCCCAATCTTGCCCCGCTCAACTCCTGTCTCGCTGCTGTCTCCAACTGGATGACCCAAAACTGCCTACACCTCAACCTATCGAAAACTACTGCTATCTGGTTTCCTCATGGTCACCAATCCCCGTCCCTGGCCCCTTCTTTCCCTGGTACACCCATCTCTCTGGTTCCCACCCTTCGGTATCTCGGGGTGCTCTTTGACTCTGATCTTTCCTTTTCTGCCCATGTCTCCAAGACCTCCTCCTTTTACCTCCGTCAAATTCGCGCAATTCATCCCTTCCTCTCTCCCTCCGCTCTTGTCACCCTGCTGCTATCTCTTGTCATCTCCCGTGTTGACTTCTCCAACTCTATTCTCTCCGGCATTTCCAAACTACAGCTGACACGACTGCAAAGAATCCAGAACACCGCTGCCCGACTTGTGTCCCACTCCTCCCCTAGAGATCACGTCACTCCCCTCCTGCTTCGTCTTCACTGGCTTCCCATATCCTTTCGTATCCAGTTTAAACTTCTCACACTTGTTCATAAGGCGCTTCATACCACTACCCTGCAATATCTGGCTGACCTAATCCACTTTCATACCCCCAGGCACACCCCTCGATCCTTCCATCTTAACCGCCTCGCACTACCTCCCCCCCTTCACAGGCTCACCTTCACTCCACCCGTTCCTCAGCCTTTTTTTTCGTAGGTCCCGCTCTCTGGAATTCCCTTCCCACTGCCTTCCGTCTTGAACCACATCACCCAACCTTCAAACATGCCCTGAAGACCCACCTATTTTCCCTTGCTTTCGACCTTCCCTCCTCCCAGCCTTAGCCTTTTCCCTTGTGTCTGCTGCTGTCTACCCGCTCTCTCCTCTCTGTCCTATATTGAATTGTAACTTCCTTTTCATCTTCTGGCCTTGTGCCCTACTGTACTGAAGATTTTATTGTAAACCGCTCTGTTTACCACTGAAGGGCGGTCAAGCAAATGAATAAACAAACAAACATACAGTTTTGTTTCAGTAAACAAAGTTTGAATACAAAAAATTCCATCTTAATTATTATTGTATGTTGTCAGCCACAACCAAAAATGCTGAGTCATGTAGTTATAATATAATTAATTAACCGGGCCCCTTGCCCTACTGGTCTAGCTGATACAAGCAGAAAATGCTGAGTCATGTATTGGTATGCTTTCTGTCGCCGTCAGCGATTGTGGTTTGCATTGTTTGAAAAAAACAGAATCTGAATGGATGTGAGTTTGCGTTAATCTATTTCATAAACAGAAGTTGGTTAATAAATATTATGGTTATCGCTTGTAGTTGTTTAACAATACATCGAAAGTGTGTTAATCATCCGGATTCATTTTGCTACATTTACGGTACATTTTAAGAAGCAGAGAAAACATTTTACTCCGCTTGTTAAGACATGTTATAAGCTGTACTTTGGATGTCAAGTCGGTGACCAGGACAAAAATTGGGCGCCTCACGTCTGCTGTATTACCTGTGTCAGACTCCTAACAGGTTGGGTAAAGCACAGTTATTTACCTGTAACAGGTGATCTCTTGGAACAGCAGGAATAAGTCTTCACATATGGGTACGTCGGTACCGACGGAGCCTGCGCGGGAACGCTCCCCAGCTTCCCAAAAAAGGAAAGCTTTTGGGAGCATCCCACAGCGCCTGCGCGCTGCCTTCCTGCCTTTCCAAACCATCTCTCCTCAGTTCGAGTTTAAAGCTGAGACAATAGAGAGAGAGAGGAAAGGAAAGATAGAAAAAGAGATACAACTCCTAGGGGAGGTGGGAGGGTTGTGAAGACTTATTCCTGATGTTCCCAGAGATCACCTGTTACAGGTAAGTAACTGTGCTATCTCCAGGAACAAGTAGGAATGAGTCTTCACATATGGGGACTCCCTAGCTAAGATGCCTGGGAGATCCCCAAGGATATGAGACCCTGGAAAGGGGTCTACTTCCTCCTATGCATCTCAGGCATCCATCCAGGGAAGGAGGGTAGGAGTTGTTTAAAAATGGAACAGATGTTTGAGGACAGCCTGACCAAACAAGGCATCCCGGCGGGAGTCCTTGTCCAAGCAGTAATGGGCTGTGAAGGTATGAACCGAGGCCCAGGTGGCTGCTCGACAGATCTGGTCGATGGACACAGAATTTAGATGAGCCATAGAGGTGGCCATGGCCCTCACATTATGAGCTGTGACATGGCTCTCCAGAGCAAGGTTCTTACTCTGATAGGCGAAAGAAATACACTGAGCAATCCAATTGGACAGTATTCTCTTAGAGACTGGAAGTCCCAAATGAGAAGGATCAAAAGCAACAAAAAACTGAGAAGACTTTCTATGTTGCTGTGTCCTATGTAAGTAAAAAGCAAGAGCTCTTTTACAATCCAGAGTATGAAGATTCTTCTCTGCACTGGATGCATGAGGAGCTGGAAAAAAGACAGGTAAATATACCTCTTGATTAAGATGAAAAGGTGAGACCACTTTAGGCATAAAGTGTGGATTTGTCCTAAGGACTACCTTATCATGATGGAACCTTGTATAAGGTCGATTAGCCACTAATGCCTGCAGTTCACTGATGCGGCGAGCTGAAGTAACTGCAATGAGGAAAATAACCTTCCAGGAAAGACATTTCAAGGAGGTAGTGGCTAAGGGTTCAAAAGGTGGCTTCATAAGCTGACCAAGAACCAAATTTAAGTCCCATGACACCGGAGGAGGCCTAATGGGAGGTTTAGTTAAAGTTAGGCCTCTCATGAATCTTGCAATGAGAGGATGAGAGGAAATAGGTTGTCCATTGATGGGCTTAAGGGATGCTGCAATAGCACTCAAATGGACTCTTACTGAATTCGTTTTAAGGCCTGCATTGGAAAGATGCAGGAGATAGTCTAACAGAGAATCTAAAGGTAGTGCTAGAGGGTCAAGACCCTTTTCAGCACACCAAATGGAAAACCTCTTCCATTTAAAAGCATAAGAACGCCTGGTGGAAGGTTTTCTGGAAGCATGGAGGATATCCTTCACTTGTTGAGAAAGATTCCAATCTTGAAGATCTAGGCCTTCAGTAACCAAGCTCTGAGGTGTAGGGACTTGGGGTTTGGATGCCACAAAGTCCCTTCCTCCTGGGACAGAAGGTCTGGAGCAGCTCCCAAGTCCAGGGAGGGGGCTTGGGAGAGATGTAGAAGTAGAGGGTACCACACTTGGTGTGGCCAGCGTGGAGCTATGAGGATCATAGATCCTTGATCCCTCTGGAGTTTGAACAGAATCTTGGGAATCAAGGGAATGGGTGGAAATGCATATAGGAAGCCCTGACCCCAATGAAGGAGGAAGGCATCCTTGGCCTGAACTCCCTGACACGGAATTCTGGAACAGAACCGGGGAAGTTTGGCATTCCACGGACTTGCAAAGAGGTCTATGTCCGGGGTTCCCCATTCTTGGAAGATTCTGAGTACCTGATCCATGTGCAGGGACCATTCGTGTGGAAGCAGAACTCGACTGAGTCTGTCTGCCCAAGAGTTTTGGACTCCTGGGAGGTATACTGCCAGGAGATGGATTTGATGCTCTCTGGCGAAGGCCCACAATCTTAAAGCTTCATTGCAAAGCGACAGAGAGCCAGTTCCTCCTTGCTTGTTTATGTAAAACATGGCTACTTGATTGTCCGTATGAATGAGGACTGTCTTGTAGCTGAGGAGGGTATGAAAGACCTTGAGAGCTAGAAAAACTGCTCGAAGCTCCAAGTGGTTGATATGAAGAGAGGTCTCCTGTGGGGACCAAGTGCCTTGAGTGGAGAGGTCCTGTAGATGGGCTCCCCAACCTGTTTGGGAGGCATCTGTTGTGAGGGTTGCTTGGGGCAACAACTGTTGGAAGGGGGACCCCAGCAACAAATTTTGAGTGGACATCCACCATTGGAGGGACCAAAGAGACGTTTGGTGGTTGCTATTTGGTCTGAGAAAGCTCCTGAAGCTTGAGTCCACTGGGTGGACAAAGTCCATTGAGCTGCTCTCATGTGTAGGCGAGCATAGGGTACCACATGCACTGTAGAAGCCATGTGGCCTAGCAGTTGTAGCATCTCCCGGGCAGTTAAGTGGCTCTTTGACTGAATCTGGGAGGCTAACTGCACTAGGCGTTGGCAACGGGCCTGAGGAAGGTAGGCCCTTGCAGTAGTGGTATCCAACCAGGCCCCTATGAATTCTAGGGACTGAGTAGGGGTGAGCTGAGACTTTGGGAGGTTTACCACAAGTCCCAGATACTGCAGAATGCGCCTTGTACGGTCCAGGGAAATCTGGGCCTCTGACTGAGATAGAGCTCGAATGAGCCAGTCGTCCAGGTATGGGAAGACAAATATTCCCAGAGTGCGTAGAAATGCAGCAACTATTGCCATGCATTTGGTGAACACTCTTGGAGCAGAGGCCAGACCGAAAGGAAGGACTCTGTATTGGTAATGTTTTCCTTGGAAAAGAAACCGTAGGAATCTTCTGTGAGAGGGATGGATGAGGACATGTGTGTACGCATCCTTGAGATCTAGAGAACAAAGCCAATCCTGACTTTGAAGGTATGGAAGGAGAGTGCCCAGAGAAAGCATCTTGAACTTCTCCTTGCATAGAAATTTGTTCAATTCTCTGCGATCTAAGATGGGCCTGTATCCCCCTGTCTTCTTTGGAATGAGAAAATAGGGGGAGTAGAACCCTGACCCTTGATGAAGAAGAGGAACTTCTTCTATTGCCCCTTGGGCAAGAAGGGTAGCTACCTCTTGACCTAGAAGGTCAAGAAGAGATGTGGGAGAATTGAAGTGTCTTACCATTGTGGGGAGGAAGGTCTGAGAAATGAAGCTTGTAGCCCTCTCTTATGACGGAGAGGGTCCACTGCTCTGATGTTATTTGCTCCCATCTGGGAGCAAAATGAGCCAACCTTCCTGGAATGGCGAGAGGCTCTGGCTGCTTTAGAGCCAGAAAGGCTAAGTTCTCTAGCATCAAGTCAAAAACCCTGAGGAGGTTGGGCCTGCGGAGTTGCAGCAGCCCCTGTAGGCTTAGGCCTGGCCTGTTTAGGTTGCTGACGCTTAGTGGTAAAGCGACCTGTAGAAGATTGTTGGCCAGAAGTAGAAGGAAATCTGCCCTTTTTAAAGAAAGACTTTTTAAAAGGCTTTTTCTTGGCAGGAATGGAGGTTGACTTTGAAAGTCTATCCAGAGCAGAGTTTTCTGCATCCATTTGAGTGGCTTTTATTTGCCATTCTTTGCCAAATAGGTTTTCACCTGTATAGGGAAGATTTCCTAAGCCATCTTGAACCCAGGGTTCTAAATCAGAAGCCTGGAGCCAAGCAATTCTGCGAGCAGCTATGGCAATGCCTGAAGCTCTGCTGGCACCTTCAAAGGAGTCAAAGGCTGCCCTGTTGGAAAACTTTGAAATGTCTTGGGTATGCTTAAGCCAAATGAGGAATTCCTCCCTTTTATCCTCTGGAAGAAAAGGGAGGAAAGTGTGCAGTTTTTGTGCAACTTCTTTTAGAAACATACCCATGTAAAGGCTATATGAGTTGATTCTGGCAATAAGCATACTGGCTTGGAAAATTTTCCTACCAAAAGCATCCAAGGTCCTGCATTCTCTTCCTGGAGGAGCAGAAGAGTGTCTCTTTGTACTCTTTATCCTCTTCATAGCTGACGGCACCACAATGGAATGCTGAGGAAGCTGAGTTTTTTGAAATCCAGGACAAGGAGGGACACGATACATAGTGTCCAATCTGCGAGAATGAGGAGAGAGAGTGAGAGGAGTCTCCCATAGATCAATCAGGTGTTCATAAAGAATCTCATGAATTGGTAAGGTGACTGCCTCTTTAGGAGCCTTAGAATAGCCTAAAATATCCAATTTGTTTGCTCTAGGCTCTGATTCAGAGGTTACTGAAATAGAAAGTCCTTTAGCTACTTCTCTTATGAAGTCTTGAAAGGACAAGTCCTCTGGAGGAGACATTCTTCTTTTTGGAGAAGAAGGCTCTTCAGGAAGGGCTATGGATACTTCAGGAGACTCGTCTGATGTATCAGAATCAGAGGAATCAAAGTATCGCCTGTCAGGGTGCTCTTCCAACGCTCGATATGCGTATCGAGCAGTATCGACATCGGGCGTCCCCGGTACCGGATCGGTACCGATAAGCAGCCCTGGACAAGGAACCGCTGCAGCCGGTATCCTGGTCGATGTCGATGCAGTCGGTACCGGTATCGGCGCTGGTGCCGGTACCGGAGCCGATACCGACAACGGAGTTTGTTTCGGTACCAGCGGCGTCGCAGCTTGAATGAAGGCCGTAATAGCCCGCTGCATGGACAGAACATTGTGATCCATCGACGCCATGAATGCCTGGAAGTCGGTACCGGGAGATTGTGCCGGTACCCCAGAGCATTCTAACAGGTGATCGGTCGAGGCCGTGCCATCGATGTCAACCTGTAACCCCATAGGAGGAGCTTTGGAAGCCGGAGCTTCCCGCCGGGCTTGTTTTGCTGGTGCAGGATCCTCGAAGGCAAGCCCGGAGGCATCTCGATGCTTAGAGGGAGATCTACCCTTCGAGGACCTGCTAGGTTTATGTTTGGTTACCTGAGATCCATGAGGAGAAGAAGACCTGGAAGATGTCGATGCTACCGACGCTGCTTCAGCGGGAAACAGCACATGGAGCTTAGCTGCTCGGTTCTGTAAACCCCGTTTAGACATTAGAGAGCAGGATGGACAATCCGGAATGGAGTGTTCAGGACCAAAACATTTAAGACACCATTCATGGGTATCTGTAACAGAAATAGTACCGCTACACTTTGTGCATTTTTTGAACCCGGAGGCTGGTTTTTCCATGAGGGAAATTTTCTTGTAGGCCCTGAGGCCCAAGAGGAGAAATACACTAAGTGAAGAAAAGTAGATTTTTTTTTTTTGAAAGAAAGAAAGAGAAAAAAACCGGCGGTACCGGTCCGGAGTCGGGGAAGGCAGACACGCGACCAAAGAAATAAAATAAAATAAAGAACTTCTTCAGCGGTGATAGGGCTCGACCTGCTGGCTCCGCGGCAAAGAAGAACTGAGGAGAGATGGTTAGAAAAGGCGGGAAGGCAGCGCGCAGGCGCTGTGGGATACTCCCAAAAGCTTTCCTTTTTTGGGAAGCTGGGGAGCGTTCCCGCGCAGGCTCCGTCGGTACCGACGTACCCATATGTGAAGACTCGTTCCTGCTTGTTCCTGGAGATAGGGTGTTCCACACCTGAAATTTGCTGTTCCAATGATCTGGAAGGAACCAAGAGATCACATGACAGATTGCTACTTTTGCCTTACAAACATTGCAGGCATTACTTCAAAATCAAAACACACTGTAAATTACCCAAATTTACCATCTGCCATAAGGCCTGAGCCTCACTGTCAAGAATTGCCGGTGCCAAAACCTCCAGAAAATCTTACAGTGAATGAGGATGAAGAAGAAGAAGAAGAACCATTGAATGCTGATGATGTTGACGATGATGGCAATGCTGTAATGCAGGATCCAAGTTTTGAGGCATCCGGTTCCTCTTCTGAACCACATTTACTGGACCAAGGCGATTTGAATGATCTCATCAGAGATTTGAATCTTTCAAAGCGACAAGCAGAACCGTTAGGGTCACGACTGAAAGGCTGGAACCTTCTTCAGAAAGAAACCAAAGTGTGCACTTTTAGAAATAGGTATACCGAGTTTATGGATTACTTTGCCTTTGAAGATGGAATTGCTTTTTGTTGTGAAGTTAAATCCCTGATGGAAACACTTTGTCCGGATTATAGAACAGAGGATTGGCAACTATTTATTGATTCTTCTAAATATAGCCAAAAAAAGCTGTGCTTATCCACAACGGAAATATTTTACCATCAGTTCCAGTAGCTCATGCCACCAATATGAAAGAAACTTACAGCAGTATGCATCTCCTGCTAACAAATATCTAGTATGAAGAACACAAGTGGAATATTTGTGGCGATTTAAAAGTAATTGCCCTCTTGCTTGGACAACAGCTTGGTTGGACAAAGTATTGTTGCTTTCTGTGTGAGTGGGACAGCAGGGACAGGAAAAATCATTACATCCGGAAACAGTGGCCAAAGAGAACATCATTAGTCCCAGGCCAGAAAAATGTTGCACATGACCCACTTGTGGAGCTGAATAAAGTATATCTACCTCCATTCCATATAAAGTTGGATCTTATGAAGAACTTTGTAAAAGCCATGGACAGAAGTGGACTTGGATTTGCATATCTAAGAAAGACATTTCCACAAATCAGTGAGGCGAAGATCAAAGAAGGGATCTTTGTAGGACCTGATATTAGAAAACTGATGAAAGATGAAAACTTTGACGGTCAGTTGAATGAAACTGAAAGAGCTGCATGGGAGTCCTTTAAGACTGTTTGCTGCAACTTCTTGGGAAATAACAAAGCAGACAACTATGGAGAATCAGTGGATACTCTACTGAAATCTTACCAGAAACTGGGATGTAACATGTCTTTGAAAATGCACTTCTTGCATTCACACCTGGATTTTTCTCCTGCAAATCTAGAAGCAGTCAGCGATGAACATGGGGAAAGGTTTCATCAGGACATTTCAGTAATGGAAAATAGGTACCAGGGCAAGTGGAGCTTGCAGACTATTGTTGGACCCTTAAGAGGGATGTTCTTGAGGTGCAATACAGTAGAAAATCATATACAACTACCTTTTAGGAGACATTACATTACAATATACATCTAATGTAAATATGAGCAACATAGTCTAAATTTAAACTACATGTCAAGCAAAAACGTTACGTGATGGAGAATTTCTAAGTACATATCCGAGTTCATAACCAAAAAACAGCACTATAATCAGCCATTTTCATTTCTGTGACAGAAAACTTTTTGGATTTTGTTTACCAGTGTTATTGACAGAGTGGCACCTATAGCTGATGTTAATGTATCGATCCACCTCAATGCTGGCCTTTCTCTTTTGCATTGAACTTCTACCTTGCCAAGCATGATGTCTTTCTCTAATGATCTCTCTTCGCATGATGTGTCCAAAGTATGAAAGTCGAAGTAATCTGAGCATCTAAAGAAAGCTTAGGTTTTGTCCACTTGATCTTTATTGTATAATGACTCTGTATATTCTTTCCACCTTTTCTTGATCTTCTCAGCATCATTCAACATGGATCCTTGATCATCTTGTAACATTCCAATTTGAGGATGGAATTTTTTCTTTAACTCTCATAGCTTTAGGAAAGCCGATCTTGTTCTTCTTCTAATAGTTTCTGCTTCTATTTCCTTGCATATGTCATTGTAGCACCTTTCCTTGAATTGTATTGCTGCACGTTGGAAATCTCTGTTGAGTTTTGCGAATGCCTCTCTTTCTCCTCTGGCTTTAGCTTCTCTACGTTTCTGGGCAATTTTCAGAGTTTCTTTGGTCATCCATTTTGGCCGTTTTTGCTTTTTCACCTTTTGCAGAGACTTCTTACTTTCTTCCAACACAACCTTCTTGATGTCATTCCATAACTCTTCTGGAGCTCTGTCATTTGTATCTAAAGCAGCAAATCAATTTTGCAGGGAGTCTTTAAATTTCGGTGGTATATTCTCAAGCTCATATTTTGCTACATTCATGAGTGGCTTGCTCTTTTTCAACTTTAGCTTGAGTTTGCATACTAGTAAGCTCCAGGTTTTATCTTTGTTGATGTTATAGAGCTTTTCCATTGTTGACTTCCACAGATGTAGTCAATTTGATTTTTGTACAAACCATTGGGTGAAGTTCACCGCTTGTGTTGCTGGAAGAAGGTGTTTGAGAGGAATAGGTCGTTGGTCTTGCAGAATTCTATCAGTCTTTCTCCAGTTTCATTTCTGTTGCCAGGTCCATATTTTCCAACCATTTTACCTTCTTCTTTGTTGCCAACCTTTGCATTCCAGTCACCTATGACTATCAGGATATCCTGTTTGCATGTTCTGTCAATTTCAACTTGTACTTGTTCGTAGAACTCACCAACCTCGCCCTCTTCTGCAGCTGTTGTTGGGGCATATAATTGAATTATAGTTGTGTTAATGGACATTCCTCATAAACAAATAGAAATTAAGAATTCACTGATTGCATTGTATTTCATTACAGTTCTTGCAAGTTTCTTCTTAATTATAAATGCAACAGCATTTCTTTTTTGTCTTTCATTTCCAGCATAGTAGACCATTTGAACATCAGATGCAAAGTGCCCAATGTCAGTCCATTTCAGTTCACTGACACCAAACAGATCGAGTTGTACATGTACCATTTCATTCTTGACCACCTCCAACCTCCCTTGGTTTATGCGTCGTATGTTCTATGTCCCAATATATAAGACATCTTTGCAGCGTCTGACTCTTATTTCATGCATAGGTACATCAGCAGTCAGAAGTCAGGAGGGCTTTGATTCAACCACATCATAAATGCTAGCTTTACTCTGAAAAGTCTTCAAATCCTCCCCAATAACCAGTTGAGTGCCTTCCAACCTGGGGGCCCAATCTTTCAGCACTATAGTGCAAGTTGTTTTGTTGTGACTATCCATTGTTTTTTTGTGGCAAGATACGGAAGTAGATTGCAAGGCCTTTCTTCCGCGCAGTTGAATTCTAGTGTTGTTGTCGTCACAGAAATGTGATCCTCCGCCACCAACACCGTCCCATTTTGCTGCTGCTCAGAAGGGTGTTCTATCTTGGTCTGGCACCTCAGTTGAGACCTGTCCATCTTGGGAGACCCTGCTAGTACTTAAGCTACCGATAGCTTAGTCTTCAGCATCACCGATGCATACAAGCCTTCACAGCACGACAAGCTGCAAACCAAGTGAGGGCTTCTTAGATGTATTTATCAATAAAATCATGAGGTCCAATGAACACTTGTTCCGTATATTATTCCACTGTTCTAAAAAATCTGTTTTTTTCTATAAACATCTTGGGTGCCTTAAGTAATCCTCAGACCATGAGGAATATCCTTGACCCTACAGTATTAGACCAGTGTTGCATAGTGTAATTCATTTCTAATAAGTTGCTTCATCTTCTTTACAAACTCAATCCATTGATCATTGTTCAAACTGCCTTCTTCCTGAAGATGGGCGATTCTTTCAAAACTTCATTAAGGTGATCTTCATTTTAATTAAAAACTGTCCCATTTAGCGTAAGCCATAGTGTACTATCAAAACTCCATAAAAAGACAGAAAATGAGAGTGAATCACCCACACCAATGCACAAAGCAGGAACAACCAATGGGGGGAGAGCAGGATTCTTAAGTGTATATGAAAATGTATTTACCACAATCCAATATGGTCATGTTTCTGCAAATACACACCTGTATCAGAGGTATTTATAACAACCACAGAGCCCTTGTATAGAACCTAGGGAATCTGTGTAAAACTAACATCACCTAAAAAAGGCGCGACGCCAAGATACGCAGCTTGGTCAAATAGATACCAGAATAAATATCAAAGGAGGGAACAGAGAGTAATGCATGGAGCAACAATGAAACTGAAATATCTTAAAAAGGACTACTTAAAGTAAAAAAAAAATATTCATAAACCCAGAAGACATTACTCAGTAAATTGTACATACACAAAAGTCATGGCAAACCGTGGTATAAAAAAATGACATTAAGAACAAAATAGTAAGAAAAAATAACTGTCTAAATAAAGATTAACAAATAAATATGAACAAATAAAAACAAAAAAATATAAAGTGATGCCATTTTATTGGATTTTGTATTAAATTAGTCCAATTATGTTTATGTTTATTTACTTTATATACCGCTAACAATGACATCATAGCGGTTAACATAGAATATAAAACAATACAAAAAGCCGTTAGCAGAACAAGGAAAGGAAGTTACAATAATGGATAGGAAAGCAAACCAGAAGAGCCATACAATGAGACAGAGGAGAGGAAAAAAGAGAGGGAAAGGGAAGTAGATTTACACAGAGGGGACGGGGAGGTCAAAAGCAAGGGCAAAAAGGAGGGTTTTCAGACTGCTCTTAAAGGAGGTGTGTTGCTATTCAAGCCAAATGGAAGAGGGGAGGGAGTTACAAAGGGCAGGGCCGATAAAAAAGGCGGCAGAGGAACGTGTGGACTGAAGATGGGCGCGTGAAGGGGAAGGCAAATATAAGTGATTAAGATGTAGAGATCGTAATTAGCGGGTAGGGGGTATGAAAGTGGATGAGATCGGCCAGATACTGAGGACAGTGTGTGTAGAGTACGTGATGGACAAGTGCGAGAATCTTGAAGTGGATGCGGAATTTGACAGGGAGCCAGTGAAGGTGAATAAGAAGGGGTGTAATGTGATCACGAGGAGAAGAGTGGAAGATTAGCCGAGCAGCAGTATTCTGAATATGTTGTAGATGGTGAAGTTGTGTAGAAGAGAGACCAACCAGAACGGAGTTACAAAAGTCAACGTGAGACATGACCAGGGATAGGAGGAGGGTAGTAAGAGCCTGTGCGGTGAGGAAGGGTCGGATAGCGCGAATTTGACGTAAGAAGAAGAATGACGTTTTGGAAATATGAGAGATGTGATCGCGAAAGGACAGGTCGGGGTCAGAGAAAACGCTCAGGTAATGAAAAGAGGAGACTAGGGGGATGGGAGAGACAGAAAGGGAAGGTGACACCTAAGGGGGAGGACTACTGCGAGTGAACCAGATGGCAAGAGTTTTTGTAAGATTGAAGTGTAGACAATGAGTAGTGAGCCAATTAAAAGGTATCGCCTCATTTCTTTTTGTTTTTGCTTGTTAATCTTAATTTTCACCTATAAATAATTGCCTTTACTATGTTACTAAAGATTAAGTAGCTAATGGCAGGATTTCTTAACTGAATAATAGTTCCTGATATATACTTTGTTTAAAAATTATCAGCCCGATATTTTTAAAAAAGTTATATGTTCACAGGTAGCTAGTGAATGCATAACTTAAGTATCTGTAGATTTTAGAAGTTATATGAATAGCATCATCTAAAATCTGACTGAATAGCTGGATACTAGGCATATAAGAAGGGGCCTAATTTGGAATGTGTGGGCAAAAAATTTATCCAGATAGCTGCAATACTCAGCGTTATCCAGTTAACTTATACCTCTAGTTTATACCTGCTGAATAGCATCAGCACAGTGACCACACTACTTGTATATTCAGGGTGCTACCTTAATTAATTAATTAATTTATTTAACATTTCTTTTATATCACTTTTCAAAGTATTAAAGCAGTTTACAATGAACATTAACTTCAGTGGTTATAGTGAACATAAGGATAGGGGGAACGGAGTAAACATTAGAACTAGGATACAGATTAATTTATAAAACATAGTAGTCATTCAGTTGAAATAGTTCTGGTGGTGGACAGGGTGTAAATGAGGTGAGCTGTTGGGTAAGGCTGGGAGTTGCTGGGTTGGGAGGGGATGGGGACGCAGGGGAGGAGAGTTTGGGATAGCTTGGGGGAGGGAAGCCTATATTATGTGTCAGTTCCGAAGAATTCTTGGAAGAGATGAGTTTTAACTTTTTGCGGAATTTGGATACGTCGTTGATGGCTCTTAGGCTACATGTAGTGCGTTCCATATTGATGGGCCAGATACGGAGAAGGTTCTGCTACATGTGGCCTGGGAACATTTAGCTTTGTGGGTGGATACAGTGAGAAGATTTTGGTTTGATTGTCTTCTTGATCTGTTGTTGGAGTTAGTCCATTGATAGGTTATGTATAGTCTTGAATGTGATAATTATTACTTTATATCTGATGTCTGTTGGTATCTAGGGAGCTTCCCGCGCGGGCTCCGTCAGTACCCCAATGTCACCCATATGTGAAGACTACATTCCTGCTTGTTCCTGGAGATTCTCTTTTTTGCTTGATAATAAGGTTACAGTATTCTCTTTGGTTAAGTATTTCTTGTTATTTAGAGGGTCTCTGGTGCATCTCCATCTACATTCTCTCTGTCTGAGTTTGAGCTTAGCCTCTTATTTCGTAGGAGTACCAAGGTGCTTGGAATTTTTATGTGCTTTTTCTTTTTAGTGGTGCTATTGCGAATGGGGATATGGTGTTCTTCCAGTTGTCAATGATTATTGTGAGATCAGTTGAGGCAAGGTCTAGTCTTCACATGATGTAAACCAATAATGACCTGGAAAGTGGAATAACGAGTGAGGTTATCAAATTTGCTGATGACACAAAACTATTTAAAGTTGTTAAAACCCAGGAGGATTGTGGAAAATTGCAAGAGGATCTTGATAAATTGGAAGACTGGGCATCAAAATGGCAGATGAAATTTAATGTGGAGAAGTGCAAGGTTATGCACCTAGGGAAGAACAACCCAAACTATGGTTACACGATGCAAGGTTCCACATTAGGAACCACCACCCAAGAAAAAGATTTAGGCGTCCTTGTGGATACCATGTTAAAACCCTCGGCCCAGTGTGCAGCGGCGGCCAAGAGAGCAAATAGAATGCTAGGTATGATAAGGAAAGGAATGGAAAATAAAACAAAAGATATTATAATGCCTCTATATCGTTCCATGGTGAGACCGCACCTTGAATATTGTGTGCAATTCTGGTCGCCGTATCTTAAAAAGGATATAGCAATTTTAGAAAAGGTTCAGAGAAGAGCCACCAAAATGGTAAAGGGGATGGAAGGCTACTCCTATGAAGAAAGGCTAAAAAGGTTGGGGCTCTTTAACTTGGAAAAGAGACGGCTGAGGGGAGATATGATAGAAGTCTATAAATTAATGAACGGAGTGGAACGGGTAAACGTAGATCGATTGTTTACCTTATCAGAATATAGAAAGACTAGGGGACATGCAATGAAGCTACAGGGTAAACTATTTAAGACTAATAAAAGAAAATATTTTTCACTCAACGTGTAATCAAACTCTGGAATTTGTTACCGGAGGATGTAGTAAAGGCTGTTAGTGTAGCTGGGTTTAAAAAAGGTTTGGACAAGTTCCTGGAGGAAAGGTCCATAAACCATTATTAAGAAGGGACCCAGGATATCAATGCTTGAACCAATACAAGCATTGTGGAACCTGTGTCCCTTGGGGAAACTGCTAGGTACGTATGACCTAGATTGGCCACTGTTGGAAACAGAATACTGGGCTTGATGGACCTTGGTCTGACCCAGTATGGCATATCTTATGTTCTTATGTTCTTATGTTAAATTTCTTGAATCTACAGGATCCGTTAGGTTGACTATGTTGAATGTTGTTGAATTGAGCAGGGTAGGTTGTTTGACTGCAATCCCTTGAATACAAATAGAAGATCCAATGTGTTACTCCTTGTGTGAGTGGGTACTGTGATGATTTGGGTGAGATCCACTGCATCCATGCCTTCCAGGGATGAAAAGGCTTGAATTGTGAGAGCTGAGGTGAGGGTTCAGGTCGCCAAGTAAGATGGAAGGTTTATTTTTTTGCAGTGTAGGAGCAGGCAGTTTTTAGTAGAGTGGAAACGTTGTCTGTGTTGGATGGGTGAACAGTATGTCAGGCATACTGTCCAGCATTTATTTTCAATTACAAGTATGTTTGAATTATTTGTGGAGTTAGTAGTAGTAATGTTAAAGTTGAGGTATTTGCTGGAAAGTATGAAGATGACCCCACCTCTACTGTAGGTCTTTATCTTTCTTTATCTTTATTTGGAGCTTAATATACCGCTCATACAGAAGCACCAGAGTGGTTTACAACTGTTAAAAGAAGGTGATACTGCTATGAAAGGGAAACAGAATGCCAGTAATTCAGACAGGAAAGAGAGGGCAAGTTAAAAGAAAGAGCAGATGAAGAATGCACTGCACCAGGGGTGGGGAAAGAATGGGGACAAAGGGGAGGGGGGGGGAGGTCGAAGGCAGAACAGAAGAGGTGGGTTTGTTGGGCAGTTGTGAAGGGCTAGAGATGCAGTGATGAGTTGGTTTGTTAGAATGTTATCTATTTCAGTAAATCACGATTCTGTGACATATATGATGTCAAGATTGTGTTTGCTTATGTAGTCTATTATTTGGAGTTTGTAATGGGCAGAGCATGCATGACAAGGTCACATTTCATGTACTGAGTAGATACTGTGTATGTTTGTTGTGGCGTGGTAGGAGGGTTTAGTTTGATATTTATGAGCCTATCTTGTCCTTGGGCTATTGTGGGGTTCCATGCTGTGAGGTCTCTGTAGTTGTGTATGACTGGGATTAAAATGAAGCAAAACGTTGTTGAACTGGAGAACTTCATGAGAGTGAGAGAGAATATCATTATTGTTCCAGTGGTTAAAAACTTCATGTTTACATCTAATGAAGATTGCAGAATCAGTATATGGTATTTTCCTTTCATTATATGATGCTGATTAGGGCTTTAGGAGTTAGCTAACAGTGACAATTCACGCTGTTGGCAATAGTATTTATTTATTTATTTAACTAGGCTTATATACCGCTTTTCTACCAGTCAAAGCAGTATATATTCAGGTATTTTATGTATATGTTTCCCTTGTCCCTGAAGGGTTCACAATCTATATGTTTGTACCTGAGGCAATGGAGGGTTAAGTGGCTTGCCCAATGCCACAAGGAGCACCTGTGGTACTAGAAACCCGTCCTTCCGAACCCCTGGCCCTCCAGTCCAAGGTAACTTGCCCAAACCACTAGTCCACTCCTCCCCAGCATAGATCGAGATTGGTGACAGAACGTGAAAGAGAGCCAGTATGATGGATGAAAGGCTAGTTAAAAAGCTTAAGTGGTGGAACAGTTAGATTTTACCTAGTTTCTTGCAGTTTAGGCCAGCCTAAGGGCCCTTTGGCATGGCCCTTAGGCGCGGCACACAGGCACACCTGGGATGCCAGCTTTAAATGGCTTCCTCTACGTGCTGCAGAAGAGCAGAAAGGAGCTTACCTCTGCACTCTCAACTCTTTAGTTCCTTGGTGCAGCAGCGAGTCCTTCCTCCTCCTGCTGTCTGGCTCTGGGTAGGGAGAAGGATCGGGGGCATACGGATCTGGAGGGCAGTAGTAAGGGCCACACGACTATACTGTACATATTAATTTAAGTGCCAACACTGTCTGAAAATCCATCCCTATGAAGCTTAATTAAATATTCTTCATTATTGGTATGACCTCTGTCTCTCTGAAGCTTGAACAGGGTTTTGGGAATTAGGGGAATAGGTGGAAAGGCATACAGGAAGTCCTGTCACCAATGAAGGAGGAAAGCATCCCTGGCCTGACAACCTCGAGCCGGAATTCTGTAACAGAACCGGGGAAGTTTGGCATTCAGCGGACTTGCAAAGAGGTCTATGTTCGGGGTTCCCCAAATTTGAAAAATTTGGGCCACCTGGTCTGCATGGAGAGACCATTCGTGTGGAAGCAGAACTCGACTGAGTTTGCCTGCCCAAGAGTTTTGAATGCCTGGAAAATACACCGCAAGGAGATGAATCTGATGCTCTCTGGCGGAGGCCCATAGTCACAAAGCTTCGTTGCAGAGCGACAGAGAGCCTGTTCCACCCTGCTTGTTCACATAGAACATAGCTACCTGATTGTCCGTTTGAACTAGGACTGTCTTGTAGCAGAGCTAGGTGTGAAATACTCGAAGAGCAAGGAAGATTGCTCTGAGCTCCAGGAGAGTAATATGGAGATAGGCCTCCTGTAGAGTCCAGGTACCCTGGGTAGAGAGACCATGCAGGTGGGCTCCCCAACCCACCTGTGAAGCATCTGTTGTTAGAGAGGCATGGGGTGGAGGCTGCTGAAAAGGAGACCCCACCAGAAGGTTTTTAAGGTGACTGCCACCATTGGAGGGACAAAATAAGGCAATCTGAATTTGCTATTTTGTCTGACAAGCAACCTGAGGCCTGAGTCCACTGAGTGGATAAGGTCCACTGGCCTGCCCTCATATGGAGGCAAGCATAAGGAACCACATGCACGGTGAATGCCATGTGGCCTAGCAACTGTAGCATTTCCCGAGCAGTGAGGTGAGGTTTTAGCACGCTTGGGAAGCTAGCTGCACAATGCGAAGGCAGCGGGGCTGTGGAAGGAAGGCCCTTGTCTTTCTGGTATCCAGAAGAGCTCCTATATACTCTAGGGATTGAGTGGGAGCAAGGTTGGACTTTGGGAAGTTTATGACAAGTCCCAAATACTGAAGGATGCGCATTGTGCGAGACAGAGCCATCCTGGCCTCTGGCTCTGAAGGGGCTCGAATGAGCCAGTCGTCTATGTAAGGGAAGACGAATATTCCCAAGGTGCAGAGAAATACTGCTACCACAGCCATGCATTTTGTGAACACCCTTGGTGCAGAAGCCAGGCCAAAAGGAAGAATCCTGTATTGGTAGTGCTTCCCTTGAAACAGGAATCGAAGGAACTTTCGGTGAGTTGGATGGATGAGAACATGAGTGTAAGCATCCTTGAGATCTAGAGAACAAAGCCAATCCTGACTCTGAAGTTATGGCAGCAGAGTTCCTAGAGAAATCATTTTGAACTTCTCTTTGAACAGGAATTTGTTCAATTCTCTTGAGGTCTAAAATGGGTCTGTGTCCTCCTGTTTTCTTTGGAATAAGGAAATAGGGGGAGTAAAACCCTGTACCCCATTGGGGAATGGGTACCTCTTCTATTGCCCCTTGAGCAAGGAGCACAGTGACTTCTTGACCTAACCGGTCGTTGAGAGAGGTCTGAGAATTGAACTGTCTTACTATTGTAGGAGGGGGCATGCTGAGGAAATGAAGCTTGTACCCCTCTCCTACAATAGACAGAGTCCAATTATCTGCTGTTATCTGACACCATCTGGGGGCAAAATGACATAACCTTCCTGGAATGGTGGAGGGTTCTGAGCCATTCAGGGCCAGGAAGGCAAAGTTCTCTAAACAGGAGTCAAAGCCCCTGTGGAGGCTGAGTCTGCTGAGCCGGTTGAGGCTTAGCTGCTTTTGGTTTCCTTTGTTGCCTAGGTTGTTGCTGCTGTCCCTTTTGGGCAGACGGACCAAAACAATTTCCATGCTGGGTATAGGAGGGATAAAACATTTTCTTCTCACTGAAGAATGGTTTCTTAGAGGATCTTTTCCTCGCAGGATCAGCTGTAGATTTAGACAATCTATCCAAAGTGATATTGTCAGCATCTATCTCATTAGCTTTTTCCTGCCAATTCTTGCCAAAGAGATTCTCTCCTGTGCAAGGTATATTCCCCAGTTTGTCCTGTACCCAGATTTCAAAGTCAGATGCCTGGAGCCAGGCAATTCTACGTGCACCTATGGCAATAGCAGAGGTTCTGCTTATGCGTTCAAAGCAGTCAAAGGTTGCACAATTCACAAACTTGGAAACATCCTGAGCATGTTTAACAAGATAATCTTACCTTTTATCATCAGGAAGGAGAGGGTTCATAAGCTCTAAGTCTCCTGTGACCTCCTTAAGGAACATTCCCATATACAAGATATAGGAACTGATCCTAGCAGAAAGCATGGAAGCCTGGAAGGATCGACGTCCAAAGGCATCAAGAGTCCTACACTCACGTCCTGGAGGATTAGATGCATGTCTTTTTGCACTCTTTATCCATCTCATGGCTCATTCCACCACCATGGAATGGTGTGGTAATTGAGTCTTCTGAAACCCAGGACAAGGAGGAACTCGATACATGGTGACGAGTCTTCGAGAGTGAGGAGATGTGGTCAGAGGTGTTTCCCACATCCTTAACATAAGATCATGCAAGATCTCATGAATAGGTAAGGTAGCTGCCTCCTTGGGAGCTTTAGGGTATTGTAGGATTTCTAATTCCTTTGCCCTAGGCTCTTTTTCAGGAGCCACTGTGATGGAAAGACCTCGGGCCACATCTCGGATAAAGCTCAGTTACTTACCTGTAACAGGTGATCTCTGAGAACAGCAGGAATAAGTCTTCACATATGGGTACATCGGTACCGACGGAGTCTGTGCGGGAACGCTCCCCAGCGTCCAATCAGAACACTTTTGGGAGCGTCCCACCATGCCTGTGTGCTGCCTTCCCGCCTTTCCCAACTGCCTCTCCTCAGTTAAGTTTTAAAGCTGAGACAAAGAGAGAGAGAGAGGAAAGATAGAGATAGAGAGATACAACTTCTAAGGGAGGTGGGTGGGTTGTGAAGACATATTCCTGCTGTTCCCAGAGATCACCTGTTACAGGTAAGTAACTGTGCTATCTCCAGGAACAAGCAGGAATGAGTCTTCACATATGGGGACTCCCAAGCTGAGATGCCTAGAGGAGTCCCAGCATGTTGTGAATCTGAGATAACCATGCTATTCGACAGAACCTCAAGCATCCTGGGGATGGAGGGTAGGAGTTGAACTAAAGAGATGTACTATGGAACAGCTGGACCAGACAGGAAGCCTGGATAGGAGACCCTGTGCAGAGAATATCTAGTAGTAATATTGAAAAGCAATATACCAATATGGACCTCACCTGGTGGTATTGGAAAAAGTTAATGGAGCTTCATATGGATCTGCTAATATGAACCAGCAGAATATCCTCAAGGAGTACCTCAATGTAGAGCAGAGGTAAATGAACTATGCAACAGACAGGTTGAGGTCAGAACCTTTGGGGTGAGAAAAAAATCCCAAAGGAAACTGGGGTAGTTCAATGAGGCAGGACTTTTGTGGAAAAACGCAGAACTCCTTATTAGATAAGCCTGAAGCTCTTTTGACCTTAAAGAGACATAGTTCTTATAGGAGAAAAAAAGGGTATTGAAGATCCCTATATCCGATGACAAAGAAGGACAGAGTATGAGGCATTGTAGCCTCCTATTTTCTGAAGATTCGGAATGTCTTTCCTAATTGAAATCACTTAGGAAAAGATGGTACATGGAGGACTTCAGATGTACCTAACCCGAAGGTTATGGTGAAAAAATTTTGTAAGTACCACAGAGAAGTGGTTGTTTATGTAGAACCCTAAGCATGCTGGAGCAGCATTGATAGGGATAGTGACTATCTGTCGGAGCGCTATAGGAAAAAAAAAAATATATATATATGAACCTAGGTAGACAGATAAAGGAAGTATAGAGATACATATCCACCTACTATTATATATTCCAAGATATATCTATGTATGTAAATATATATCTATGTATGTAAATATATATCTATGTGGGGACATGGGTGTATGTGTACATATATATATATATATATATATATATATATATACACATACACCCATGTCCCCACATAGGGATATGTGGAGAAAGATTCATCTAATAACAAGAAGGGAATACCTGCTTGAGGAGATATTTAGAGAATCCATTCTCCCTGGTTATGAATGGGAGAGCTAAGGGAGTGCTCTCACTGCCATGGAGAAGTGTAGAGTCCTGTAAGAATTCTAGCCCTTGAACAACCAGGAATGGAGGCCTACGTGAAAAAATGCAGAAGATATTTTTAATCCACAGGCAGTAAGTCTGGATCCTTCCATAACTCCAGTATGGCAGCTGGAGAAGACGACGCAATGAAATGAGATACCATATTTACCCTTCTATGAGGGCAAAATGAGTATCATGCATTCTTGTGCTCAATATGAACTTCCCCCATGAAGAATTGAGGGTGGAAGAAAAATACAAGACAAGGACTGGCTGTTACAAAAAGAGAACCATCCCTGTTGAAGGGGTCCACTGAAGATGTGAACCAACCCAGGGAATTGAGTAATTCTTTAGGTCTTTACGTAATTAAAGGCCTGTGTCCTTTATAGTAGAAAGACTTTAATGGGAATGGTAAGGGTAGGGAAGAACCTAGCAGTCATGACTAGGTAAAGCCCTTCCTAACCATCTGGAATTATTTGCTCTCTAGCAAGGGCCCATAGTGAAGAGCTGCTCTGTAGAGATGCAGAGAACATGTTGCAGGTTGGTTAGAAGAAAAACTGGCTGTTTAAGAGCCAATATGTAACCTGAACTACTGTGCCAAACCCCAAGGATTGGCGAAGGCTAAGGATAGAAGGTATGCTGATGTGTCTGCAACAATAAAGCCAGAAAAGTTTCTTAGCTTGTCTGGGACGTAGTACTAAGGCCAGAAAGGATTGATATTGGAAATCAACCCACGGTTGCTTGGTCCGTAAGTCAGTGGTCTAACCACTAAGAGCCCTTACAATTCTAGCTATTGTTAGGGCAGCAGAACAAATTTTAGGTCCCAAGATTGGAAAAAAAAAAGACCTACAGACATAAGTAGGAGTGGTAAGACTCCGTCCTTGTCTGAGAAGCTGCCATAAAACAAAAAATTGTAAGGGGAAGACAACTCTGAAATGAAAACCCTTTACTGGAATAGGTAGAAAACTCAGGGTCTTAGGGATAAGCCCTCCAGTTAAGTGGTATCATTCTTACAGACCAAAAAGTCTTAGAAAGAGGGACAGAGTTGAAAAAAAGACTTACAATGGAGTAAATCTCTGAAAAAGTAATATAAGACATGCTGATACAGGAGAAACTGTCAAAGCTAAAGGCATAGCAACCTTATTGACAGTTGTTACTCCTCTGTCTACTTAGGAGGAAGAGGAGTAACTTACTACCTGTAAAGCATAATCATCCTAAGAAGCTGTATGAGCTAAAAGGAAGGATGTCTCTTTAAAAGAGAAACATGTGTAAAATTCAGTGGAGGAGTAGCCTAGTGGTTAGAACACTGGCTTGGTAACCAAGCAACCAGGGTTCAATTCCCACTAGCACTCCTTGTGGCCTTGGGCAAGTCACTTAACCCTCCGTTGCCTCGGAAGAAAGGCCTGGCAATCTACTTCCGGTGACACTGCCAAGAAAACCCAGGAGCTTCTGGGTCGCCAAGAGTCAGGACTGACTCAAAGGCACACATTGCTTGCTTGCTTTGTGTAAAATTCAGGATGGAACCAGTGTAGATGCTTGTAATGAGAGAAGCAGACTACAGGTTCTAAAGCTCAAAACAGGAAGAAGGATTCAATGAAGAAACTATCAGCAACCCTGCAGCTGCTGGGCTTGCTGAAGTGGTTGAGGTTGTGGTTTCTTTAGCCTGGTTTGTTGTTTCCCTGGTTTGGAAACAGCTGTGTGATGGGTAGAGAATGTATAAAACATTTTTCCCCTTGGGGGAATAAAGTTTGGTAGAAGATCTGCTACCTCCTGGGATAGAGGAAGCTGTTGACAATCCTTTGAAAGCAATAGTGTCAGTGGTTAACTGAGCAGCTTGGCGTAAAGTCTCTTTGTTAAAGAGATTCTCCCCAGTACAAGGACTATTTCCCAGGCTTTCTTGTAACCATTTGTCCAAGTCCGAAGCTTGGAGCCAGGCCATTCGTCGTGCCCCTATGGCTATAGCAGATGTTTTGCTAACAGACTCAAAACAGTCCAGGGTAGCACGAGTAAGGAACCTAGAGATATTTTGAACATGACTAACCAGTAAAGAGTAGTCTGCTCTTTTGAAATCTTGAAGAAAAGGAGTCAAAAACAGTAAACGGTGACGTCTTCAAGAGATAATCTCATATAGAAAATATATGAGAGAATTCTTGTTGAAAACATGGATGCCTGGAAGCTTTTACGTCCAAAGGCATCTAAAGTTCTAGACTCACAACCTGGCAGATAAGAAGAGTGCCTTTTAGCACTCTTAACACTCCTCATTGCTGATTCCACAACAATAGAATGATGAGGAAGTTGAGTCTTTTGAAAACCTGGAGAAGGGGGCACCTTGTACAGAGAGTTAGTGACCCTTGAAGGTGGGGATACCTTTAAAGGAGTTTCCCACATTCTAAGTAAAAGATCCCGTAAGGTTTGATGCAAAGGAAGCATGATAAACTCCTTTGGATTCTCAGGGATATGCAGAAGCTCTGAATCCCCTGGTGCAGGATCTTGACCAGGTATAGAAATGGCAAGTAACCTTGCCATATCAAGCAGGAATGCTTGAAAAGAAATTTCCCCAAAAGGGGATCCTCTATCATGAGGAGTAAAGGTTAGATCTGTTGAAGATCTAGTCTTGGCACTAATGGATTGATTCGGATCCATTGGAGTACAAGACCCGAAAGGGTTGAGCATCGGATTGTCCTGAAAGGATAGTCATCGGTACCGCTGAAGGCTGGTGCCGCAACAAATCGGTGGAATATTATCCATGCCAGGGATGGATTCCAAACTCGGTACCGAAGGAAGTGAGTTTGTGGAAGTAAGCATGGAAGGCACCGATACCGATGCAAACGCAGAAAACGGTACCGGCGGAGGTATCGCAGCTGGTACCGATATCGAAAGATCAGTCTGAGGCGACTCTAATGGTACCAAAGGTACCGAGAGCGCCTGACTTTGATCCCCGGGACAATGTCTTCGGAACCGTCCGAGGTCGGTACCGAGACGAGTCGGTACCCAATCGTCCAGGCTAGAGATCGATTCTAGACTCAGCATCGAAAGCAGCGAGTCTATCGAAGCACACCTGGAGGGTACCGACGTGGATACCAGAACCGGTACCGGGATCGATACCGATACTGGAAGATCGGTCTGTAGCGACTCTAACGGCACCGAAAATACCGAGAGCGCTAGTCTGCGAAGCACAGTTACTTACCTGTAACAGGTGATCTCCGGAACAGCAGGAATTAGTCTTCACATATGGGAGACGTCGCCGACGGAGCCCGCACGGGAATGCTCCCCAGCATCCAATCAGAAAGCCTTTGGGAGCATCCCCCGCACCTGCGCGGTGGCTTCCCGCCCTTCCTACTGCCTCTCCCCAGTTGAGTTTCATAGCTGAGCCAGAAGGAGAGGAGAGGAAGGAATAGAGAGATACAACTCCTAGGGGAGGTGGGCGGGTTGTGAAGACTAATTCCTGCTGTTCCGGAGATCACCTGTTACAGGTAAGTAACTGTGCTATCTCCAGGAACAAGCAGGAATGAGTCTTCACATATGGGGAACTCCCTAGCTAAGGATGCCCGGGAGATCCCATAAGCGCAGCCCAGGACAGGATGGAATTTTCCCAACCTGGATCCCCGGCATCCCCTGAGGGATGGAGGGTAGGAGTTGAGAAGGAACAGCAAAAACCCAAAGACTACAAGGGGAGTAGTCTTTAGAATGCATGTGAAGTATCATTAAGTATGCAATGAATCAAGGACCTAGTACCACGTAGAGCTTACCTACAGGGTTGTAGAACTGAGATGAAGGTACTGTAGGCGCAGTAGCGAGGTCTTCAAGGGAACTTCACAGCAGCGAGGAGGAAGTTCCAAATCCGGACGGGCAGGAGACCCAGGTGTCAACTGGGGCAGGGGAAGGACGGCAGGTCTTCAAGGAAGCTCTGTGCGAAAAGCTGAGCACTCCCTCAGGTGTAGAGTCCATAACCCTGAGGACTAAGAGTAGAAGACTGACCAATCCGGATAGCCCAGTCCGGAGGAGAACGGGGGTGTACCCCGGACCGAAGGAGTACACAGTCTACCCTAGCTGAAGGGATAGGGAGACAAGGGTCTGAACCTCATGAAGGAGGGGCATAACTAAAAGTAGAAGCTGTTGACTTCACAGCAGTAAGCGGAGTACATAAGTACCGGCCATTGGGAAATAGTCGGTAGAACACAGGCACTGTGGACATCACCCAATATGCGCCTACCGAAACAGATAATATATATTATATATGTATATATATAGAGAGGAATATTAGATATCAAGGTAAGTTGGGCATGGAGAACGCCCACCCGGGTACTAACACCGATATGCCCAGGAACCTACCTATATGAGCATAACACATAACCCTGATAAGGCGGACCTGCCACTGATCCACAGAAAACGCCCACCTCAGGAGGTGGTGTCAAAGATCCATCCAGAGAAGGGATCTATTCCTGTGGGGCAGGGGCAGATCAGCGAAACTAACAGCACGGTAGCGTGAAGGACAGAGGATAATATCAGTCCGGTAAGGGCACATCAGAGGTACCTCAGGCCCTAGATGTGTACCCAGGGCATTCACGCAGAAAAAAACTCGCCCCCCGCCTTAACGGGAGACATGAGGGTATAGTCAACAAAAAGCCTTGGAGTGACTATAGCAGGGGGTTCTCCTGCCTGAACAGGGAGAACAGACAAGGGGACGGGGCTGATACGGCCTTATCGAGGGATCGCTCAGGACAAGCTGCGCAGGATAGCAAACAAAGGACTACACTGGGAGGAGGATTTCGGTATGGTATCAATCAGCAGGGGGTCCCTGGAAGAGAAGGGTTCGGGGAACGTACCTAAGGGTAAGTCAGTCGAAGGGGAGTATGTCCATGGGCCATAACTATCATGGAATGGAGGTGATCTCCCTCTTCCGAAAGGAAGGAGAATACCTTAACCCCTGGACAGCATCCGAACCATTTGCCCCACCGAACGAACCCCAGTGTAGAGCCAAAAATTTAAACTTCTGGTAAGAGAAGTTAATTGTAAGCCGCCGCATACAGCAGCCTAAAGCTGCTTGGTATGAGTATCCTGACGCGGGCCCGGGAACTTCAGACCGGATTGAGACGTCCCTTGCTGAGGCGCACCTGGCGGGTGGGCGGAGGGATGAAATTTTCTCTTCCTAAGGAAGGAAGGTCTAGAACTTCACAAAAGACCAACATGCACGCCACATACTTCCTCCCACTCTACCTACTCGTCACACAACTCCTCCCACCAACCACACACCTCCTCTACCCACAAGCAAACACAACATGGCACACACCAACTGCATTGCCATATTTAGAACCACAACACACACACAAAGAGACACTCAGAACTTTCCAGACAAAGCGGACAGACACAAATCAAACTCCCATACCTACACAAAGGAAGCACATGTAACAGCAACCCCCGCAACAAAGACAACAACGATTGAGCTCATAAACGCCAGATCCGTCTGCAACAAGATATACACCCTTGTAGACCACATAGAAGAGCGACAGCCCGACGTAATATGCATCACAGAGACATGGCTCAACCCTACTGACAATGTACTACTCAACCAACTAGTACCGGAAAACTACTCAGCGTACAACTGCCCACGCACCCACAAGCGTGGAGGAGGAGTCCTGATAATAGCAAAAACAAAACTAAAGTTCAAGACACAGAACCTCACCGATACACAGCAATGTAACACAATTAGCATCAAGAACAAGAACATTACAATCTGCCTAACCTACAGAGCACCCAGAGCTCCACCCGACGAACTAGCCTTCACACTCAAAGAAGCCTGTGCCATAACATCAAACAACAAACCAGCGCTACTGATTGGTGACTTCAACCTCAAGTCCACCAATGCCAAAGACGCAGAGGCCTTCCTTCAAGCTATGACTTCACTCCAATTCACACAGATAATCAATGCACCAACGCATAAACATGGATCATCCCCAGACCTCATCTTCGCATCCAATTACCTAACATCAAGAGACCTAATTTCCCAACCCACCATTACCCCAGTGCCATGGTCTGACCACTACCTAATCGAAACAAAGCTGCGATCATCAGAGGACCAGACAAACGAAAGAGCAAACAGCTCACACACACAAAGACAATTCAAACATTTTGACAGGGACGAATTCATACAGGACACAACACAACACTTGAACATTACTACAGATGACCTGGAGGAACAAGTTTCCAGCTGGAACAGCATTCTAGCTAACGCCACCAAACCAGCTGGTAGCGGGAGCAAGAATCCACACCACAACAAGAGACAAAACAAACCATGGTACTCAGCAAAAATACGACAGGAAAAGAGGGAACTCAGGAAGATTGAACGGAGATGGAGAAAAAACAAAACAACTGCCGACCAGCATCTTTACCTAACGAAGCAAAAACAATACAATACACACATCAACCAAGCAAAGATGGAATTCAACACAAACATGATAAATTCCTCCATCAACAAACCCAGAGAGCTTTTCGAAATAGTAAAGATCCTCACAAAAGAGCAAACAACAGAAGGGGAAGTACAAGTTGATCCACAGGAATTTGCCGACCACATCAAAGACAAATTTCACTCCACGGAACGAACACCACATAGTGGGAACAACAGGACGGACGTTCACTCCAAAACCTGGGGCACATTCTACACACCCTCAATAGAACAGATATCTCACATCATCTCTACAATCAACACAAGCACTGCTCCTACAGACCCGTGCCCAGTGTCATGGGTCAAAGCCACCAAATCAAGCTTCAACCCCACCATACACAAAATGGTACACAACTCACTCACTCAAGGACTCATGCCAAAGCAACTAAAACTTGCCACAGTAAGACCAATCCCAAAGAAAACAACTCTCGACAAAAAAGATCCAGCAGCATACCGACCAATTTCCAGCATACCCTTCCTCGCAAAAATCATCGAAAAAACGGTTCAGCTACAACTTCAGGAACACATCGACAAACACGAAACACTTGACGACAACCAACACGGATTTCGACCCAACCATGGAGTCGAAACACTACTGATATACCTCTTCGACAGCATCCTAAGAATAATTGACAACACCAGGAATGGAATCATAATGATCTTCATCGACATCTCCTCAGCCTTCGACACAGTGGACCACAACACGCTCCTGGAAAGACTAAAGAACACTGGTATACACAGTATCACGCTGAAATGGTTCCAATCGTACCTAACCGAAAGACAGCTACAGGTCAAGGTGGGACACAACACCTCCCGACCCATAAATGTCCGACAAGGAGTACCTCAAGGATCCGCACTCTCAGCACTCCTATTTAACATCTACATCCAACCAATATGCAACATCATGAAAGAGAGCAACATTCAATACACAGTATATGCAGACGACATCATGATATACACCCCGATAGCTATCGACAACCCGGACTTCTCTAAAATAACAGACTGCCTTACCCAAATGACGAGTTGGTGCCAAAACAACAACCTTGCAATAAACTACAACAAGACCGAAGCCTTAATCATCACTCGGAACCAAAGCTTCATACACCCAACAAATATAAGGATACAAAACACCACTATACCAATAAGATCAGAAGTAAGATACCTCGGAATTACTCTGGACAATAAACTAAACCTCAAGCCACACATAGACAAAACAATCCAAAAAGCCTATTATAGGATGCGAATAATCAGGAGACTGAAACCACTTCCGTACCGTCTGTCAAGCACTGATAACACCACTACTGGACTACACCACTACCGAAACAAGCCCTCAAACCACTCCAACTGGCACAAAACACTGCAGCACGAATCATATCCGGAACTACAAGACAAGAGCACATCACACCTATCTTAAAGGACTTACACTGGCTCCCAATCGGTGCACGCATCAGATACAAAACTATCATAAACCTATTCAAGATAAAACAGCACACATCAGCCAACAGCCTGCATGCCCTCATACAACCAGACACCAGCACACGTCCTAGAAGAAAACAAACACACAACCGAGTCAGCACCCCAAGTGAATACAAACATACACGCAAGGACACAACAGACAGAGCACTCTCCATGGCTGCTCCAACAATATGGAACAAACTACCGGACGAACTGAGGGTGACTACTGACCTCAAAGACTTTAGAAAACAGCTTAAAACCATGCTATTCATAGAACACTATGGACACATCACATAACCTCAGAGAATGTATAACAGTACATGATACTACCCAAACAATGGATGTAAGAAAACGTTTTTAGCACCACTGTATATAGACCACCTTGTACATAGCTCAAACCAATCTAGCACACAATACAACACACACTCAACTAAATTTCACCCTCACTGCATGTATAACACACACACTTTACCTGATTGTTTGCTGTGATACCACCTTGATTATTAAGATAAGGCGGTTTAGAAATACTGTTAAATAAATAAATAAATAAATAAATAGTAAGACATTTTCCACCCCCGGGGGGAAGAGAGGACTTTGGACGGCTTATAACACTAGGAGGGTTAGCGAAGCACTGAGCAACCTGACGCAAGGCTTCGCTGTTGAAGAGGTGGTCTCCAGCACATGGAGAATTGCCCAAATTATGTTGTGCCCACCTACACAAGTCTGACGCCTGCAACCATGCTGTACGACGTGCTCTGATGGCAATAGCAGAGGATCTGCTGACCGACAGGAAGGAGTCTAGAGAAGCACGAGAAAAGAACCCAGAGATATTCCTGCAATGATAAAGAAGCAAGGAATATTCAGAGGCCTTAGTTGCAGACAAAAAGGGAGACATAAGAACATAAGAACATAAGACATGCCATACTGGGTCAGACCGAGGTCCATCAAGCCCAGTATCCTGTTTCCAACAGTGGCCAATCTAGGTCATACGTACCTAGCAGTTTCCCCAAAAGACACAAGTTCCACAATGCTTGTACTGGGTCAAGCATTGATATCCTGGGTCCCTTTTTAATAGTGGTTTATGGACCTTTCCTCCAGGAACTTGTCCAAACCTTTTTTAAACCCAGCTATACTATCAGCCCTTACCACATCCTCCGGTAACAGATTCCAGAGTTTGATTACACGTTGAGTGAAAAAATATTTTCTCTTATTTGTCTTAAATAGTTTACCCTGTAGCTTCATTACATGTCCCCTAGTCTTTCTATATTCTGATAGCGTAAACAATTGATCCACGTTTATCTGTTCCACTCCATTCATTAATTTATAGACCTCTATCATATCTCCCCTCAGCCGTCTCTTTTCCAGGCTAAAGAGCCCTAACCTTTTTAGCCTCTCTTCATAGGAGTAGCCTTCCATCCCCTTCACCAATTTGGTGGCTCTTCTCTGTACTTTTTCTAATAACGCTATGTCCTTTTTAAGATACGGTGACCAGAATTGCACACAATATTCAAGGTGCGGTCGTACCATGGAGCGATACAGAGGCATTATAATATCCTTTGTTTTATTCTCCATCCCTTTCCTTATGATACCTAGCATTCTGTTTGCTTTCTTGGCCGCCGCTGCACACTGGGTGGAGGGTTTTAACATGTTATCCACGATGACTCCTAAATCTTTTTCCTGGGTGGTGGCTTCTAATGTGGAGCCTTGCATCGAGTAACTATAGTGTGGGTTGTTCTTTCCTAGGTGCATGACTTTGCACTTGTCCACATTAAATTTCATTTGCCATTTGGATGCCCAGTCTTCCAATTTATCCAGGTCCTCCTGCAGTTTTCCACTTTCCTCTTGGGTTTTAACAGCTTTAAACAGTTTTGTGTCATCTGCAAATTTGATAACCTCACTCGTTATTCCCTTTTCCAGGTCATTTATGAATATGTCAAAAAGCAGCGGACCCAGTACAGATCCCTGGGGTACTCCACTATTCACCTTTTTCCATTGGGAATATTGGCCATTTAGCCCTACTCTCTGCTTTCTATCTTTTAACCAGTTCCCGATCCACAATAGTACACTGCCTCCTATCCCATGACTTTTTAGCTTTGCCAAAAGTCTCTGATGGGGGACCTTGTCAAAAGCTTTCTGAAAATCCAGATACACTATATCAACCGACTCACCTTTGTCTACCTGTTTATGCACACCTTCAAAAAAACATATCAGATTAGTAAGACAAGATCTTCCTTGTCTAAAGCCATGTTGGCTGTCTCCCATTAGGCCATGACTATCTACATGCTGCGTAATTTTGTTCTTTATGATGGTTTCTACCATTTTCCCTGGTACTGACGTCAGGCTCACCAGTCTGTAATTTCCCGGGTCACCCCTGGAACCCTTTTTAAAAATTGGTGTTACGTTGGCGACCCTCCAATCTTCAGGTATTACA
Source organism: Ichthyophis bannanicus (assembly GCA_033557465.1). Taxonomy (NCBI): domain Eukaryota; kingdom Metazoa; phylum Chordata; class Amphibia; order Gymnophiona; family Ichthyophiidae; genus Ichthyophis; species Ichthyophis bannanicus. The sequence goes on from CM066032.1 coordinate 240,691,458, forward strand.
GATGATTTTAATGAAAGTTCACAGATTACCAATAGCAGGTCTGCAATCTCATATTTCAGTTCTTTCAACACTCTGGGATGTATACCATCCGGTCCAGGTGATTTGCTACTATTCAGTTTATCAAATAGTTGTAATATATCTTCCCGGTGTAGCGATATTTCTCTCAATTCCTCTGCAGTATCACCTTTAAATACCACTTCAGTCTTGGGCAACATCCCTACATCTTCCTCAGTAAAGACCGAAGCAAAGAATTCATTCAGTCTCTCCGCTATAGCCTTGTCTCCTCTTACTGCCCCTTTTACCCCTCTATCATCTAACGGTCCAATTGACTCTCTCACAGGCCTTTTGCTACGAATGTACTTGAAAAAGTCTTTATTTCGTGTTTTTGCTTCCACAGCAAGTTTCTTTTCAAATTCCCGCTTTGCCTGCCTTATCAATGCTTTGCATTTAACTTGCCAGTGCTTGTGCTGTTTCCAGTTTTCATCATTTGGCTCTTTTTTCCATTTCCTGAAGGTTGCTTTTTTGGCAGCAACAGCCTCTCTGACCTCACCTTTAAACCATGCTGGCAGTTTTTTGGACTTTCTCCCACTCTTCTTAATGCGTGGAATACAGCTGGTCTGGGCTTCGAGGATAGTAGTTTTAAATAACGCCCAAGCTTGCTGTAAGTCTTTAACCTTTGGAACCGCTCCTTTTAGTTTTTTCCTAACTATATTCCTCATTCTATCATAGTCTCCCTTTTGAAAGTTAAAAGGTAGTACTGTGGATTTCTTTACTATTTGTTCTCCAATAATTAAATCAAACATGATCATATTATGGTCACTATTGCCAAGTGGTCCCAACACCCTTATTTCTTGCACCAGATCTGGCGTTCCACTAAGGACTAGGTCCAGTATGGCTTCCCCTCTGGTCGGTTCATGAACCAGCTGCTCCAAGAAGCAGTCATTTATTCCATCTAGAAACTTTATCTCTTTAGTTTGTCCTGCCGTGACACTGACCCAGTCGATACCGGGGTAATTGAAATCACCCATTATTACTACTCTGTTGTGACTTTTGTTAGCTTCTGTGATTTCTTTGAGCATTTCATCATCCATTTGTTCATTCTGGCCAGGCGGTCGATAGTACACCCCCACTGCCATCACCTTCCCCTTCATAAGTGGAATTTCAATCCATAGAGATTCTACAGCAAATTTTGTTCCCTGCAAAACTTTAATCCTTTCTGACTCAATGCCCTCTCTAACATAGAGCGCAACCCCTCCACCAATTTGATCAGCTCTATCATTACGATATAGTTTGTATCCAGGTATCACAGTGTCCCACTGGTTATCCTCCTTCCACCATGTCTCTGAGAGTGCAATCATATCTAACCTCTCATTTAGTGCCATATATTCTAACTCTCCCATCTTATTGTTTAGACTTCTAGCATTGGCATACAAGCATTTTAGAGACTGTATTTTATTCATATTAATCTGGCTATTGGTAGGCATGGGTAATTTGGAATCTTTATTCTCTGTCTGCTCCTTACTCAAGGGCATTTCGGCTACTATACTCCCTTTTGGAACCTCATTGCTTTTGGTAGTATCCTTCAAGGATACCTTCGTCCGAACCATGCGCTCCTGGGTGACTGTCGGCTTTCCCCTAATTTCTAGTTTAAAAGCTTCTCTATCTCCTTTTTAAAGGTTAATGCCAGCAGTCTGGTCCCATCCTGATTAAGGTGAAGCCCATCCCTTCGGAAGAGCCCCCCCTTTCCCCAGAATGTTCCCCAGTTCCTAACAAATCCAAAACCCTCATCCTTGCACCATTGTCTCATCCACGCATTGAGACTCCGGAGCTCTGCCTGTCTTTTGGGTCCTGCACGTGGAACAGGAAGCATTTCGGAGAATGCTATCCTGGAAGTTCTGGATTTCAACTTCCTACCTAAAAGCTTAAATTTAGCCTCCAGAACTTCCCTACCACATTTTCCTATGTCATTGGTACCAACATGTACCAAGACAGCAGACTCCTCCCCAGCACTATCTATGATCCTATCTAGGCGGTGCGTGAGGTCCGCTACCTTCGCACCAGGCAGGCATGTTACCAGGCGATCCTCACGTCCACCAGCCACCCAGCTATCTACATTCCTAATGATTGAATCACCAACTATAACAGCTGTCCTGACCCTCCCCTCATGGGCACGTGGCCCTGGAGAAACGTCCTCGGTGCAAGAGGGTTTTACATCACCTGGAGGACAGGTCCTAGTTACAGGATCACTTCCTGCCACACCAGGGTGATGCTCTCCTGTCATGTGACCTCTCTCCTCCATGGCAGCAGGGATGCTGCCAGACTGGAGGTGGGACTTCAGGACTATATCCCTGTAGGTCACGTCCATGTACATCTCTGTCTTTCTTATGTCTTCCAGGTCTGCTACTCTAGCTTCTAGAGAACGGACTCGCTCCCTGAGAGCAAAGAGTTCTTTGCACTTAGTGCATACGTAAGACCTCTCACCAACTGGGAGAAAATCATACATGCGACACTCAATGCAAAAGACCGGAGAACCCCCATCTCGTTGCTGGACTTCTGTCTGCATCTTAGTTTAAAGCTTGTGTTTAGGTCTTTTAAATTCTGTATATACTAAGGATTGGTGTAGATGCTTATACCAATAAAAGTGTATCTAATACCCCTAATACACCTTGTATACCTGAAGCTTAATTAATTAAGCTCAGATCCTCCGTGTATGACTGATTTGGATAACGAGCTGCACCTGAGAGCAGCCCCTTTCTTCTAAGATGTGCAAGTACCTATAAAGGTACAATTAGCCAAGGGGTGGGTGGGTGCTGGGGAGGGAGGGAGGGAGAAAAGTCCTACTAAAGAGGGCAGTTACAAGGTACCCTGTCCTGAACCCTCAGCAGGAAGGAGGGGGGTACCACATAAAGCCCAGTTAGTTGAGAGAGGCAAGGTAAGTTACAGCTGAGAAGGGTAAGAGAAAGTTTAAAAGGTAAACCTCTACAGCAATGGAGTGGGTAAGGAACCCAACTATGGACAGATAGAGAGCTATGTGGAGACAAACAGATGCACAGTTATTTGGAAACAAGACTCACAGTTATGCAGCAACTCAGTAAAAAATCACCTTTGGGAGAGCACTGGAAGCACCCCTCTTCTTAGAGAGCACCAAGGCAATCTGAACTAAACCCACGTGTGCAGCACAGAAAATGGAAGACCACAACACTAATTCAGCAGGAGGGGGAGGGGAGGAGTCCTTCAGGGAAGGGTAAGAGAAAGTTTAAAAGGTAAACCTCTACAGCAATGGAGTGGGTAAGGAACCCAACTATGGACAGATAGAGAGCTATGTGGAGACAAACAGATGCACAGTTATTTGGAAACAAGACTCACAGTTATGCAGCAACTCAGTAAAAAATCACCTTTGGGAGAGCACTGGAAGCACCCCTCTTCTTAGAGAGCACCAAGGCAATCTGAACTAAACCCACGTGTGCAGCACAGAAAATGGAAGACCACAACACTAATTCAGCAGACAAAAGAGATAATCTCTCGGTGACCTCCCGGAGTGTCAGGCTCATATAAAAAATATATGAAATAATTCTGGAAGCCAACATGGACGTTTGGAAGGTTTGACGCCCCAGGGTATCCAGCGTTTTAGAGGTACGACCTGGGGGGCGAGAAGAATGCTTCTTCTTGCTTCCAACCTTCAAAAGCGCTGATTCCACCACGATGGAATGATGTGGAAGCTGCTGCTGCTGAAAACCCGGGGAGGGGGGCACCCGATACAGAGCATGCATGGCTGTAGACGGTGCCGGAACCCTCAAAGGCGACCGCCAAGCCCCCAGCAGAAGATCCTGCAGGGAAGGATGTAAAGGAAGCATTACGGCTGCCTGTTCCGCAGGGCCTGGACTTAGGGAAGGACCCGGAATAGGAATGGCAAGCAAGTCCACCATGTCAAGAAGAAAATCCTGAAAAGACGGCTCTCCCAGAGGGGCTATGCTGGGGGAGGCGAAGGCGGGAGGGGCCGCCTGGGCACCAAAAGACCTATCGGACTGACGCCCGCTGGGCAGAGGGTGGTACCAGCAGTCCCATATCGGGGCAGTCAGCACGGCGTCGACGGTTCCTGGAATTGATTACAAGCTAGGCATCGAAGGGGTCGATGGCACCGATGGAACCGCAGGAATCGGCCTCAGCCCCGACCCCGGGGACGGCCCTGCCCACGACGATTGAAGCGGTTCTGAGGCAACCGGAGAGCAGTGGTTAGAAATCTCTGCACTGCGTCGCAGAAAGGGACCGGGGCCGGTCCCGAAACGTACCGTAGCCAAGCTTTCGAGGCTGGATACCGATTCGAGGCTGGGCATTGAACCGAGCGAGGAGATCGACTCCCTCCTAGAGGGCCCTGGCGGCGGAGGCGGCGCCGGCGATGCCAATCCCGGGGAGCGAATCGGAACCGCGTCGATTGGTGCCGTAGGCACCGAGGGCCCCCGAGAACGAAGCTCGGTAGGGGGGAACACCCGACACTGGCGTCGATGCCGAGCGGTAGGCACCGCCAGACGCCGGGACCTCTCTCGAGCCTGTCTTACCCAGAGGAGAATCCTTCCGAGGCATACGACCCGTCCCCGAGGGTACCCAGGTAACCCGACGACAAGCCCCAGCGGGGCGTGAAACGCACAACCCCGGCGCCGACACCGGGGTACCGGCGTCTCTTGACGCTGGAACCAACCCCCTGGCTGGCCGGGGCAACGGGAAACCAGACTGGATCGAAGTGATCGAAGGCACCGGGGCCCCCCTTCTAGCGATCAGCGGAGCACTCGACGTCCGCGTCGATGCCGGGGGATCGCCCGTCCGGGGCAGATCAATAGACCCCGAAGGTACCGGGGGAGCCAGGCGGTGATCCCTGGTGACGAGTGGAGCACTCGACACCCATGCCGACGCCGGGAAAATGGTGCCGTTCAAATCCGGTACCGCCCCCGCGCAGGGCTGGGATGCAGGCAAGCCAGACTGGGTCGAAGGTACCGAGGACACCAGATGACGATCCCCGTTGGAGAGTGGGACACTCAATGCCAACGCCGCTGCCGAGGAATCGGTACCACCTGAAGCGGGTAACACCTCCGCGCATGGCAGGGATGAAGGAACGCCAGACTGGGTCGAGTTGATCGGCCTCGGAGGTGCCGAGGACAGCAGCTGACGATCCCCGGTGAGGAGCGGAACGCTCGACAGCGAGGCCGATGCCGGGGGGGTCGGTACCGCCCGAAGCGGATACCACCTCCGCGCATGGCTGGGATGTAGGGAAGCCAGACTGGGTAGAGTCGATCGGCCCCGGAGGTGCCGAGGACACCAGCTGACGATCCCTGGCAAAGGGTGGAACACCCGGCGCCAGCGCCGATGCCGGGGAATCGGCACCGCTCGAAGCGGATACCACCCTCGAGCATGGCTCGGGAATGTTCTGTGAGGAGCGAACCTCAGGAACAACCCGAAACCCCGTGAATGCTTTGGAGCCCGAAGACTCCCGCCGGGGTTTAATTGCCAAGGAGGGCTTGAGGGGTTGGCCGGAGCCGTCGTCATGCCGCGCATGAGACTCGCCCCTCAAGACTTGGCTAGTCTTAACAGACTGTTGTGTGGTTACCTGATCCTGGAGAGAAGAGAAAACCGATGACCGCACCTTAGGGGGAAAGACGTCATCGAGGGACACCCGAAAATGGGAAGGTCTTCTCCCGATACTGAAGCCCGGAGAACCGGGGAGATAAGGGTCAGGGCCCAAACAGGAGAGGCACCAGGCATTGGAGTCTAAGTGAAAAACTAAGTCTCCACAGTGGGGGCACTTCTGAAGGGAAGAAGGCTCCATGCTGTGCAGCCCGGTAGGCCTCAAAACGACCAGAGGGAAAAAAGGTTCCCTCGAGGTGACTAAAAGAATAAAAGAAAGAAAAGAAAAAAAAAAAGGGGCACCGGTGGTGCTGTTGTCGGCGGGAAAAGCCGCGACCACAGGAAAACAAGAAAAGAAAGAAAAGTTTCTGTGGTGGCAGGAGGTACGTCCTGTCTGCTCCGCGGAAAAACAAAAACTGGGGAGAGGCAGTAGGAAGGGCGGGAAGCCACCGCGCAGGCGCGGGGGATGCTCCCAAAGGCTTTCTGATTGGATGCTGGGGAGCATTCCCATGTGGGCTCCGTCGGCGACGTCTCCCATATGTGAAGACTCATTCCTGCTTGTTCCTGGAGATTCATCGGTGTGGAATGTTTCATCCAACACCATTGCCGATGCCGGGGTACCGGCACCGCTCAAAGCAGATACCACCACCGAGCATGGCTCAGGTATGTTCGTAGAGGTAAAGACCCCAGGAACAACCTGAAACCCCGTTAGTGCTTTGAAGGCTGAAGACTCTCGCCGGGGTTTTAAAGACAATTTGTCCTCGGGGGCAAGGCCAGAGGCATCTGGGGGCAAGGCCAGAGGCATCTCGATGCTGAACATGAGATCTACCACCCGAGGACTGGCTAGTCTTTACAGACTTTTGTTTGGTTACCTGATCCTATGAAAAAGAAGTTGTAGGTGATACCCTCACTGATGGGAACCGCGTATCGAGTTCAGCTCGATGCTGAAGACTTCTTCTGGAAATACTACTGCAGGGCGGCACTCCAGCGGATAGTGGTCAGGACCCAAACATGGGAGGCACCAGTTATGGGTGTCTAAAACTAATTTGGTACCGCCACAGTTGAAACATGTTTTAGGAATAGTGGCTCACGTTTCCATGAAGGAGAGGCCTAGCAGGCCGAAAAAAACGTCAGGCACAAAACAGGGAAAAATTCCCTACAAAGGTAAAAATTAGAAGGAGAAAGAAAGAAGAAAAAAACGGTGGTACTGGTGCGTCGAGGGAAGGCAGACGCGACCACAAGAAAAAACAAAAATAAAGGAAGAATTTTCCGCGGTGACAGGAGAACGTCCTGCCGGCTCCGCAGAAAAACGAAAACTGAGGAGAGGCAGTTGGGAAAGGCAGGAAGGCAGCATGCAGGCGTGGTGGGATGCTCCCAAAAGCGTTCTGATTGGACACTGGGGAGCGTTCCCGCGCAGACTCCGTCGGTACCGACGTACCCATATGTGAAGACTCATTCCTGCTTGTTCCTGGAGATAATCCTGAAAGGACATATCCTCTGGTGGAGACATCCTACGCTGAGGAGAAGAGGAATCCTCGGGAAGAAGTACTCTGGTATCGGCAGAGCTTTCAGAGTCTTCAGACTCATCCGAGGATTCGAAGTATCTTCGATCCGGGTGATTGTGCAAAGCACGGTACTGGTACTGATCGAAGTCGGCATTGGAGTGGTCCGGTACCGACTTGTTGATGCCGGATAGAGATGCATGACTTAGTCCCGGTAGAATACCTGCCGATGTCGATGCAGTCGGTGCCGGTACCGGTTGAGTTGTCTGAAGCGGTTTCAGAGGCATCGAGGCTGTGAGAAGAGCTGCCAGACTGCGTTCAATAGCCAAGAATCTCTGGTCTATCGACGCTGCCGATGCTTGGGTATCGGTGCCGGATAAAGCAGCCAGATCCCCAGAGCATGGCACCAGTAGTTCTGCCAAGGTTGAAGCCTCGAGAACATCCTGGAGCCCTGTTGGTGCTTTGGAAGCCGAAGCCTCCCACCGGGGCAATTTTGCTGGTGAAAGTCCCTCAAGGGCAACGCCAGAGGCATCTCGATGTTTAGAAGATCTACCCTTTGAGGACCGGCTAGATTTATGTTTAGTTACCTGAGATCCATGGGAGGAAGATGAAGCCCTGGAAGACGTCAATGCCACAGAAGCTGCATCAGAGGGAAAAAGGGTGCTAAGTTTAGCAGCTCGGTTTTGCGGGCCCCTTTTCGACATCATCCGACAGGCAACACACTCTGAAATAGAGTGGTCAAGACCTAAAAACATTTGAGGCACCACTCATGAGTGTCGGTGACGGAAATGGTACCACCACACTTAGAACACTTTTTAAAACCTGAAGCAGGTTTTTCCATTCTGAGGGAAAGGTTGGGCCTAGTGCCCAAAATGGCACGTGGCACCTGAGAAGAAAATTACTGGAAAAGATTCCAGAAAGAAAGGGGTTTTTAAAAAAAGAAAAAAAAAAAAGAAAAGAAGGACCAGCGGTACCGGTATAGCATTGAGAGAAGGCAGACGTGACCACAAAAAAGAAGAATAAGAAGGGAATTTTTCTGCGGTGACAGGATGTGCGACCTGTCGGCTCTGCGGAAAATGAAGAACTGGAGAGGGACAGTTGGGAAAGACAGGAAGGCAGCACGCAGGCACTGTGGGATGCTCCAAAAAGCTTTCCTATTGGACGCTGGGGAGCGTTCCCGCACAGGCTCTGTCAGTACTGACGATACCCATATGTGAAGACTACATTCTTGCTTGTTCCTGGAGATGGGCAATATCACCTTGGGCAAAAAGGAAGGCACAGGCCAATGGAGACGGCCACCTCTCAAAAAGGACAAATATGAATCTCAGCAAGATAGAGCCTGCAACTTGGAAATCTGCCTTGCTGAACAAATCGCAACCAAGAAAACAGTCATGAGTGTCAAGCCTTCAGAGTAGCATGCTTCAGAGGCTCAAAGAGCCAGGAAGGGACAAGTGACCAGAGGGAGGATGCAGATGCCAAACCCCATGAAAAAAAGTGTGAAAAAGCCAGATCGAAGGTTTAAGACTTTCCAGCCACTGGACCTCTGAAACAGGACAGGGTTGCTGCCTGGACTTTCAGGGCAGTAAGGGGAAGCCCCTTTTCCAGACCATCCTACAGAAGACCAACAGAGCCAGCACCTTGGCAGACTTAGGAACAAGCTGTCATGCGCCACGTCCATGCTCAAAGAGAAACCAGACATCAACATATGCCAAGCTGGAAGAACCCCTCCAAGCTTTGGGCAGAGCGGAAACTACTGTGGGAGAAGAGTGCTTACGCATCACCTCACTCACATCAAGAGCCCAACCATAAGTAGGAAGGGAGTTGGGTCATCCAGGACAAATGGCCCCGATGCAACCAGCCCAAAATGAGGCAGATGAAGAGGAGGAAACTAAAGGAACCAAATCTGATCATTAAACCACGCTCTCTTCATCAAATCCAGCACCACCAGAACAATCCAGCCCGAATGGTGCTCAATGCACATGTCCCAAAAGCAGCCATGGAGAAAGCACATACAGCAAGCACTGCAGTGGCCGGGAGTGAACCAGCGCAACAATGTCCTTGGACCCAGTTTCTGTATGGTGAGTGAAGCAACGGCACACTTTGTCATTGGAGTGGGATGCCATCAATTCTGTCATGGGGTGACCCCAATGGTGGAGGAGCACCTGAAATGCCTCCTGACTCAACTCCTACTCTCCGGGATCAAGAGAGTTAAGATAGAAAAAGACCACTTCCATACTGATCACCCCAGCAATGTGCCAAGCTGACAGAGCTAGGAGGCTCAACTTCCCCCAGGCAAACCAGAGAGCCATCCACGGGGCCACTCCTGCACACCTCGTGCTGCCTTAACAATTGATATATGCCACTGCCCTTGACCAAGGGTGGGAAAACACAAGAAGGCCCTTGCTTTGAGATAGTTAATAGACCACACCGCCTTTCTGTGGCCCTAACAGCCCTGGGTCATGAAGTATTAATAAGGGCTTCCTCGCCAAAAAGACTGGCGTCCATCGCCAGAAGAATCCACAAGCGATAATCCACCAGCATACCCCTCTTCAGATAACGTGGGTGAAGCTGCCACCTTAAGCTGGCTCTCACTACTGGCTGGAGCAGGAACCTAAGCTCAAACTCTAGTCAGGAAGGGCTACTGAAGCAGCCTCATATAAGCATGCCCATGGCACCACTGTGATTGCCGCTGCCATCAAGTGGAGAACCTAGAGATAATCCCAAACCCTGAGAGCCTGTGCAGAACAGAACACTTCAAGTCATTCCAATATTCTCTGCACTCTCTCCTCTGGCAGGAAAACTGCCCATTTGAGCATCGAACTGTGCTCCCAGGAATTTCAGAGATTGGGAAGGTTCCAATGGATGCTTTCCCTGATTAATCACCCAGCGGGCCGAAACCCGAGAGGCTTCCAATAGACAACAGGCTCAGATGAGCCAGTCAACCCGAAATGGGTGTACATAGTCCTTAAAGCTGTAGTGCAGCAGCCTCCACCACCATGATCCTGGAAAACATTCTCGAGGCAGTGGAGAGGCTGAAGGGAGGGCAGCAAACTAACGGTGTGAGCCAAACACAGCAAAAAGCAGACATCTCTGCTGATCCTCTCAGATCGGGCTATGAAAACAAGCTTCAGCCAAATCAAGAGATGCTGGGAACTCCCTTCGGAGCATTACCAAAATCACAGATCTCAGAGTTTCCATTTGGAAGTGCAACACTAACAAAGGAGCATTGCCCACCTTGAGGCCACTGGACAGAAGGAGCCATCCTTGGCATCCCGAGAGAAATGGAATATTTGCCCTTGCTTCACTCGACTAAGGGGCACTGGCACCACCGCTTTCAGGCACAGTAACTTGTCCAACGTGACCCATGTGGTGGCTCTTAAGTCCACCAAATCACATGGAGAAATAACAAATGCCTTTGGGATCAGCTGCTTACAGTCCAGGACATAGCCGCTTTGAATGGTGCCTAGCAGCCTCCTATCCTTGGTGACATTCAGGAATGGGCCCCAAAACCTACACAGTGATGAATGGGAGGAAGCTCATCTGGAGGGGATTGAGTCTCTGGGCTCACGAGCCCCACTGAAAGGGCTAATTACAGGTCTGAAATCCAGAATCAGAGAAGAAGGGTTTTCCAGGATGAAATGGCAGGAGTCCAAAGACTCTCAGAAGTCAGTTCAGCTCGCCCGCAATGGATGGGTGGAGGTTGAAGAATTAAGAGGCCCGGCTTACTTCCCAGGCCCTTTCAGTCTTTCCTCTGGAAGGTGATAAGACTCTGCCTCGGCCAAGTCCTTCACCAACTTTTATTTTATTTATTTAAGGGTTTTCTATACCGCCTTCTCAAGTAATTAAAGCGGTTTACAGTACAACATTACATTATAACGTAAGAACCAGTTACATCGAAACAAAGTGCATTGAAACTAATAGTAGGAAGGAGGAAAGTAATCAAAAACCAAGGATAATATAGTTGGGATAAAGCTGAGATACAGTATATACATGAGTGGGAGCTTTCCCTTAAGGCCAATTGATTTAGCTAGGCTTTGGAGGATGTATCCACTGCCCAGTGGCAAAGCCATAACCAACACCGCACCACTGCCAACAGGACAATATCCCTAGCCATCAAGCAGGCTGGAACATACATGGCATCAGAAGGAAGGCAGTAACCGACTCCAAAGGAGGGGTAGCATCACCTAGTGGGAGAGACTGAATCCACAGAAGCAAGGCATGAGGCGTTAGGCCTGCACACACCAGCCACTGAAGAATAGCAGTTGTCACTGCAAACTGGCTCTTCAGCAGTCTCCATCTTCCTATCCAGTGCTCTTCAAGGCCAATCAGACTTCCACAGGAGACCCACTTTATGACCACTGTTACTTCCGCCTCCACCTTGAATGGGCCAGACAAGGCGCCACTCCTCTCGGGGAGAGCTCACATCACTTTACATGCCTTTATTCCCCTAGGTGGGAAATTGGTAAGTACCCATTCTGAACGGAACATGTTCTTGATTATTTCCGAAAATGGTAAGACTGCCATGAATATTCTCATCGCCTGTAGAAGCGGGGAACCTGCGGCCCCTGCCCTGTTGCTGAAGCATTAGTCACATACCAGGTGGAGGCAACAAGCAATCAAGGCTGCCAGATCTCCCTTCCAGCACAGGTGGAAAATGCCAACCTCCACATTTTAATTTATTTTATTTATTAAATGGTTTGATATACCACCTTTCAAGGACATGAACCTCTGATGGAGAAATACTTTTTTTTTAAACACATCAGACTCCTCAACTGAGATGTCAGAATCAGCACTCAAGTCCAAGTCTTGGAGAACCTAGGTCGATCCACTTCTTCAGAAAGCAACCTCCATCTGGGTCGCTTAGAAGAAGACACTCATGTTAGGCTTCTACATGATGCCCATCCCTCATGTGACTGAGTTGAGGGAATCCAAAGGCTGCAGGGTCTGAGTTAACTGCCAAAGAATAGGCTTACCAAAGGAGGAAAATAATTCTTGGGAGGCAACCCGGATTCTAGGAGCTCACCTCCTTGAGAATGACCCCAACACAGGCGACACAGCTGGGGCCGAGCCCTCCGAAGAAGTTGAGCGACCAGAAGCAACCAGAACTCAAGGCCAGGCTATTATTCTTATTCACAACGCCATCAGTCGCCTCCTACCTTGAGCCAGAAAACGTCAGACTAACCAAATCCCTTCGCTGGAAGAAGGTAGATGGTTCACTTGCCACAGGTCAAACAACCCTTCCTGAAAGAAGAGCGTTAAGGCAAGGCAAACATTTGTGCATGCTAAGGCCGTATAGGCACAAAAGCAAGTGCTAACAAAGCACATACATGAGAGCATGTTATGGGCAATTGAGAAGGAACGTGCGTTGAAGCAGCTCAGGAAGGACACGTGCTTGGACCGCTTGGACGCAAGGCATACAAAGGCAGAAAATGTTAACAGTGCATGCTGGAAAATGGCAGGAAGTGCCGACACTGAGACAACGGTCACCCACGGGCCACCCCGACTTCCGCCCCAAAACGGACGAGTATGGGAACCCCCAACAAGGACAATGACGATAAACTAAACAGTCTGGGGATGGGTCCCAAGGTGGTGAACTAGATCAGAAATTGGTTGATTGACAGACAACAGAAGGTGATGGAAAACGGAATTCACTCAGATGAAAGGAAGGTGATTAGCAGTGTGCCCCAGGGTTCAGTCCTGGGACCAGAACTGTTCAATGTATTTGTGAGTGATATTGCAGAAGGACTGAATGGAAAAGTCTGTCTTTTTGCAGATGACACAAAAATTTGCAACAGAGTAGACTCCCCTGAGGGAGTGGATAACATGAGGAAAGAGCTACAAAAACTGGAAGAATAGTCTAATGCTTGGCAGTTAAGATTTAATGTGAAGAAGTGCAGTGCCAAGCACTTGGGATGTAGAAATCCAAGGGAATTGAATGCAATAGGGGGCGAGAGGTTGGTGTGCATGGACCAGGAGAAGGACCTCAGCGTGATTGTTCCTGATGATCTCAAGGTGGCAAAACAGTGTGACAAGGAAGCAAAAGCCAGACGGATGCTGGGTTGCATACAGAGAGGAACTACCAGCAGAAAGGAAGAGGTACTAATGCCACTGCTGTACAAGTCATTGCAGAGGCCTCACTTGGAATATTGTGTACAGTTTTGGAGACCATATCTCACAAAGGATAAAAAAAGACAAAACGGTTCAGAGGAAGGCAACCAAATTGGTTTGGAGCCTGCGTCATTAGACATATGAGAAGAGACTTGAAAACCTAAATATGTACATTCTGGAGAAGAGGAGGGACAGGGGAGATATGATTCAGACCTTTAAATGCTTAAAGAGTATTAATGAACAAACGTCTTCCAAAGACAGGGAAGCTGTAAAACTAGAGGGCATAACATGAAGCTGCAAGGAGGTAAAATTGAAAGGCAATGGCAGGAAATAGTTTTTCACTGAAAGGGTGATGGATGCTTGGAATGCCCTCCTGATGGAAGTAGTGGAGGCAAATACAGTAACAGAATTCAAAATGACATGGGACAAACACAGTGGATCTCTTTATAGCAACAGGACAAAACCAAAATAAACAAATAGGGGTAACCTACAGGGAGCGGTGGGTACACCCTCAAACAAAGGCATGGGGAGGGGTGACCTGCATGGAGCAGCAGGTGCACCTACTCTTACTGCATTGCTGGGCAGACTATATGGAACATACTGGTCTTTATCTGCCCTCATATACTATGTTAAGCCTCGGTACTCACCCCCCTGAAAGCCTTAGGCAGGGCAAAATATACCAGGCTCAGTGCTACTCCTCAGACACTGTTTCTTTCTTAAGCTTTCTTAACAAGCTTGCAGCCATATATCTCTAAGGTGTCTTCAGTCTTCGGGGAGAGCAGGGAGGGACAGAGGAGAAGGGAGAGGACACTGAGGTTGTGTGAGGCTGCTTATCTCTTCCAAATCCTTCCAAATTTCTGTCTGCTCAACAGGCCCTTATCATGGTAAGGGCATAGAGCTGAATCAATTTTCCCTCCTCCTTTGGCTACCAAAAAGACCTTAGTCTAGTGGAGCCTCCCACATCCCCCTCAAGTGAGTCACCCTCATGGGCGAAATCAATCTTTTTCCTCTCAATTGTTCAGATTTTCTTCAGAGTTGAGAAAATACAACCACCATCTGCTGGAGACAGAGGAATACTGAAGTGCCCTCTAACGGCTCAGGCTGACAGAGGCATGGGAGTGAGGTCATTGAAACCTGGGCATTTCATTGGCTATCTGTATCCACCAAAATGCTGGTAGGGGAACACAACCCAGGACAATGCAGAAAGTTGGATTATGAAAAAAAAGAACAATGGGAGTATAGGACTTTTGCCACATACTGGGTGAATTACAGATTAGACAAAAACTTTGGATATCATTACTTCGGAATTTTTTCACACAAGAATGCTTACTGTGGAATCCCTTGGCTAATAAGCAAGCTTGTCATGCTGTGAGGGCTTGCGTGCATCAGTGATGCTGAGGGCTAAGCTATCGGTTGTTTAATTACTGGCAGAGACTCCCAAGATGGACAGGTCTCAGCTGAGGTGCCAGACTAAGACAAACCACCCATCTGGGCAGCAGCAGAATGGGACAGTGTTGGTGGCGGAGGATCACATTTCTGTGACAACGGCAAGAACACTAAACTTAAACTGCATGGAGGAAAGGCGCGGCAATCTATTTCTGTATCTTGCCATGAAAACCCAATGGATAGTCACAACAAAACAAATTGCACTATAGATGAGACCCCCAGGTCGGAAGGCACTCAACTAGTTACTGGGGAGGAGCTGAAGACATTTCAAAGTAAAGCCAGCATTTATGATGTGGTTGGATCAAAGCCCTCGGAACGTCTTATTGCTGATGTAGCTGCGCATGAAATGAGAGTCAGAAGCTGCAAAGATGTATTACATATTGGGACATGGAATAGAAACATAGAAAAATGATGACAGAAAAAGACCACATGGCCTATCAAGTCTGTCCTTCCATATCAAAAACTACAACAAAGCATGAACCAAGGGAAGTTGGAGGTGGTCAAGAATGAAATGGAAAGTGTACAACTTGATCTGTTGGGTGTCAGTGAACTGAAATGGACAAGCATTGGGCACTTTGCATCAGATGATCACATGGTCTACTATGCTGGAAATGAAAGACAAAGAAGAAACAGTGTTGGTTATAATAAAGAAACTTGCAAAAACTGTAATGAAATACAATGCAGTCAGTTAACGCTTAATCTCTATTCGTCTATGAGGAATGCCCATCAACACAACTATAATTCAAGTATATGCCCCAACAACAGCTGCAGAAGAGGATGAAATTGATGAATTCTATGAACAAGTACATGCTGAAATTGACAGAACATGCAAACAGGATATCCTGATAGTCATGAGTGACTAGAACGCAAACGTTGGCAACAAAGGTGGTGGCAAAATGTCTGGAAAATATGGATTGGCAACAGAAATGAAGCTGGAGAGACTGACAGAATTCTGCAAAACCAACGATGTATTCATCTCAAACACCTTCTTCCAGCAACACAAGCTGCGACTGTACACATGGACTTCACTCAATGGATTGTACAAAAATCAAATTGCCTACATCTATGGAAGTCAATGATGGAAAAGCTCTATGACATCAACAAAGACAAAACCTGGAACTGACTGGTACAGATCACCAACTACTAGTATGCAAACTCAAGCTAAAGTTGAAAAAGAGGAAACCACTCATGAATGTAGCAAAATATGACCTTGAGATTATACCACCGGAATTTAAAGCCTGCCTGAAAAATCGATTTGCTGCTTTAGATACAAATGACAGAGCTTCAGAAGAGTTATGGAATGACATCAAGAAGGTTATGTTGGAAGAAAGCGAGAAGTCTCTACAAATGGTGAAAAAGCAAACACAGCCAAAATGGATGATAGAAGAAACTTTGAAAATTGCCCAAAAACGCAGAGAAGCTAAAGCCAAAGGAGAAAGAGAAGCAATTGCAGAACTCAACAGAGATTTCCAACGTGCAGCAAGACAAGGCAAGGAAAAGTATTACAATGACTCATGCAAGAAAATAGAAGCAGAAACTATTAGAGGAAGAACAAGATCAGCTTTCCTAAAGCTACAAGAGTTAAAGAAAAAAATTCCAGCCTCGAATTGGAATGTTACATGATGCTCAAGGTTCTATGTTGAATGATGCTGAGAAGATCAAGAAAAGGTGGAAAGAATATACAGAGTTTTTATATGATAAAGATCAAGTGGACCAACAGCCGTTTCAACCTGTACCATATGATCTGAAGCCATTGGTGATGAAAGAAGTTGAAAGCAGCATTGAAAGCCTTATCAAAGAACAAAGCACCAAGCATAGATGGCATTCCCATAGAAGTATTACAGCAATCTGATGCAGCTGTTATCATACTTACAAGGCTCTGCCAGGAAATTTGGAAGACAAATTCATGGCCAACTGACTGGAAAAGATCTGTGTTTATACCAATACTAAAGAAAGGTGATCCAACTGACTGTGGAAATTATCGCACAATCGCTCTGATCCCACATGCCAGCAAGATTCTACTGAAGATTATTCAACAGAGACTACAACCATACCTGGAACAAGAACTACCTGAAGTGCAAACAGGGTTCAGGAAAGGGCGAGGAACAACAGACATCATCGCAGATGTGAGATGGATCCTTGAAAAGACTAAAGAATACCAAAAGGATATCTATTTGTGCTTTATCGACTACAGCAAGGTTTTTGACCGTGCAAACCATGAGAAACTCTAGGTCACATTAAGAAGCATGGGTATACCAGAACACCTGATCATTCTCTTGCACAATCTGTACACTGATCAAGAAGCAACAATTTGAATGGAACAAGGAGAAACAGAATGGTTTAAAATCAGCAAAGGTGTACAACAAGGCTGCATGCTTTCCCCCTACCTGTTTAATTTATATGCAGAACAAATCAACAGAGAAGCAGTATTGTATGAAGACAACAGAGGCGTTAAGATTGGTGGCAGACTCATCAGCAACCTTCGCTATGCTGATGATACCACATTACTGGCTGAAAGTGAAGATGATCTGAAACATTTGCTTCTCACGATCAAGGAACATAGTCTTAAAATGGGCCTGCACCTTAATGTAAAGAAGACAAAGATCATGACAACTGGCAAAATCAATAAGTTCATCGCTGATGAAAAAGAAATTGAAATCATGGACAACTTTAACTTACTTGGATCAACTATCAATAAAGAAGCAATAAGCAATCAAGAAATCTGATGACACATTGTTCTTGGCAAAATAGCTATGAAGGACATAGACAAGAGCAGAGATGTCTCTCTCCATACAAAGATTTGACTCGTTCAAGCCATGACATTTTCAATAACATCATATGGATGTGAAAGTTGGACAGTGAAAAAGATAGAGAGGAAGAAACTGATGCCTTTGACCTATGATGCTGGTGGTGAATATTGCGTATACCATGGACTGCCCGAAGAACAAACCAGTCAATACTAGAGGAGATCAAACCTAGGGAGTCTGCCAATTGGCGTGTCACGGAAACTCTATCCCAGAGGCGGCCTGAGACCACTGGTCCCGGAGATATCAATGCGCCGTTCTCATGTGGAGGCAAGTGTCTGAGGTGATGTGGACCGTGAAGGCAATGTGCCCGAGGAGGCGCAGGAGAAGCCAGGGATGGTGCTGCACGTCCCGAGCTAGCAACCTGAGACAGTCGGCTCAGTCACTGGGCAAGAAAGCTTTTGACTGGAGAGTGTCGATCTTTGCCCCAATGAACTCCAGGCACTGTGTCGGGAGGAGGTAAGACTTAGGGTAGTTTATGACAAAGCCCAAGTGTTGCAGAATCTGGATGGTGCGTGCGATGGCCTGTTGCACCTCTGAGGCTGTACCTCCCTTTATGAACCAGTCGTCCAGGTAAGGGAAGACGAAGATCCCCTGGAGCCAGAGGAAGGCGGCCACGACTGCTAGGCATTTCGTGAAGACTCTTGGGGCAGAGGCTAGGGCGAAGGAGAGCACCCTGTATTAAAAATGCCTGCCCCACCACAAACTGCAGGTATTGTCTGTGGTTGAGGAGGATAAGGATGTGGGTATAATCATCCTTGAGATCTAAGGAGCATAGTCAATCTCCCTGCTGGAGGTATGGCAGCAATGTTCCAAGGGAGAACATTTTGAACTTCTCCCTCACTAGGAATTTGTTGAGGATGCACAGGTCGAGGATGGGCCATAGGCCCCCTGTCTTTTTTGACACGAGGAAGTACCTGGAGTAGAACCCCTTGCCCTTGAGGTCGTGAGGCACCGGTTCCACCGCCTTGTCCTCGAGAAGACCTGGCAACTCCTTTATAAGAGGTTCCCGGTGGAGGGGAGATGTGAAGGGCTCTTCCAGGAAATAAGGGGGAGGTGTCTGAGCCAGGTAGAGGAGGTAACCCTCCCTGACTTCCCTTAGTGCCCAGGAATTGGTGGTGATGGCTACACACCTCTGGGCATAGCGGGCCAGATGTCTCCCTGTGGGTTGCTGATCTCCATGGGGTAGAGAGGCTACGCTCAAGGAGTCAAAAGCTCCCCCCTGGCTGGGCTGGGGCCAGTGTGTGGGGCTTTGGAGCCTTCTGTTTATGCGGGCCATGCCCAAGTCCCTTGGCCTGCTGACAATGTTAGGGAGCCAGGGAGGCCTGATAGGGTGGGTAGTTTCGGTAAGCAGCCCCTTTCCTCGGATAGAAGTACTTTTTACCCGAGTCTTTCCATCAGGGAGGGGCAGCAGTCTTCTTAGAGAGCATGGTCCTCATCATAAATTCGGTCTCCAGCTCGGTGACCTTGTTGGTCATGAGTTTGCCTTAGAGATTCTCTCCTTGGCATGGGACATCGACCAACTTCTCCTGAACCCACTGCTCGAGGTCGGACGACTGGAGCCAGGCTTGGCGGCATGCACCTATGCCCGCTGCGACTACTCGGGCTGCCGACTCGAACCCGTCATAGGCAACTCAAGACATGAATTTGGAGCACTCATGGATGGCCTTGGCCAGGTTCTTGAACCACTGCAAGGGTTCCTCGGAGAGACCAGCCAAGAAACTGGCGAGTTCCTTTGCCAGGACTCTCAGGTACATGCCCTTGTGCAGTTGGTAGGCCTGGATGAGCATTCAGCCCTGGTAGCACTTTCTGCCGAAGGCGTCCAAGGTGCGGGCCTCCCTGCTGGGGGGCATCGAGGAGTGCATCTTCTGGCTTTTCAGCCGATGCATGGCCGACTCCACCACCATGGAGTTGTGCGGCAGTTGTGACTTCTGGAAGCCCGGGCTCCAGCAGACCCGATACATCAAGTCGAGCCATTTGCTTACCACCGGCACCGACGCCGGTGTCTCCCACATGTGGAGCATGAGCTGTTCCAGGATGGGAGGAATGGGCACTGTGAGCATTTCCCGCGGAGGGGCCTCATACTACAGAATTTCCAACTCATCCGCCCGAGGGTCCTCCTCCGACTCGGTTGGGAACGCCAGGGCCTTGGACATGTCCTTGACAAAATCAAGGAAGCCCATATCCTTGGGTGAGGACTGCCGTCAAGGCTCCGAGACGGGAGAGTCAGATGGGACGTCGCGGTGGCGACAGGTATCGGGGGACTTCTCATCCTCCGTATCCCACTTGGGAGTAGTCTGTTGAAGACTTGTAGGAGAGCTGCTCTGCGGGCCTCAGGGGCCCCGAAGCACTGCGGTCAGCACCCAGTAAACTTGCTGGGGATGACCGCGGTCCCGTCGAGTGGGACTCGGATCGTGACCTTGGCCGAGGATCGACTCGAGGCTGAAGGACCTCGAGGATCGACTCAGCCTCTGAGGACATTTTAGACGTCGAGGACCCGGTGGTCAGGGCAGATGAACCGGTCGTGCCAGACAACAGCGCCCGCTGCTGGTCCATGAAGGCAGACAAACTGGGCCCCAGGGCCGCCATTCTGGACTCCAGATCAAAAGGCTCCGCAGCCTTCGGCACGGGCACCGAGAGACTCGGGCCTGACGCCAGCTCCCCCGAAGGGGAATCCTCAATGAGGATAGTGCCTAGGGACTGAGACCGGTCCGTGGTCGGATCCTTCCGGGGGACCTTGGCAGGTAGCTCCTTCTCCGACGCTTCGGACGAGCGTCTCAGACTGCGGGACTGGGCCCGGGGAGCTCTTGCTGGTCAAAACCATCCAAGGACGCAGCCTTCGAGGGTTACTTCTTCTTCCTGGGTTCCCTCGACGGAGACACCCTTTCTGAGGACCCACAACAAGGGTCGGGTTCAGATAGTCCCGCCCAAGATGTCGGGGCCTCAGATGAGGCCCTGGTCTTCGGAGGCATCAGGGACTCAGGGAAAAACGTATCGTGCTGCTGCTGCTGGCGGCTCTTGAGGGCCTTGTTGGACATCCTCTTGCAGAGACCGCAGGCCGCTGGGTCATGGTCTGGCCCAAGGCAGTGAAGACAGCAGTCGTGTGTGTTGGTCAAAGACATGATTTTAGAGCACCAATCATACTTCTTAAAACCACTGGCAGCCATGGTGTGAAAAAGTACCCCTGCGAGGTCGAAGACCCTCCGGGCTGCCAGCAGAAGAAAAAAAGGCATGAAGGCGTCAAAGAATGAAAATAACGAAAAACTACAAAAATCAAACTGAACTCGACACCGAGCCCAGCAGGTGGGAAGAGTACCGGTGCGATTCCGGAGACGAGTGTGAAAATCAGGAAAGAATAATCAACTTTTTCCGGGGACAAGCCAGACGACGTCTGAAGGGCTCTGCGGAAAAAAGGAGACTGAACAAGATGGCACCCTTGGGCGGGAAGTAGACCACGCATGTGTGGTTGCATCTCCCATAGGCTTTCTTTGAAAGCTGGGGGGGATGCTCCCGTGAGGGCTCCGTCAGTGCCAACGTCACCCATATGTGAGGACTGACTTCCTGCTTGTTCCCAGAAAATTAATGAATCAATTCCCCTGGAGCTAACCACATATTTAAAACCCAATTCCCTTAAGCTCTGAAATAATGCAAGAAAAAAATTGTCCATTTTATCCTGATTTTATGAACCAAACATTCCCCTATTTATTGAACACACTATTTCCTAAGAATCTTGTTTTAACTTTAGAGAGATTTTCTTATGCCCGCATTAATGTGAAAAGATAATCTATCACCCTGTCAAAAAGCAAACTATTTATATATCAAAGTATGGAAAGAAATGCAATTTTAACATGAACAGTAGATTGGGCCCCAACTTTTATTTTCCAAGTGGCACATATTCATATACACACACACTGAATAACCTGCTGTTGACATGAGAGGGAATGGAAAGTGTGCAGAATGGTTTCAAATACTTTTGTTGTAATATAAACCATTTGGTGTCTCCAAGATTATAATTGCACATCTATTTATAGCTCTGTTTATCTGAATTTCTTCACTTGACCAGGTCCTTTAAATTCATAGAAAGGTCCATATATGGTACAATTACAAAGATTATATTTATGCAGACTAAATCAACCATGGCAATATATGATTTCCTAAAAATTATTAATCTATTAAATATTCAACTGATTATAAGAAATAAATATTAAAACAATACTCGGAAGGCCTATGGTATTTTGTTTGCAATTGTAATGATATCTTAGTCAGTTAAAACAAACAATATTGTTAACAAAATGATTACAAGCTTCACACCCTTAATTAACTTTATCAATTAGTTATGTAACAGGTATGGATGTGCGCAGATATATTTCTTAACAATGCTGCTATGCCAAATGTGAAAATAATACACAAGTGTATATGTGCTAACCCGAAAATTATGAAAACGGGGATGGGGGAGAGGAGAGATGTCAAAGATAAGGGACTTTCATCAGTGTCATATCTTTAGAACAGAACCTATGACCTTATTTGACTTTTGAAAGTGATGAATTGCAGATAAAAATTAATTGGTATATTATGTCGAACTGTTTCTGTTTGAAAAAACAACAGCATTCAAACTTTAAGGCGCGAAGAAGTAGCCTAATGGTCAGAGCAGTGGACTGAGAACCAGAGAAGCCAGGGATCAAAACCCACTGATGATACTTGTGATCTTGGGTATGTCACCTAACCCTCCATTGCCTCAGGTACAAAGTTAGATTGTAAGCCCTCTGGGGACAAGAAAATACTTCCTATACCAGAATATAAATCACCCTGTGTTACTAAAATAAAAGACCTGAGCAAAATCCACAAGGGTCAAAAGTTTAAATATATTAGATAACAAAAGAGCAAGGATTATTCAAACCTTTAAAAACAGGACTACTCAAAACTTTAAACACTAAGGGCCCGATACTCGAAAACATTTATTCAGAGGGCAGCAGGTGGGATGACCATATAAATGTTTTAAAAATATCACCAGTACTTAACGTTAGGCAATGTTAACTCGCTAAACTACAGTTATGCATTTTCAGTTGGGGTGGAAAACATTAAATAGAAACCGACAAAATTCAGCTACTCTCCATTAATATTTTCAAGTCTGAACACAAATATAGAAGCAGTTATTTCAAACAGAATTTTAAGTTATATATGTATACCAGCATCATCATTGTTATGCTGCATGATATGTTAGTGAGAGGAAGACATGCAAAATGTGGTATTGTCAGACTCAAGGTGGAAGGAGAGGCATATTTAGAAGCTGATGAGGATAAAGTGGAATTGCTTAACAAATATTTTTGCTCTGTGTTCACAGATGAAGGGCCAAGTAGCAGGACCTCAGAAAACATCCACATATAGGAGCAGAAAGGAAGGAGATCCTGAACAGTTTTCAGAATACTGTGCTTGTGAGGAACTAGCTGAACTAAAAGTAAACAATGTGATTGGACCGGAAGGAATACATCCGAGAATACTGAAGGAACTTGGGAATGTTCTAGCGGCTCCACTGACTGACCTTTTCAACGCTTCCTTTAGGGTCAGAAGTGGTCCAAGAGGACTGGCGAAAAGGCACATGTGGTCCCATTACACAAAAGCGGAAATAAGAATGAGGTTGAGAACTACAAGCCAGTTAGTCAAATCCAGTGGTTCTCAACCCAGTCCTCTGGGATCCACAGGTCAGTCAGGTTTTCAGGATATCTACAATGAATAGGCATGAGATTGATCTGCATACAATAGAAGCAGTGCATGCAGATCTATCTCGTACATATTCATTGTGGATATCCTGAGAACCTGACTGGGCTGGGGATCCCAGAGAACTCACAGAAACATAACAGCAGAAAAAGACCACATGGTCTATCTAGTCTACACTTCCATATTAACTAGTCCTCTTTTTTCCTTCAGAGATCCTCTGTGTTTGTCCCATGCTTTTTTGAATTCAGATACTGTCTTCATCTCTGGGAGGCTATTCCACGCATCTACCACTCTTTCCGTAAAGAAATATTTACGCATATTACTCCCGAGTCTATCCCCCTTTCACCCTCATCCTATGTCCCACTGGTCTAACCCTCTGTGTTGAATAAATTATTGTTAACACTGCTAAAACAGAGAATAGTGACGTTTCTGGAGTCCAATGGATTGCTGGATCCAAGGCAGTATAGGTTTACCAAAGGTAGGTCTTCAGACAAATCTGATTGATTTCTTTGACTGGTGACCAGAGAGCTGGACTGAGGGAGAGCCCTAGATTTGGGGTACTGGGATTTCAATAAAAACTTTGACACCGTTCCACACAGATGACTTATAAATTAATTGAGTACCCTAGGTATGGACCCTAAAGTGACTGCTTGGGTTAGAAATTGGTTGAGTGGGAGGCGACAAAGGATATAGGTAAATGGAGCTCACTCGGAGGAGAAGGATGTTAACAGTGGTGTGCTGCAGGGATCTGTCCTTGGCCCGATTCTTTTTAATATCTTTGTTAGTGATATTGCGGAAGAGCTGTCGGGTAAGTTTTGCCTCTTTGCGGATGATACCAAAACCTGCAATAGAGTAGACACCCAGGAAGGAATGGATAACATGAGGAGGGATCTAGCTAAGCTTTAAGAATAGTCAAGAATTTGGCAGCTCAGATTTAATGCTAAAAAATGCAGGGTCATGCATTTGAGCTGCAAAAATCCAAGGGAGCAGTACAGTGTAGGGTGCAAAGTACTTCTATCCATGAAAGAAGAGCAAGATCTAGGCATGATTGTTTCTGATGATCTCAGTGGCTAAACAGGTAGAAAGCCAGCTTGGGTGCATGGGGAGGAAAATGGCCAGCAGAAAAAAGGAAGTGATAGTACTTCTGTATAAGTCTCTTGTGCAAACTAATTTGGAGTATTGTGTGCAATTCTGGAGACCACACCTTCAAAAGGATATAAAAAGGATGGAGTCAGTGCAGAGGGTGGCTACTAAAATGGTTAGTGGTCTTTGTTATAAAGCATATGGGGATCTTAATATGTAAACATTAAAGGCGGGATAGAGGAGATATGATAGAGATGTTTAAATATCTCCATGGCATAAATGCATAAGAGGAGAGCCTCTTGACTAAAAGCAAGCTCTGCTATAAGGGGACATGGGATGAGGGTGAAAGGGGATAGACTCAGGAGTAACATGCGGAAATATTTCTCTATGGAAAGTGTGGTACAGTGGTGTGCAAAAGTCTGGAATCACTTGTAAATTTGACATTTTTTCAACTTCGCGACCTTATATCTTAATTTCTTTTTCCTCCCAGTGGCTTTTTCTGTGTATCTCATGATAAGTGATAGATTTGGCTATTAGGGCCAACTTTTAGTATTGGTTTGGCCCTTATTTTCTGAGTTTGTTCCACATAGTTGTCCTGTTGATAGATTTTTCTGTGAAAATCGCATAATGTACATCGTTGGCCAATGATATATTATTGTAAGTATGCTTTAAAATATTATGGACGCACACCAGGTTTCCTTCAAATTAATGTATGTGGCCTTGAAAAAGGCCGTTTTTATATGTCAGTGATGGCTCAGTATTTGATGGGCCACCGTTTGTTCTTCATCACCTGACTGCACCTTGTCGGCATTGAATGAACCAGTCTGACAAGGTGATCGTTGGTGACAACGCGGTTCCAAGCTGCAATGAATGACTCCATCAGCTCATGCTTTGATGTCAGATGCCTCTTGGATATTTCCAAGGCCACCTTGTACAACAGGTTCTCGATTGGATTCAGATCTGGAGACTGGGCAGGCCAGTCCACTGACTTGTTCTTGTTCCGCTGCTTCCAGCTGATCACCTGTCTGGAGCGATGGCAGGGTGCATTGTCCTCTTGGAACAGTAACTGGCCAGGAAACAGCTGGTGTGCTGATAGCACCATGCACTTTTGCAGTATGGTGATGTACTTGCCCCGTTGACCATTCCATTGACGATGTGAAGACATCCAACGCCACTGGCAGCCATGCAGCCCCAGACCATGACCTTCAAAGGATGCTTCACAGTGAGGCTGAGACACTCAGGCTTGAATTCCTCTCCAGGAAATCTCCTCACATAGGTGTGGGCCTGGTTACCAAGCAGAAGGTGCTTTCATCGCTGAATAGCACCTTGTTCCCACATTTCAGTCGACCAGGTTGAGTGCTTTCTCGCCCACACGATCCGGTTGCGCCTTTGTATGTCAGTCATCAGTGGCTTATTCCATGCTTTGCAGCCCCAGAGACCAAACTGCAGGCACCAGCGACGAACTGTTGATGAGCTCACACTGATCTCACTCTTGTCTGACCACTCTCGAAGTAGCTGAGGAGAGGTCAACTTGCGATTAGTCAGTGAAATGCATCATAGTGTGGGGTCCTGGCGTGATGTTTATGCACGTGGATGACCTGAACGAGGCTTGTCCACCACTGAACCCTTTTCTTTCTTCTTCTGTTAAATCTTAACAGCGCTCTGACCGCAGCCATCTTTCCTGGCTGACGGCTTGAAAATCCTTCCTCGCTCATAAAGGACACACGAACACGCTCCTCCAACATCAGGGTCCGAGTCATCTTCATGGTCGATCCAGAAAGCATATGAAATTCAAAAATTCCGCGCGTTTTTATAGCTGCACTGTTGGCTAGATATCTGCATTATGATTGGTTAGTGAAACCAGCCTCCTGATTAGTCAGAAATAACGTGTGCATATTGGATAATCTCGATCCAGTTTTGACGCAGGATCCACAAAAATCACAGTAGCTATCTCCCAGTGTCTTTAAAGTATTTAAATTGGAAGCAAGGAATGCAAAAAGTCAACTCAAATAGCCAAATGTATCCCTTTTAACGTGGTAGAAAGATGAATATGCTGGGCTAACGCAAAATTGTAAAAAAAACCCGTTAAAGTACGAAAAACACAAAACTCACAAATGATTCCAGACTTTTGCACACCACTGTAGATGCGTGGAATAGTCTCCCAATGGAGGTAGTAGGACTGTATCTGAAATTAAGAAAGTATAGAACAAACACAGAAGATCTTTAAAGTAAAAAAGGGGACTATTGAATTTTATATGGAAGAGCAGACTAGATAGGCCATATCAACTTTTTCTGACGTCATGTGTCTATTTTTCATATTCAGGCTTGAATTGACTGACAGGTCTGACTGAAAATCTGCATAAGGTTATATGAATAAAATATCCATATAACTTTATATACTGACTGTTTTACTAAAAACTGACCTCAAAACAAAGAACATTAGTCTTATCTAGCAGGTTTATTCAAATCAGAAGTTGTTGGTCTAAGAATTCTATATTTAGATCATATTTTATCAGAGATATAATTCTTCAATTCCGGTGGCTATTCTCTGAAGTTCCATTTTTTTAAATTAGTTAAGCACACCTATAATAGAAAATAAACCTTCCACTTTTCTCGCCTTACAGCCTAAAGTAACTTTTTTTTTCTATGTTTAGGAGTAATTGTATAAAGGTCTTTTGCCATGTGTAAAACCTGTTTTACACATGGAAAAGTTGTTTTCTAAAATCGCACAACAGTATTTGCAGTTATAAGTACACATGGCAACAAGATGACACATGCTTGTATGAGAGAACTGCATACCCAGGGGTATAATTTGCAGTACATTATATAAAATACATGAGCACACAAGTATAGTACACATACATAATTTCACCAATTTTGGATCAGGTGTAAATGTTGGCTTTAAAAAACAGGCTTAAAATAGGAACATTTTCATATTTATTTATTTATTTATTTAGCTGTATTTATATCCCGCTTTTCACCGGGTCAAAGCGGTCAATTGGGGGATACATTTAACACGAGGGGATATGAGACACATACGCTAATACTTACAGGGAACATGGGCATATTTCTCACAAGGACGTCCCGTTATAAAATCAGGCCCCCTAATACTTATGTGGAGTTGCTACAGGTTTTTTTTTCTGTTATGGAATTATTTAATTTTGGACAAATATTTGCCAGCATATTGCCTGACAAATGATCATTATCAAAGAAATGAAAAAGGTGCACCCACAAAATTTAACATGGCAACCAATTCCAAAAACAATCTGCTAGAAACCCAAACAAAGCTTTGAAAATACTGTGAAAGGGTGTAAGTCATATATTAACACTCATCTTTGAATCAGTGCTTGAAATTTTCTAATTCTTTCCCCGGATTTTATGAATGATCCAAGGGTGACGGTGCAAAAATTGCTTATACTAATTACTGACTTGCTCTTAGAAATGGTTGCACATAGTTTAAGTACCCATGTACCATACTAAAATTCAACTGAAAACCTCTAAAGGAAATTTCCTCATTTTTGAAATAGAATTTCAGCAGCCAGTCACAATCAGAAGGCACCACTGACTTCAAATCCGAAGTCTCCAGAATCTGAGAGATGTTCAAAATATCCATATGTTGCACATCTGCTAGTGATAGTTGTATACTACCCCTATTCTTTTCTACTAACAGGAACAGAGTAAACTACAGGATGGTGTGATTCAACAGGAATGTCCAAAATCTCTTCAAGACATTTTTTAAGCATGTTTCTAGGTGATGTCAAAAGAGAATGAGGAAAATTTACCAGACATAAATTGGAAGAGCTAACCTGGTTCTCCAGGGTCTCCAATTTAAACTTAATAGCTGAAATGTCTTTAATAACAGCAAAATTACTACCACTACTACAGCTGAATCTGTGTCCTGTTGTGCCTACTGCTTACTTGCCTGCTGCCCGCTGCCCGCATTGCTGCTTATCCTGTCATCCTGCTGTGTTTGTGCCTAATCGCATCCCCGTTTGTCTGCTGTCTCTCCAGGTACCATTGTCCCGCCTCCCGGAAGTGACGCTGGGGCCTGCACCCTTTAACATCGGGTCCATTGCGGCACCCCGCTGCTGAATCTGTGTCCTGTTGTACCTACTGCTTACTTGCCTGCTGCCCGCTGCCCGCATTGCTGCTTATCCTGTCATCCTGCTGTGTTTGTGCCTAATCGCATCCCCGTTTGTCTGCTGTCTCTCCAGGTACCATTGTCCCGCCTCCCGGAAGTGACGCTGGGGCCTGCACCCTTTAACATCGGGTCCATTGCGGCGCCCCGCTGCTGAATCTGTGTCCTGTTGTGCCTACTGCTTACTTGCCTGCTGCCCGCTGCCCGCATTGCTGCTTATCCTGTCATCCTGCTGTGTTTGTGCCTAATCGCATCCCCGTTTGTCTGCTGTCTCTCCAGGTACCATTGTCCCGCCTCCCGGAAGTGACGCTGGGGCCTGCACCCTTTAACATCGGGTCCATTGCGGCGCCCCGCGCCGCCGAGGCGCGCGCCGCATGCGCGCGCCGTGCTCCTTGGGGCGAGGTTCGGGGCCACGGTTCCAAGACTTCTCCCTCCAGTATTCATCTCTCTGTGTTCCTCGGTTCTCTGCTATTGCTTCTATCTCCATTCATGGCTACTATCCCTGTTCACTGGGGCTGGCGCCCTGCGGCACCGGCCGTTGCTCCCTCTGGTCTATTCACTCGCCAGCTTTCGCACCTTGTTTATTGTTCACGGATTTCGTCCCCCCCCCCTCCTTTTTCTCCTCCTCTTTCTCCCTCCCTTATGTTCTTACAATTTGCACTCTTTAACTGTCGATCTGTTCGTTCTAAATCTTCTTTGGTTCAAGACTTGATCACGCTACATAATTTGGACATCCTTTTCTTGACCGAAAACTGGTTAAAGGAAGGAGATGAACCCATCTTGAATCGTTGCCTCCCGCCAGGCTATTCCTTCTTCTCCACGTCCCGCCGGGGTAGAAGTGGCGGGGGCGTGGCTATTATCTATCGCTCCTCTCTCTATCTTTCTGAGCTTGTCTCTTCCCCCTCTCTGCTCTACCCAGAGACTCTACTTGTCCAGCTGGCCTCTTCCACTACTCCGTATTATTTCCTTTTAGTTTATGCTCCGCCCTCCCTTCCTAACTCCTCCTGGGACTCACTCTTGGCCACTATATCCGAGGTTTCCTTGCTCTATCCCCGCCTTCTAATTTTAGGTGATTTTAATGTTCATGCTGATTCTCCCTCTTCGGCAAGAGACTCCTCTTTCCTTTCCCTTCTGTCTGATCTTTCTCTTCGTCAATCAGTTTCTTTTCCTACTCATATAGCCGGCCATTCATTCCCTTGACCTCCTTATTACTTCTGTCTCCTTCCCTTTTCCCTTTTCCTCACTGTCGTCTTTCCCTCTCCCCTGGTCCGACCATCACTGCCTTCTGTTTTCTATCCCTGCCCCCTCTCCTGCCCCACCTTCATCTTCAATCTCCGGTCTCACACCACCACTCACCCGTAAGATCACCGCGAATACTCTTAGCCAGTTTCCATCTCCTGCCAGTCTGTTCCCCACAGAATTCGAATCCCTCTCTGTTGATGCCCAGGCCCATTGTTGGAATTCCACCCTCTCAACTGCCTTGGATTCTGTTGCTCCCCTTCGTCCCCGCCCCCATCCCCGCCATTGCTCACATCATCCCTGGTTTCATCCCGGCCTTTTCCTACATCGCAAACACCTTCGCCAGGCGGAACGTCTCTGGCAAAGACATCCTTCCCCCGCCAATCTGTTAGCTTTTCGCCTTTGTCACCATCACTATCGCTCCCTACTCCGCACCGCAAAGCGTGATTATTATTCCACTCTTATCTCCTCCTCCTCAAATTCCTCACGCCGCTTGTACTCTATTTTGCACTCCCTTACTGCATCTCATTCTGCCTCTTCCTCTTTTTCCCCGCCTATATCTTCTTTTCCTGACCCTTCCTCTCTTGCTACTTTCTTTGTTACTAAAGTGGATACTCTCCGCCAATCTTTTCCCTCATGTCCCTCTCCCCTCTCTCCCCCTGCTGAGCTCCCTCCTCCGTCCTATGCATCCGCATCCCATCCTGTTCCTATGCTATCCCATTCCTGGTCTTCTTTTGAAATGATTACTCCCACTGCTCTTCAACAGACTTTTCTTTCTATCCGTAAAACCACCTGTTCAGTTGATCCCATCCCATCCTCTTGGCTCCTAGAACCCTCTCTAGCGCTCTCTCCATATATCCTTCTCCTGTTTAATTCTAGTCTGTCCTCTGGCACTTTCCCCTCTAGCTGGAAGCATGCTATTGTCCGCCCCATCCTAAAGTCCCGGTCTTCTGATCCATCTGCTCTCTCTAGTTGGAGTCCTGTATCTAATCTCTCTTTTCTCTCTGAATTCCTTGAAAAACTGGTCTTTACACAACTCTCTTCTCACCTTGAGGCTTCTCTCACTCTCCACCCTCGTCAATCTGGTTTTCGTCCTACTCACAGCACTGAAACTGTCCTCCTTTCCCTTCTAAATGAACTTCACGCTGCTCACGATCGTGGTCTTTATACTTTGGCTGTTTCTCTTGACCTTTCGGCCGCTTTCGATCTAGTGGACCATCGCACCCTTCTCACTCGTCTTAGGGAAGCGGGCCTCTCTGGTGTAGTTCTTCGGTGGTTCCATTCTTTTCTCTCTGGTCGTTCCTTCTCTGTTGTTTCTGGATCCTCTTCCTCTGCCCCTACTCCTCTCACCTGTGGGGTTCCCCAAGGGTCTGGCCTTGCTCCACTTCTTTTCAATGTCTTCTTAGCTCCTCTTGCCCTTCAGATCCAACAGTTTAGCATCTCCGCGTATTACTACGCGGATGACATCTTTCTTCTCCTTCATACCGATTCCCTCTCTCCGGATATTACCCCCCTTAATCACTGTCTTGCTGCCATTGCTTCCTGGTTCTCTTCTAATTTCCTTCACGT
The DNA here is from genome assembly GCA_033557465.1 of Ichthyophis bannanicus. Taxonomy (NCBI): domain Eukaryota; kingdom Metazoa; phylum Chordata; class Amphibia; order Gymnophiona; family Ichthyophiidae; genus Ichthyophis; species Ichthyophis bannanicus. The sequence goes on from CM066032.1 coordinate 240,722,678, forward strand.
GAACCCTTCTAAATCCCACGCCATCTGGTTTACGTTTGGAGCTCCTTCCCCCACTTGTGCCCCCTCCTTCTCTTCACAGCCTATTCCTCTTGTTTCTTCTCTTCGTTACCTGGGCGTTACTCTTGATTCCTCTCTTTCCTTTAAGGACCATATTTCTTCTCTTGTTCAGCGCTCTTTTTTCTCCCTTCGGCAACTTCGTTCGGTTCGTCCTTTCCTCTCCCCTCCTGCCCTGGCCACTCTTCTTTGTTCTCTCGTGATGTCCCGTCTCGACTATTGTAATGTTTCCCTTGCTGGTCTGCCCCTTTCCCAATTGTCTCGTCTTCAACGTGTTCAGAACTCTGCTATTCGTCTTCTAGCTCACGCCTCTCGTTTTGATCATGTTACCCCACTCCTTCTTCATCACCATTGGTTGCCTATCCCCTTTCGTATCCAGTATAAAATTCTTATTCTTACTCACAAGGCTGTTCGCACTGGTTCCCCCTCCTATCTTGCTGATCTGATTTACTTTCGCCCTCCCCACCGTTTGCTCCATGCTATTCACACAAATCGTCTGTCCCTTCCCTCCCCCTCTCAGGCCCACCTTGTCTCCACTCGTTCTTCTGCTTTTTATTTCCTAGCCCCAAGCCTCTGGAATTACCTCCCCCCCCCCCCCCCGCTTCGTGCGGAAGAGTCATATCTATCCTTCAAGTCACAACTCAAGACCCACCTCTTCAGTTTAGCGTTTAACCTTCCAACCATGGTTTCCTCCTCCCCCTCCACTATTCCCCCTCCCCCCGTCTCATGATGTTGCAATCTTCTAATGTTGTACTGTAATTATTGTTCTTTCAGTGTCCTTCTTTTCTTCCCTGTCCTATCAATTTTATGGCGTTCTTTTCTCTTTCATGCAGCCTGTTTTTAATTTGTTTTATATTGTTTTATTGTAAACCGCTCAGGTGCCTCTGGTGTTGGGCGGTATATCAAATTTTAAAATAAACATAAACATAAACATAAACACTACTACTATTATTGATAATTTATATAGCACTACAAGGGGTGCACAGCGCTGCAAAGAAACATGTAAAAAGACTGTTCCTGCTCGTCAGAGCACACAGTCTAGTCAAGATAGAAAATACAAAAGCTTAAAACAAGGATAGAACTAGGGAAAGGTAAGGAGACACATAGGAGATTAAGTGGATCAGGATCCAAAAGCAGTCTCAAAGAGGTGAGCTTTTAGCATTGATTTGAAAAGGGGTAGAAATGAAGCTTAATGTACAGACTCAGGTAGCTTGTTCCAGGCATAAGGAGCAGCAAGATGAAAGGATCAAAGTCTGGAGTTGGCAGTAGAATAAAAAGACGAAGAGAGAAGCAATCCACCAAAACAGTGGAGTTCACGAGGAGGGGTGTAGGGAGAGATGAGAGAGTTAAGGTAGTGAGGAGCAGCAGAATGAATGCATTTATAGCTTAGAAGGAGAAGTTTGAAATGGATACTGAAATAGAAGGGGAACCAATGAGGTGACTTTAGAAGAGGGGTGATATGAGCATATCAGGGTTGGTGGAAGATTAGCCATGCAAATGAGTTTTGAACAGATTGAAGGGGAGAGAGATGATTCAGATGGAGACCAGCAAGGAGAGGTTGCAATAGTCTAGACAGAAGACTATTAAAGAATAGATAAGTGTTTTAGTAGTGTATTCAGAAAGGAAGGGGCGAGTTTTGCTGATGTTATAAAGAAAGAAACCGGTTTTAGCTATCAATTGGATGTGTGGAGAAGGAGTCAAAGACAATCCCAAGATTGCAGGATGAGGAAACAGGAGAGTGTTATCCACAGAGAGTGAGAAAGGGGGAAGGGGGGGTTTAGGGGTTAAAATAAGAAGCTCGGTTTTGGCCATGTTCAATTTCAAATGGCAGTGAGACATCCAGGCAGTGATGTCTGATAGGCAGACAGACATATGGGCCTGGAGTGTCTGAGAAATATCAGGTATAGAGAGATAGATATGAGAGTCATTAGCGTAAAAATGGTACTGAAAGCTATGAGAGGCGATGAGTTTACTGAGGGACTGGGTATAGAGAGAAAAGGAGCATGGCCAGAACAGACTGCTGGGGTACACCAACTAAGAGTGAGATAAACGTACAGAAGAATCCACTAGAACAAACACTGAAAGAGTGATGGGAGAGATAAGAGGAGAACCAGGATAGCACAGAGCCCTTAAAACCAAGCGAGGACAAGGTGTCGAGGAGAAGGTAATGGTCAACAGTGTCAAAAGCTGCAGAAAGGTCAAGAAGAATGATGATTGAATAAAGGCCCTTGGATTTAGCCAGGAACAGGTCACTGGAGACTTTGGCAGTAGAATGTAAAGGACAAAAGCCAGATTACAGTGGATTCAGAAGGGCCTGAGAGGAGAGAAAGTCAAGGCAATGGCAGAGAACCGCATGTTCAAGAAGTTTGGAAATGAAGGGGAGGAGGGAGATGAGTCAATAATTAGAAGGACAAGAAGGGTCAAATGAAGGTTTCTTGAGGAAAGGTGTGACTACAGCAAGCTTGAAGGCTGCTGGAATAGTTGCAGTGGAGAACAATAGGTTGAGAAATTTGAGAGATGGAAGGGATGACAGTTAAGCAGATGAGTAGGGATAGGATCAGAAGAGCAGGTAGTGAGTTTAGAGAAGGAAAGAAGATGAGTGGTTTCCTCAACAGAGATCTTAGGCAAGGAAGAAGGGGTAGCAGAGGTTGGTATTGAAGAGGGGGAAGAGGGGATGAAGCTGATCTTGTGGTGAATTTGGTTTCCAAACACTGAACTTTTACATTAACTTCTTCCACAGAGATTTTTAATACAATTATCTCTTCAGAATTCCAATTAATACAAGCAGTTACCTTCAACTTGCGTCGATAGATTCTGTAGCTCAGGGACCAGTGCCTCACAAAGCTTAGAAATTGCATTCCACACAGATTCCAAAGTAAAGTTCTCCAGGCGAACCAAGACAACCAAAGAAAGAGAAGAGACACCAACCACCAAAACTGAATAAAGAGCAGAGGGTCCATCTGTACTCCCAACCTGGACGGTAGCCAGCAACATAGCCTCCACTGCTCTGGGCAGTTCCATACTTCCAACAGCGACTGCTGTAATTCTCATGGCATCCGAGTCATGGCTTACCTGAAAGAGTCTCCTCCAGTCAGGTCCGTAATCATATCCATCCTAGGACCCAATTGCCTAGCAGTATCCGAGTAAACTAAGCCGGTTGGCGCTCCTGGAGGCATTCGTAACCCCAGATAGATCACAACCCTAAGAGGACACTGAGTTCTCTAACCCCAGCATCGACAAAGTCAGGAATACACCGGAGTTCAAAGCTTGCTGGCATGCCAGCTGCAGAGGAAAGAAATCGAAAGTTCCAGCCATACACACAGGTATAGGGAAAGAGGTCAAAGCAACAAGGGAAGACTTCTTGCATGCTTTCCCCTTCTTCTTAGGCATAATGAGACAAAGTGGTCAGCAGCTAAGCTGAACTAAGATGCCACTGCACCTACCTGAATATAGTGGGTGCACAAAAGATATAGAGGATCAGCGCTCAGTGGTTAACATGTTCGATTTTTATTACAGTCTATACAAAATCTTTTTTAGTTCAAATTTTTGTTCACAGATCCTGTGGAGGGTAATTTGCTAACAGGGTGCCTAAGCTAAGGGAGACAAAACATGCCTATTTAAGCCTTTTTTTTAATTAAGATTTTAACCAAAATACATACACAATGTATATAAAAAAGCATAATCTGCTACTATTAGAAATTAGGCAAATATACATATATGCAAAAAAGCCCAAACCCAATAGCAAGAGATGCTCTAGCCCCCATCATGGGAGAGAAGCAGAAGAGGACAAATGCATTAATACCTAAAACTATCCCACTCAAAAACAGGACAAGAGTCAAGAGTATACACAAATCCCCAAGTACCCATACTAACCCACTGATTTCTAAATGGGAAACATCTGTGAAAACAAACTTATTCCAGCACAGGTAACCACACACTTACAGGGGAAACGGAGATAGAACGTGTCTCCGAAAGCAAAAAGACTTTAGACCACAACTACAAGAAAACCTTTCTACGCATTTGCGTAGGCCTGTCAACATCAGGAAAAATATTTATTGGCTGGCCACAAAAGAGAAGAGACTTTTTAGAAAAGCATAATTTTAAGACAGCAATCTTATCAGCCTCCAATCCAAAAGTGACCAGCATAGTCACCCTCTAAAAGGCAATGTCCTGAGAGGTCTCATAAAAAGCAGTCAAATCAAGACTGTCCGGAGAGGCAATGGAATCCAACCCCTCTTCTTTGGCCTCTTCTACCGGAGTCCCCTTGGAAACATAAAATAACTTAGAAATAACTAGGGCATCAACGTTAATAAACAACAAAATTTCTTTCAAATACTTTTTCAGCAGCTCAAGGGGGGACAGAAACCGCATCATAGGAAAATTCAGGAATCGCAAATTTCTTGCCCTTAATTTATTCTCCATTGCCTCTAGTTTGGTATGAATAACCAAACTATCCTTAACTACTGCCCCCACTAGAGACTGCAATGAGGACTGAGAGCCCTCAAGTTTCATTACACAAGACTCTAAAGAGAAAATTAAAGAGTCGTGCTGTTTAAATTTGTCCACAGACTCCTCGTAAAACTTGCACAATTGACCCACAGTCCCAGTCAATATCGATTCCACTTTTGACAGCTTACCCCAAACATCCCTCAAGGAAACCTCAGTGGAGGGGTCCAATGGCACACCCAAACTTGAAGATGGTGATGCAAGAGTAACTGCCCTGGGGTACCAAATACAAGCCAGGGGGCCCAAGAGGGAGGGGGATCTTGGAGAGTGCTGCTTGCAGGCAGAGAAGAAGTGGCTCTCTGAGAACCACTACTAGCATCCGGAACAGACAAGCCTATCATAGAAGAAGGCTGGGGTGGAGGTTTAGGGCAACCGGAACTCAAGGAAGTTTCAGTATCCAAAGTATTACTAATGGTTGTAGAAAGAAGCAGAGAAACAGGCTGCACATGGAGGTCCATAGGCTCTTTGACTGGGCCTGCTCCTCCAGCAACCCCCTAATGCCTTTTTCTTCACCTTCCATTTTACCCATAACAATTCAGAGCTTCTTCCGGTGCTCCTTCTTGCTCCGAAGGGGCTCCAAAGGGGTAGAAAATGCCCTTTTGGTCACGTGCCTGCAGTCACACGCCCACGGCCCACGGAAAACTAAACTTTTGCTGATCACAGGAGAGAGGAGCAGTCTTAGCTGTTCTCTGCAGGGGTGCAATGGTAGAGATGGTAAAGCAACAAAAGCCCACAGTCTCTCTCCAAACACACTGCAGGAGAACTGAGCTTTTACCTCCAATGCTGATCACAGGGGGGAGGAGCAATCTTACAACTGGTCTCTGCAGGGGTGCAATTGCTAGAGAAGGTAAAGCAGCAAAAGTACAAGCCTCTCTCCAACAACTCTCCCTTTAAGCCTGCTTTATAAATACAAGTTGATGCCTACTTATCGGAAGGACTGGGGTTTCTAGTCCCACAGGTGCTCCTTGTGGTCTTGGGCAAGCCACTTAACCCTCCATAGCCCATGTTCCCTGTAAAATAGTTATCTCCAAGTTATAATGCCCTGTTCAATGTAATTTCAGTTTGTTCAATGTAAACCGCACTGATGCAGAATAGCGCGGTATATAAGAGAATGTAATAAATAAATAAATAAATAAATAAAATACTAGTATAAATGGCAGAGATTGCACCATAAATTCAGGCACAGATATTTACATCTGCTCTATAGCAGATATAAATTAATGTGTTTTTAGCATGCATGTAAAGTAAGGTATTTTATAATCAAAGTGCATATTTGCAAATTTCACCAAGACCAAGTCCTAGCTACGACTACCAGCAAAGTACATGCATACATGTCAGCACATGCACTTCTATGCAGAGTCTGTATTTTATAAAAATCCATTCATATATGCAAACTGTAACATACGCGCAATAACTGATTTAAAAAACTGCTGGTAGATAGGAAGAAAATCGATGCATTTGAATTATGGTGTTGGCAAAGAATACTGTGTATACCATGGACTGCCCAAACAACAAACCAGTCAGTACTAGAGGGGAGCAAAAGAAAAACTTTCTTTAGAAGCTCAGATGACAAGACTTTGACTTTCATACTTTCGACACAACATGCGAAGAGAGAGATCATTAGAGAAAGACATCATGCTTGGCAAAGTTGAAGGTCAACACAAAAAAGAAAGATCAGCAATGAGATGGATCAATACAACAACAGCAGCTATGAATACCACTCCATCAACAAATGAGCCACCTGACTGAAGACCGAACACAGTTTAGGACAACTATCCAGAGTCGCCATGAGTCAATACAGACTTGATGGCACTTAACAACAACAATTTACTGACTGCCAGTCAGCATCAACTCTAAAGACAAAACAGAAACAGTCATCTACTTTAGTCTCCTTCAACGCTGTTATTCCTAAATGCATTACATAAAAACTGTACACAAAGCAAGCATCCCTTAGTAGACCATAAAAAAAAACAAGTATTCACCCACTCTACTAAATATGGCAAAGATGGAGCCCACTGGAGGAAGGAATTGCCAATTCAATTAAATAAAACCGCTAGGCATTTTCAATGGCACAAATTGAGCACACAAGGGCATGTTTACTAAAGTCTGTACTGGTAACAAGTGTGTGGCCCATGTTGCCAGCACGAGAGGCCTATGCTAAATTCAGAGAGCACAGGCATCTATCCCCATGCAGTTAGCATGGGCCCACGATGAAGCAATCTGCAAGATAGTGAGCACAGTTAGAACGAGCTACCAATACTCACACTAGCTGCAACTTGCTATCCATGCTTCGGTGCGGCCGCTGACCCAGACCCCACCCCACTGTGCACAATCCATGCAGCACAGGGGCCTAAGCCACTTTTTAACAGAGCCCAAACCGCTTGCTAAACGCCACGCTACTAAGTAGCGCACTTTCATACATATGCCCTATATACCCTTAGATAGTCTACCCAAAAGAGAAATTTCATGTTGAAAATTTCAATCATCAAATTTAGACCAATATTTTTCCCACAAACCAGAAATCCATACATGCAAAGCTTGAGATACGTGTTCACTGAAATGAACACGAATAAAAAGCATAAATACTTATAGTGTTTACAGAGATTAAAATACATGAATGCTCTCACAAAGAACCAATTAAGGGCAGTAAGAGGGGAAAATATGGAAACAAATACCAATTAATGTTAAATCAGGCCATCATGGCCAGCATTAAGAAAAGCAAAAATCTCAGCATAGTATGGATAGCACAGTTACTCACCTTAACAGGTGTTCTCCGGGAACAGCAGGAATCAGTCCTCACATATGGGTGATGTCGACGCCGATGGAGCCCACACGGAGCATTTCCTCAGCCTTCAAAGAAAGCCTTTGGGAATGCTCCCATGCATGTGTGATCCCCTTCCCGCTCAAGGGGGCCATCTTGCTCAATCAGATGACATAGCTAGGACGGCAGTAAAAATAAGAATGTATAGAGGCAACTCCCAGGGGAGGAGGGAAGGTTGTGAGGACTGATTCTTGCTGTTTCCGGAGAACACCTGTTACAGGTGAGTAATTACGCTTTCTCCAAGAACAAGCAAGATGTCAGTCCTTACATATGGGACTCCCTAGCTCCAGGCTGCCGAAGCACCACCAGCACCCAATCGGGTAGCAGTGATTTGCAGAAGGTGAGTCCCCACTGAGAGACTCTGCAAGGCCCTAGCATCCAGTGACAATATCACTCCGGTAACCTGAACATAGAAGGGTCAGAGAGCAGGAGTTGCCTACATCCCGAGAATATTACGGAGTACTGCCTGGCCAAAGGCACTGTCTCTGTGGGACTTGCTCTCCAGGCAGTAGTGAGCTGCGAACGTGTGAACTGAAGACCATGTGGCAGCCTTGCAAATCTCTGTCACCGGCACTGAGTGGAGGATGGTTCCAAGGGGATGTCTCGGTGTCAGGAGGTCTCCAGAGAGGCCTTGTCATTGGTCTCCCATTCGGAGCCGGAGGGCGAAAATGACTCTGAGGCTTGGGATTCCCGCACGTCAAGACCAACTCCAGGGAACCGGGCTCCCCCGGAAGATCTCTGATCGACTCCCGGAAACTCGCCAGGGAGGACCGGATACCTGAGGATTGGGACCAGGATCTCGATCGGTGCCGAGGACTTGCCCGAGGCTGGTGGCGCTCGGTGCCTGGCTTGACGCCCAGGGACTCCCCTGCAGTCGGGGGCCCAGGTGTCGGGGCAAATGATGCAGATGAGCCAGACATCATTGCCAGATGCAGGACCAGGATGGCAGAGATATTCTGCTATAGGGCCGTCATTCTGGTTTCGAGGGCAGAAGGCTCCGCAGCTTTCGACGCGGGCACCAAGGTTTTCGGGCCTGGCACCAGCACTCGAGAGTGCATCCTTGACAAGGACCGCGGTCTCCGCCGGCCGAGGACTCCTTCCTAGAGCCCTTAGGGGAGCGCTGCTCTGAGTCACCCCTCTGCAGGACCTTACCAGGTTTCACTGGTGGAACCTCGACTGGCTTCAGGGATTTTTTCTTTTTCTTCTCGGGGTCCGGGGTCTTTTCTGAGGAGCTCCTGTTGCAAGACTCCGAGGATGCCCGGGTCTCGCGGGAAGTGCTGGGCTTGGAGCTCAGCGTCGGGGAAGCCAGAGCAGAGTAGGACTGCGGGAACATCTTCCCCTGCAACTCAGACCGTTTCTCGTTGGTTTTTGGAGTCATGGCCTGACATAAGTCACAAGTGGTGCTGTCATGGTCCGGGCCCAGGCACCGTAGGCATCAGTCATGGGTGTCTGTGACAGACATAGTTTGACTTCAGTGGTCATATTTTTTGAACCCACTGGGAGACATGGTGGGAGACATCTGGCCAGGGTCAATGATCCCTGGGCGAAAAAAGGGCACGCACGACGGTCGAGGCAAGCCTCATCAAAAAAGAAGGGGGGAGCCGAGAAAGGCGCCAGGGTTGGCACCGGCTCAAAGCAGGAAGAGGAACCAGTATGCAAACCAGGAAAAACCAACCTTTAAGGATAATTTTGGAGAGATTTTTCTGGAAAAACCAGACAAGCATCCACTGGGCTCCACAGAAAAAAGGAGACTGAGCAAGATGGCACCCTTGGGCAGGAAGGGGACCACGCATGCATGTAGCATTCCCAAAGGCTTTCTATGAAAGCTGTGGAAATACTTTGCGCGGGCTCCGTCAGCATCGACGTCTCCCTTATGCGAGGACTGACTTCCTGCTTGTTCCTGGAGAAAGAATATAAGCAAGCTTTTCACAGCATCCCACACACTTGGATAATAAATTACCTTGAAATGTACAAAATAAATCCTGATTTGTTGGAGTACATTAAGCTAACCATGACAATATGGCAAACCACACTCATTTTGAAGAATGAAGATGGTGAGTACATCATTCCTAACATCAAAGATCCAGTGAGGAATATTTCAGGGAGATTCTATGTCGTCACTTCTGTTTAGAATGACGCTTAATACAATGAGTACTCTCATCAACTCTTTGGGATATGAATTTAGCCTGAATCCTGAATAAGGTAACAACCTTCATTCCCAAAAGTATGAAGCAGATCAACAGTATATTATTAACCCTAAACACCACCACCTCCCCCACTTGATCCTTGCCCAGTGGCATGGATCAAATTAGCAAGAGCACAACTCATACCTTACATACACACCATGATCAATCACTCACTAAAGCAAGGAAGCCTTCCATGTGAACTCTAACAAGCCTCCATACACCCCATCCTCAAGAGGTCCACCATGCCACAAGGTCAGGGATTCCGCCAACTGCCGGGTCACTAAGACCCTGTCCCGGAAACAGCCTGTAGCCTATGTCCACTATTTATTTTATTTATTTATTTAAACGGATTTCTATACCGCCTTTTCCTACAATCAAGGTGGTCTACACCACAAACAATCAACAAAATACTGTGTCTATTGTGCGCATGCATTGATCGGTGAGAGCGTGTGTGTGTAGCTGGTCGATGATTCTTGGTGAGCTATTTACAGTACTATGTACATTGGGATTTTGCTTCAATATTATGATCGGGTCATGGGGGGAGGTTGGTTGAGCTGGGGTATTGTCTGTTGCACAGTTTAAGTGATGTCACCGTAGTGCTCTATGAAGAGAGTCGTCTTTAGCAGTTTCCTAAAGTCCTTAATGTCTGTTGTTGACCGTAGTTCATCAGGGAGGGCATTCCAAATTGTTGGTGCCACCTTTGATAAGGCTCGTTTTTCGGTGTCCTTGCGTAACTTGGTGGGGTCTTTAGGTGTGTTGACACGGTTGGATGTGCCTCTCCTCCTCGGTCTTGTGCTGCTGTCGGGTTGTATGAGTGGGTGTAGGCTGAAAGCTGATGACTGTTGTTTGATTTTGAATATGTTTATGACTGTCTTGTATTTGATGCGGGAGCTGATTGGTAGCCAGTGGAGATCTTTTAGAGTGGGTGTGATGTGTTCTTGTCTTGTGGCGCCAGTTATTATGCGTGCTGCTGTGTTTTGCGCCAATTGCAGTGGTCTGAGTGTCTGTTTTGTTAGGCCAAGATAGATTAGGCTGCAGAAGTCTAGGATAGGGGTTATTAGTGCCTGACAGACTGTGCGGAAGTGTTCCTGAGAGAGGAGGGGCTTGAGGCGTTGGACTAGTCTCATCCTGTGGTATGCATTTTTGGTGGTTCTGCTGATGTGGGACTGAAGGTTCAGTTCTTTGAAGGTATTTCACTTCTGGTTGTATGGGTATGGTTGTGTTGTCTATCTTGATGTTGCGAGGAGGGATGAAGTCGGAGTTTCGTGTGATGATTAGAGCCTCGGTCTTGCTGTAGTTTATGGCTAGGTTGTTGTCTTGAAACCAGCTGTTCATGTGCATAAGACAATCTGTTATCTTGGTGTAGTCTGGGTTTTTGAGGGTGATTGGTGTGTGTATCATTATGTCATCCACATAGATTGTGTATTTTATCCTGTGTTCTTTTATGATGCTGCATATTGGCTGGATGTAGAGGTTAAATAATAGTGCTGACAGGGCGGATCCTTGAGGTACGCCTTGCACGACCTTTATGGGTCGGGATGTGTTTGGACCGATCTTGACCTGTATCTGTCTGTCCGTTAAGTAGGAATGAAACCACCTCAATGTGGCTCCGTGTAATCCGATGTTCTGTAGTCTTGTTAGTAGAGTTCCGTGGTCCACTGTGTCAAATGCTGCTGAAATGTCAATGAAGATCATGAGTATTCCATTCTTGCTGTTGTCTATGAGGTGTAGTATGTCGTTAAATAGGTATAACAGGAATGTTTCAACTCCGTGGTTGGGGCGGAAACCATGTTGGTTGAGGTCCAGTTTATTTTTATTTATTTACATTCTCTTATATACCGCGCTATTCTGCATCAGTGCAGTTTACATTGAACAAACTGAAATTACATTGAACAGGGTATTATAACTTGGAGATAACTATTTTACAGGGAACATGTTGTGCGTAGTTGTCGATGTGGTCTTGTAGCTGATGTTGTAGCGCTTTCTCAATAATCTTAGCTAGTAGAGAGATGCTTGAGATAGGTCTGTAGGCTGCTGGGTTGTCCCGAAGGCACCACTGTGCAGTTTACATATGGAAGCGGGCATCCAGGGTGACATGGACCGTGGAGGCCATGTGCCCGAGCAGACGTAGCAGCAGCTGAATGGACACCAAGGTGCGGTGTTTTATGTCCCAGGCCAGTGCACTGAGGCAGTTGGCTTGGACCCATGGAAGGAAGGCATTTGCCTGGAGGGTGTCTACTCTTGCCCCTATGAACTCCAAACACTGAGTCGGGAGGAGATGGGACTTGGAGTAGTTTATTACGAACCACAGATGCTACAGGACCTGGATGGTATGTGTGGTTGCCTTCTGCACTACTGAGGCTGTGCCTCCCTTTATGAACCAATCATCCAGAAAGGGGGAAACAAAGACCCTTTGGAGATGGAGGAAGACAGCCACGACTGCCAGGCACTTGGGGAAGACCCTTCAGGTGGAAGCCAAGTCGAAGGGCAGCACTATGTACTGGTTATGGCTGCCCCCACCATGAACCTTAGGTACTGCCTGTGGTTTGGGTGAATGAGGATGTGTGTGTAAGCATCCTTCAGATCCAAGTTGCATAGCCAATCTCCCTATTGAAGGTAAGGCAGCAATGTTCCAAGGGAGAGCATCTTGAACTTCTCCCCCATCCAGGAATTTATTTTATTTATTTTATTTATTTACATTCTCTTATATACCGCGCTATTCTGCATCAGTGTGGTTTACATTGAACAAACTGAAATTACATTGAACAGGGCATTATAACTTGGAGATAACTATTTAACAGGGAACATGGGCTATGGAGGGTTAAGTGGCTTGCCCAAGACCACAAGGAGCACCTGTGGGACTAGAAACCCCAGTCCTTCCGGCCCAAGGTTGCTGTCCTCTAGTGGGATTTGAACCCACGACCTTCCGGCCTGAAGTACCTTGCCCCAGATTGTGCAGGTCGAGGATGGGCCTTAGGCCCCCTGTTCTTTTTCGTATGAGGAAGTACCTGGAGTAGAACACCTTGCCCCTGAGATGGTGGGAAACTGGTTCTACCACTTTGTCCTCGAGAAGACCTGCCAGTTCCTTCAGTAGAAGGTCCCAGTGAAGGGGACCCCTGGGGGGCTCTCCCGGAAAAAAAGGGGGAGGTGTCTGGGCCAGGTGGAGGAGGTAGCCCCCCTTGACCACCTGAAGTGCCCAAGAGTCGGTGGTGATGGCTGGCCACCTTTGGGGTGGAAAGGCTATGCCCAAGGAGTCAAACACTTCCCCCTGGCTGGGTCAGAGCCGGGGTCGATGCCTGCGGTTTGGGAGCTTTCTGCTTATGAGGGCCATGGCCTGCTGCCAATGCTGGGGTGCCGGGCTGAAAAGGTGGGTAGTTTCTGTAAGCAGCCCCTTTCCTCGGTTAGAAAGGCTTTTAACCCCAGCCCCTCTGTTGGGGAGGGCAGCGTTTTTTTTTGTTTTGTTTTTTTAGAGAGCTTGGTCCTTGTCATGAACTCGGTCTCTAGCTCAGCAGCCTTGTCGGTCATGGGTTTGCCAAAGAGGCTCTCTCCTTGGCATGGGACATCGACCAAGATGGACACGAGTCACCAGAGCCTGCAGAAAGCGTAGTCACTCACCTGTAACAGGTGTTCTCCAGGGACAGCAGGAATAAGTCCTCACTTATGGGTGACGTTGACACCGATGGAGCCCGCGCGGAGCAATTCCCCAGGTTTCAAAGAAAGCCTTTGGGATTGCTGCCATGCACGCATGGTCCTCTTCCCGCCCAAGGGTGCCATCTTGCTCAGTCAGGTCCCTTAGCTCGAGCCCTACTAAGCAGATGGCAAGGGAAGGACAAAAAATACAGCAACTCATCAGGGGAGGCGGGAGGGTAGTGAGGACAGATTCCTGCTGTCCCTGGAGAACACCTGTTACAGGTGAGTAACTACGCTTTCTCCAGGAACAAGCAGGAAGTCAGTCCTCACTTATGGGATTCCCCAGCTACAGGCCACCAAACCTGTAACCAACAAACACCTCCGCGAGGTTGTGAGCAGAAGCCGATGCCCGAAGGAGCCCAAGTTCTTGGGTCCTTGAGGCGAAGGCCTCAGTAGCCATAAAGAAGGGTCAGAGGGCAGGAGTTGCTTATACCTCGAACAGACTATGAGCATGGTATAAGCCTGGCCGAAGGCGCTGTCCTAGCGGGACTCCTTCTCCAAGCAATAGTGTGCAGCGAAGGTATTCGTGGAAGACCAGGTCACCGCCCAGCAGATGTCCATTAGGGCATGAAGCGCAGCAAGGCCACAGAGGCCGCTTTGGCCCCAACCCCGTGCGTGGTGACTCGACGACCTAACCTGGCACCCGCCTTCATGTGCCGAAGGCAATGCAGTCCGCTACCCAAACAGAGAGGGTGCGTTTGGTAATTGCCTGTCCCGGTCGATTGAGATTGTAGGTCACAAAGAGTCGGCCAAACTTGCGATGAGTCTGGGTGCGCTGCAAACAGAAGGCAAGAGCCCTTCTGCAGTCGAGGGTGTGAAGAGCCGCTGACGCTTGGTCGGCGTGGGGTCTTGGGAAGAAAGTCCGCAGGACTATCTCCTGGTTGAGATGGAAATCCGAGACAACTTTAGGCAGGAATTTGGGGTGGGTACGGAGGACCACCCTATTCCTATAGAACCTGGTGTAAGGGGCATCAGCCATTAGAGCCTGGAGCTAACTGACTCAGCAGGCTGAGGTCAGTGCCACCAGGAAGGCCATCTTCCAGGACAGGTGCTGAAGTGAGCACATTGCCATCGGCACGAAGGGTGGACATATCAGCTGCATCAGCACCACATTCAGCTCCCATCTGTGAGCATCTGCTGGGAAGCGATGAACGCAGAAATGCTGCATTCCAGCGCCAGCATACAGGACTCCCACGCGGGCATGGGGCCCATGACACTGACCCCAGTGTCACCGGGTCGGATGTCGAGGAGGAGAGTGGGTCCTCATTGGGATGGCCCTCAGGAGACCGGGCGGCCTCCGTATCCATGCAGGGTACCTTGTCTGACTCTCGGGAACGCTGAATGGAGCTACGTGACCAAGCGCAGGAGCACTCACGCTTGTCAGGAGCACCTGACAGCATCTTCAAGGCCTTCTTCTTCTTGCGCCGCTCCACCTCAGGGCACCCCTGGTCAGAGTGCCGCCAAGACCGCAGGGCCAAAGTGGGGGACCCCACAGGAGGAGAGACAACCGAGGGCGCCACCTGGGATTCCAAGATGGCCTTTCAGAAAATGTCTTCGGACTTCTGCTTATGACTGAGCAGGGCCTTAGAAGACATTTTCTTACAGAGCGAACAGAGCTCCGGATCATGATCAGCTCCGAGACACCGCAGACAACAGTCATGAATGTCTGTAAGAGACATTTTCCTAGAACTTCTATCAGGTTTTATAATCCAGTGGCCATAGGGGCAAAAATGGCCCCTGCGAGGTCAAAGACCCACATGGTCAGCGGTTAGGAAAAGAAAAGGGTGCGAAGCCCGTTGGCAAAAAAGGCAAAGAAAAAACGTCCCCTAACAGCTCTAAAAAGGTAGAGCAGGGGAAGGATGGGTAGAGGACCAGTACAACCGGAAAATAGAATGTCAGTAGGCCAATAACGAAAGACTTTTTCCAAGGAGAACATGTGTAACAGGTGAGTAACTACGCTTTCTCCGGAAACAAGCAGGAAGTCAGTCCTCACATATGGGACTACCCATAGAGCTTCTCAGCAAACCCTCGATTAGATATCTGGGAGTCACACTTGACCAGCGTCTAGACATGAAGATCCATATAGGCAATATCGCAAGAGCTGTATACCATAAAATCAGCTCACTTAGACACCTATGCACCTTACTTGAACCGGATGACTTCCGGACAGTGTACCAAGCCTTGATCATACCACATCTTGACCATGCAAATGCCATACTCCAGGGTCTCCCGCAAGCCACGCTGCACCCTTTACAGCTTGCCATGAACTCAGCCGCAAGAGTGCTCATGGGTGCTCCCAAGTGGGAACACATGACACCCATCCTTAAACAGTTCCACTGGCTTCCCATAAAAGGTAGAATCACTTTCAAAACCATAATGCTTACTTTCAAGATCATAAATAGGCTCGCCCCACCAGCCCTGACAGACCTCATACATGTAACCCCCCGAACAGATCGAGGTCTCCAGCAGTCAATAAACTAATAGTCCCAAGAGAAACGACCAAGTGCCGCCAGACGACAGTGAACAGAGCCTTCAAATTCTCTGCACCAAAATGCTGGAACACCCTCCCACCCAGTATACGGGCTATCACTAACATAACTCAGTTTAGGAAAGCTCTGAAATACCACCTATTCCTCGTGCATTACCCGGATGACAGCACCTCAAATGCTTCATCAGCAAACTAGCCAAGTGAAATGATTGTTCAGCCAGCAAGCTTTGTATAGTTGTAAATAGTTACCCATGTTTTTTCTCCAAGTTCTTTTTCCTGTTAATTGTAAACACAGATCAACTGTTTTGAAATGTGTATTTTAAATGGTTCTATGTAAACTGCACTGATGGAAAATAGCGCGGTATATAAGAGAATGTAAATAAATAAATAAATAAAATACCCAGTTAAGGCTACCGAAAGCTTATAGCAAAACAGGGCTCCCTCATCTGCTTATAAACGGGCGATACCGTCTGCCACCCATGTGGACAGCGTACACTTGGTCACCGCCTCCCCCAGCCTAATGGGGTCCTAGGAGATGAAAGCTGTGAAGCTTTGCGGTGGCCCTAAGTGCGCTGGATATAGAAGGGACAAGGCCTTCTCAGTCCAAGGTGTGAAGGACCATCTCTGCCCGACTGGAGTGAGGTCTTGGAAATAAGGTAGGGTGCATCACTTCCGGGTTTAGATGGAAGGGTGACACTACCTTCGGCAGGAATTTGGGGTGCGTGCGAAGCACCACTCTCTTCTTGTACAACCTGGTATAGGGCGCATCCACCATAAGGGCCTGAAACTCGCTAACTCTGTGAGCAGAGGTAAGCGCAGCCAGGAAAGCCACCTGCCAAGAGAGGTAGCCAGAGGTTCGAAGGGCGGGCGAGAGAGCTGCCCCAACACCACGTTGAGGTCCCATTTGGTTGCCGGAGTGTGAACCAGGGGCTTCGATAAGAGCAGGCCCCAAAGAAAACAGGCCACCAACGGCTGGACTGAGAGGGGTTTACCATCCACTGGATGGTGGTGCGCCACCAAGGCACTGAGGTGTACCCCGGATGGAGTTAGACTTGAGCCCAGACTGAGAGAGATGGAGAAGGTACTGTAACACCAGAGTCACCGGACAGGAGAAAGGGTCAGCACGATGATCGGCGCACCAAACAGAGAACCTGTGCCATTTGAGGGTGTAAGCCTTCCTAGTAGAGGCCTTGCAAGGGGCCAGCAGGATGTCCTCCACGTCAACTGGAATGTTGAAGGGGGCCAGAGTCACCCTCTCAGCAGCCACACTGTCAGCGACAGGGACCCTAGTTTGGGGTGCAGAAGAGAGCCCTCCTCCTGAGATAGGAGTCCCGGGCCACCAAGGAGCTATCAGGATGAGATAGGCCCTGTCGCAGAGGGTCCTGAACAAGGTCTTGGTGATCAGCGGGGTAGGAGGGAAAATGTACATGAGGCCTCCCGACCATGAGACCCGCAATGCATCTGTTGCCACCCTGGAGGGATGGACCTGCCGGGAGCAGAAGCGGGGCAACTGAAAGTTATCCCAGCTGGCGAACAGGTCCATCATGGGTTCTCCACAGAGCCAGAAAAGCCAACTGGCTACCCTGGGGCCCAGCTGCAACTCGTGCGTCTGGAAAACTCCGCTGAGCCTGTCGGCCAGCTGGATGCCCTGACACTGCCCGCAGGAGGATATCCTGTCAGAATGTGTATGAGTAGAAGGCTAGAGCCTCCTGATAAAGGGTACGAGACCCCGTGTCCCCTTGTTTCTTCATATAGAACATCGCCGCCTGGTTGTCTGTCTGGACCAGAACCGACTGGTGAAACAGGTGGTGACAGAAGACCCTCAGCGCTAGGTGTATGGCTCAGAGCTCTAGGAGATTAATCTGCTGGGTGTTCTCGTCTGGTGACCAGTTGCACTGAGTGTGGAGATCTCCATAGTGGGA
The DNA here is from genome assembly GCA_033557465.1 of Ichthyophis bannanicus. Lineage (NCBI taxonomy): Eukaryota > Metazoa > Chordata > Amphibia > Gymnophiona > Ichthyophiidae > Ichthyophis > Ichthyophis bannanicus. The sequence goes on from CM066032.1 coordinate 240,740,345, forward strand.
TCCCCAGCCGAGCAGAGAGGCGTCCGTGGTGAGGACCCTGGAGGGGTTTGGGGCTGAAAAGGCATGCCCATCTCGAGATGCTGGAGAGACTGCCACCAGACCAGATAATCCACCAACTGGTGGGTCACGGAAACCCTGTCCTGTAGGTGGCCGGTGGCCTGAGACCACTGGTCCCAGAGACACCACTGCGCCACCCTCATATGCAGGCGAGCATTGGGAATGACGTAGAACGTGGAGGCCATGTGCCCAAGGAGGCACAGGAGAAGCTGAGCAGGCACCGAGGAAGGGCAGTGCACATCCTGAGCCAGAGCCCCAAGACAATCAGCTCAGTCCCTAGGCAAGAAACCCTTTGACTGGAGAGTGTCAATCTTTGCCCCAATGAACTCCAGATAAATGTGTCGGAAAGAGGAGAGAACTTGGGGTAGCTTATGACAAAACCCAAGTGCTGTAGGAGATGGATGGTGCATGCGGTGGCCTGCTTCACCTCTGAGGCCGTGCCTCCCTTTATGAGCCAGTCGTCCAGGTAGGGAAAGACGAAGACCCCCTGGAGCCGGAAGAAGGCAGCTATGACCGCCAGGCATTCTGTGAAAACTCTTGGGGCAGAGGCTAGGCCAAAGGGGAGCATCCTGTACTGAACATGCTTGCCCCAACTATGAACCACAGGTACTGCCTGTGGTTGGGTGGATAAGGATGTGTGTATAAGCATCCTTGAGGTCTAAAGAGCATAGCCAGTCTCCCTGCTGGAGGTATGGCAGCAATGTTCCAAGGGAGAACATCTTGAACGTCTCCCTCATCAGGAATTTGCTGAGCTTGCGCAGGTCGAAGATGGGCCTTAGACCCCCTGTCTTTTCTGGCATGAGGAAGTACCTGGAGAAGAACCCCTTGCCCTTGAGGTGGAGGGACACCGGTCCCACCGCTTTGTCCTCGAGAAGACCTGCCAACTCCTTCAGAAGAAGGTCCCGGTGGAGGGGAGACGTGAGGGGCTCTCCCGGGAAATAAGAGGGAGGTGTCTGAGTCAGGTGGAGGAGGTAACCCTCCCTAACCACCCGAAGTGCCCAGGAATCAGTGGTGATGGACATCCATCTCTGGGCATAGAGGGCCAGATGTCCCCCTGTGGACTGCTTATCTCCTTGGGGTAGAGAGGCTATGCTCAAGGAGTCAAAAGCTCCCCCCTGGCTGGGTCGGAGCTGGTGCCTGGGGTTTTGGAGCCTTCTGCTTACGTGGGCCATGCCCATGTCCCTTGGCCTGCTAACCCTGTTGGGGAGCCGGGGAGGCCTGATAAGGTGGGTAGTTTTGGTAAGCAGCTCCCTTCCTCAGGTAAAAGGACTTTTTACCCTAGCCCTTCCGTCGGAGAGGGGCAGAGGTCTTTTTAGAGAGCTTGGTCCTCGTCATGAATTCGGTCTCCAGCTTGGCAGCCTTGTTGGTCATGGGTTTGCCTTAGAGATTCTCTGCTTGGCAGGGGACATCGACCAATTTGTCCTGAACCAACTGCTTGAGGTTGGACAACTGTAGCCAAGCTTGATGGCGTGCACCGATGCCGGCCTCAGCAACTCGGACCGCCAACTCAAACCCGTCATAGGCCGCTCGAGACACAAATTTGAAGCACTCACAGACTGCCCTGGCCAGGTTCTTGAACTGCTGAAAGGGTTCCTCAGACAGACCAGCTGAGAACCTGGCGAGTTCCTTCGCCAGGACTTTCAGGTACATGCCTATATACAGCTGGTAGGCCTGGATGCAGCAGATGAGCATTCAGCCCTGGTAGCACTTTCTGCCGAGGGCGTCCAAGCTGCAGGCCTCCCCACTGGGGGTCACAGAGGTGTGTGTCTTTTGGCTTTTCAGCCGACGCATAGCCAACTCCATCACCATGGAGTTATGCGGCAGCTGTGACTTTTGGAAGCCCAGGCTCTGGCAGACTCAATACATCATCGAGCCATTTGCTCACCACCGGCACTGAAGCCGGTGTCTCCCACATTTGGAGCATCAACCATTCCTGGATGGTAGGGATGAGCACTGTCAGCAATTCCCAAGGAGGGGCCTCGTATTGGAGGATTACCAATTCATCTGCCCAAGGATCCTCCTCCGACTCGGTTGGAAATGCCAGGACCTTAGATATGTCCTTGACAAACTCCAGGAAGCCCATGTCCTCGGGCAGGACAGCCGCCAAGGCTCCGAGACGGGAGAGTCAGAAGGGATATTGCGGTGGCGATGAGTATCGGGGGACTCCTCGTCCTCCTCCTCCCACTCAGAGTAGTCCATCAAGGAGGGCTGTTCCACGGGCTGCGGGGCCCCCAATGCCCTACGGCTGGTGCCCGGCAAACTTTCCGGGGATGATCGAGTGGGACTCAAGAGTGCAACCTCAGCTGAGGATCAACTCGAGGCCAAATGACCTCAAGGATCGGCTCGGCCTCTGGGGACATCTTGGATGTTGAGGGCTCGGTGGTCGGGCAGATGAACTGGTCGTGCCGGACATCAGCGCCCGCTGCTGATCCATGAAGGCAGAGAAACTCCAGGTCCACCATTCTGGACTCCAGACCAGAAGGCTCCACAGCCTTCGGCGTGAGCACCAACGGACTTGGGCCCGACGCCGGCTCCCCCGAAAAGGAATCCTCAACGAGGATGGTGTCTGGAGACCGAGCCCAGTCCACAGTCGGATCCTTCCAGGGCACCTTCGCAGGCCACTCCTTTTCCGATGCCTCGGACGAATGTCTCAGACCGCGGAACCAGGCCCAGGGAGCCCCTGACCAGTCAAAACCATCCAGGGATGCTGCCTTCTTCTTCCTGGGTTTCCTCGAGGGAGACCACCTTTCTGAGGACCCACAACGAGGCTCGGGTTCGGAGAGTTCCGCCCGAGATGTCTTCGGAGGCATCAGGGAAAAACGTATCATGCTGCTGCTGGCAGCTCTTGAGGGCCTTGCTGGACATCCTCTTGCAGAGACCACAGGCTGCTGGGTCGTGGTCTGGCCCAAAGCAGCGGAAACAGCAGACATGTGTGTTGGTCACACTTTTTAAAGCCACTGGTAGCCATGGGGGAAAAAAGTACCACTGCGAGGTCGAAGACTCTCCCCGGGCTGCCAGTGGGAGAAGAAAGGCACAAAGACTCCAGAAAAAGAAAAGAACAAATGACTACAAAAAAATAAACCAAACCCAACGCAGAGGCACCGAGGTCAGTAGGCGGACAGAGTACCGGTGCAATACCGGAGACAAGTGTGAAACTCGGAGAGAGAAAAATCAACTTTTTCCGGGGACAAGCCAGACGACGTCTGAAGGGCTCCATGGAAAAAAGAAGACTGAGCAAGATGGCACCCTTGGGCGGAAAGGGGACCACGCATGCATGGTGGCATCTCCCAAAGGCTTTCTTTGAAAGCTGGGGGGATGCTTTTTTGAGGGCTCCGTCAGTGCCAACGTCACCCATATATGAGGAGTGACTTCCTGCTTGTTCCCGGAGAATGCTAGGTATTTCTCTGAGCATATCAAAAGTGACTTCATGGCTGTGGGACAAAGGGTGAAGCAAATAGGTGCACAGGTGGTATTTTCTTCAATCCTCCCTCTTGAGGGTAAAAGCCGAGGCAGAGAAGCTTGCAATCTGGAGATAAATGTATGGCTGTGTGGATGGTGTCATCGAGAGTGTTTTGGTTTTCTGGACCATGGGATGATGTTCCAAGGGCTGCAGAGCAGAGATGGCATCCATTTGTCCAAAAAGGGTTAAATGTCTTTCACAACAAACTGGCTAACCTACTGAAGAGGGCTTTAAACTAGATTCATTAGAGATGGATGAAGCAAGTCCCCAGGTAAGTGAAACATTAAATACCTGTGTAGAAATGGATAAAAAGGGCAACGTCTGGAAAGCGGTGAATATAAATGCACTAGCATGTGAAATAAGATGCCAGATGTTGAGGCTTTAATGAAAGAGGCCGACTTTGATTTAGTGATGGTTACGGACACATGGTTCATGGATAACCATGACTGGGATGTAATTATACTGGGCTATGCTTTATTCAGGAATGACATGGTAGGAATAAGGGAAAAAGTGGCACTATATGTAAAAAAAAATAATAATAAAGTTTCAGAATTACAGGGCTTAAAAGAGATCATGGAGGCACTGTGGGTTAAACTTATCTGTAAATCACTTTGACCCGGTGAAAAGCGGTATATAAGCACAGCTAAATAAAATAAATAAATAAACTAGAAAGAAGGGAAAAGGAATTCTATTTGCATTGAAGGGATATACAGAGTCCCCTCACAGGGAAAATAAATGGACAGAGACTGAATATAAGACATAAGCAGTATTGCCATGAAAGGAAAAGTGCTGCCGATAAGTGATTTCAATATGCTAGATGTTGACTGGCACATACATCCCTGCTGTGGTGTCATCTGAAATAAGGAGATCCTGGATTCTCTATAGGGAGAACTATTCTGACAACTAGCAACAGAACCCAAACGTGAAGGAGCCCATGCTAGACTTGGTGCTTACCAATAAGGATAATGTTTCTGATGTCATAGTGGGAGATCATCTCGCATCCACTGATCACCAGATGGTGCGGTTCGGTATTAGGGTGAAGGCTGATAAAATCCATTCAAAAGCAAGGGTCTTGAACTTTAGGAAAACTTTGCCAAGATGAGACAATACCTCAAGGAGCCGTTAGCAGGATGAGAACAGTTGGGGGATGTAGAAAAGCAATGGGCAAAACTGAAAAGGGAATATTTTAAGGGCAATCAAACTTTTTGTTAGAAAGGTAAATAAATGTAAAAGGAAAAGGCGGCCACTATGGTTCTCAAAAGAAGTAGCTGAAAAGGTGAAGGAAAAGAGGGAGGCCTTCATAAAATACAAGAAATCAAAAAGAGAAAAAGACAGGCATCCTTATTTGGAAAAACTTAGAATATCTAGCAAAGTAGTCAGGAAAGCAAAGATACAAAAAGAAAAAGGAATAGCCAATGCAATGAAATAGGGGGATGAAGCATTTTTCAGATATGTTCATGAGAAGAGGAAGGACAAAAGTGGTATTGTCAGACTCAAGGGGGAAAGAAAGGAATATGGGGCTGATCTCCAGCATTAAGAACAGCTTCAGCTGAGCCGGTCAGTCCTTTCGTCCCGGAGCTCTCCCAGGTGGGATTGGAGCCGCTGTCCTGCACCCGCTCCGCCTCAGACTGCCGACCAGCGCATTGCCTGCCCAATTGGGGCTGATCTCCAGCATTGAGAACAGCTTCAGCTGAGCCGGTCAGTCCTTTCGTCCCGGAGCTCTCCCAGGTGGGATTGGAGCCGCTGTCCTGCACCCGCTCCGCCTCCGACTGCCGACCAGCGCATCGCCTGCCCAATCAGGGCTGATCTCCAGCATTAAGAATAGCTTCAGCAGAGCCGGTCAGTCCTTTCGTCCCGGAGCTCTCCCAGGTGGGATTGGAGCCGCTGTCCTGCATCCGCTCCGCCTCCAACTGTCGACCAGCGCATCGCCTGCCCAATCGGGGCTGATCTCCAGCATTAAGAACAGCTTCAGCTGAGCCGGTCAGTCCTTTCGTCCCGGAGCTCTCCCAGGTGGGATTGGAGCCGCTGTCCTGCACCCGCTCCGCCTCCGACTGCCGACCAGCGAATCGCCTGCCCAATCGGGGCTGATCTCCAGCATTAAGAACAGCTTCAGCTGAGCCGGTCAGTCCTTTCATCCCGGAGCTCTCCCAGGTGGGATTGGAGCCGCTGTCCTGCACCCGCTCCGCCTCCGACTGCCGACCAGCGCATCGCCTGCCCAATCGGGGCTGATCTCCAGCATTAAGAACAGCTTCAGCCGGCGCACCCGCGCCTGAGGGCCTCGCCAGAGGGCCCTTTGGCTTGGCCCTTAGGCTGAGGCCAGTCACCAAGCCCAACAAATCCAACAAATCTACGGGATATCAGAAGCAAACTCTAAAGAAAACCCTCAAGACGCCGTGAAAGCAACGTTTCCCACATAGTGACCTGATCAGCCATCCGCTTCCCCTCAACCACATGCTGCAAGTATATCTATTACTATCTTGCTGAAAGCTCCACGGCCAATACATTGCCGCCATTACTACTGATAGTCTTGCTATTACTATTGCCTATACCTTACTTCTACTACTGCCAATTAACCTTTTGCCATTATTACCTGCAATATTACTGCTATTGTTGCCAATACTTTCCCTACTATTATCAATAGTTGGGCTCCTTTCGTTGACAGTATTATTGCTACCATTGTTGCCAGTATTCTTGATACTATTGTTGCTGCAAATTCCATCACATAACCGCTAGTTAATTTCCACACCACCTAGCAGGCCACGCATATCCTGGTTAGAAGCACCACCAGCATACGCATTATCTCCAAAGGAATCCCACTACTAGGAAATAATGAACCAGTTTAACATGCCCATTTCCTTCTTAACCCTCTCTAGTCTATACCTTTTCAGCATCTCCATTACTGGCACCCTATCCGCTGCATCCACCCACAACTTAATCCCAATAGTACAAACACAAGGAAGGAGACAACACAACCACTCACATCACATCCTGCCTGAACCCCCCCAGAACCCTCACTCATACCTAATCCACATACCACTCCAACATAACACAAAACACAAAGAGAGGCAGCACCTACACCCACGTAACCTAAAATGTGCACTCATAAATGCTCAATCAGTCCGTAAAAAGTGGCCAGCCATTATTGACCTCATAACACAGCTCAAGCTAGACATCCTACTATTAACAGAATCATGGCTCACCACCTCAGACTGAGTACTCATTAAACAACTCATCCCCCCGAACTTCTCAATACACTTCTGCCACAGAATAGACCGTAAAGGAGGTGGTACTCTCATTCTGACAAAAGAAGATCTCCAATACCAAACAATTAGCTCCAATAGCTCAGACCATCTTGATGTAATCACCATTGCCAACAACCATAACACCATTAACCTTATCTACAGGTCCCCGAATGCCTCTGCTGAAGACCTTGCAACTATTATTGATCTAGCATCCAACCCCAAAAATATACATAAGCCAAATTGGGTACTGGGTGATTTCAATCTTCCAACCTTGCAGGACAGTCACGCCAATGCCTTCCTCGAAGCATTCAACAACTTAGGATACAAACTAGTTGATGCCCCCACTCATCGAAAAGGGAACAAACTAGACCTCATCTTCTGCCCCCAACCTGATGGGAATTCAAAATACAATCACAACATAGTTATCACACCCGTCCCATGGTCTGATCACAACTTAATACAATTCCAAATACCACCCCAACAGAATACAGTGATCGTACAAAGAAATTAACTACAAATCCAACATCATCCACCGGACGATTCAGATCCTTTGACAAGGCGATAATCATCAAGGAAGTCCTACCTAACATCAATAATGCACCACCAAACCTCGAAGGGATCATGGCCTCATGGAACAACAGCCTGAGCTCCTTTGCCCGCAAACCTGCCCAAACCAATCCGCCCGCCCCAGGCAAGCATCCGAGAAACAGGAAAACAGCTCATTGGTACACCACTGAACTAAGAACCTCTCTACTCCTACTAAGAAAACTAGAAAGAAATTGGCGACGTACACAGTCCACATCAGACCTGACAGCATACACCTCCCACCTTAAGAAGCATCGAGATTCGATATCCACAACAATGAGAAATCATCACTCAAATCTCCTGAACCATGCTCTGAACAAACCCCATGAACTTTTCAACATAGTAAAAACCTTAACAAAAGAACCCTCACCCCCCCAACTAGCCACAATTCACCCACAGGACTATGCAGATTACTTACAAGCCAAAATCAACAGCGTTGGAAAAACGACACTATCCAGCCCCAACAGCAACCCAACACAACTTAAGCCACTAACCACCATCAGAACACCAACACCTACAGAAATTGAGGACATTATCTCCATCGTGAATGCCACCACTGCTCCGAACGACCCTTGTCCAGCATTCTGGATAAGAGCATTATGTAAGGAAATCAGCCCTATACTATGCAAGATTATGGACCTATCCTTCTCCACAGGTATATTCCCATCATGCCTCAAGCAGACATCAATCCGGCCCCTTTTGAAGAACAACAAACTAAACCCGCAGAAGGTAGAATCTTATCGCCCAATATCGAGCATCCCGCTGTTAGCAAAGCTAATCGAGAAGGTCGTCCACATACAGCGCCAAATACAGGACCACATCGATTCCACAGCTCCCCTCGACCCATCCCAACATGGCTTTTGAGAATCTCATGGAGTAGAAACCCTCCTAACCACTCTAATCAACACACTGATTGCAGGAACCGACGACATCAAACAAGGTTTTGCATTGATCTTCCTGGACATAGCTGCTGCCTTTGATTCTGTAAACCATAATCAACTCCTGGTACGGCTACAAGATAAGGGAATCAACGGTCAAGCATTAAGTTGGTGTAAATCATATCTAACGGAGAGATGGCAGCAGGTTCATACAAACACCACAACCTCGGAACCTTTCCAACAGAAACATGGCGTACCGCAAGGCTCCTCACTCTCCGCCTTATTATTCAACATCTACATGCAGCCCATATGTGAATTAATCCGATCCTTCAACGTCTCATGTCTGATCTATGCTGATGACGTCCTACTCTTCATACCATTCTTGACTGACAAACCGGATTTCTCTCCACTGATTAAATGCTTTGAGGCTGTCACAGACTGGTTCCAAGCACAAGGCCTCAAAATAAACTTCAGCAAAACAGATGTACTCTTCACTACAAGAAATCAATCTTTCTCCCCCCCCCCCCACCGGCTCTAAAGACGAGAGACGCCGAGTTCATAAGCAGACCCACCATCCGATACCTCGGTGTCACAATGGATCAGCAGCTGGAGTTCAAAACGCACATCAATAACATCAGTTTAGTGAAGGGAGGTCTCAGCTTTTTTTCGGGCTGGTGTACAGTGCATCATATATCACACACACCAAAATTCCAAGCCCATCATAACATCAACGACCTCCTACACCAAACCCTAAATGAAATAGAAAGCCATAAGGCACTTAGCTTTCAAATGTTGTCGCTTTTTCAAAACCTTTTCCACCCCATGAGCTTTTCAGCCCCAACGCCTCACAACAAGCACTTGTAAATGTTTCACTACTTCTGTAGCTTGTCAGACGGCTGCCTGGGTGAGAATCTTCACACTCTTGGCAAGTGCATATTTCTATATGATTTTGCAAGGTATTGTGGGCAATGTAGTTCATTCACATCAGACACAGCTGCTGACAATAATTTAGTTGTTCTCTTGGGTAAAGCCAATAAGATATTTATTTATGGGGTTATTTCTCCCAACACAGATATGCTTGGGTAGCACATAAATTAGGTAACTTGCTTTCAGTATTAACTTGGAAAAACAAAGTCAAAATCAGGAAAACAACAAATGAAAAGCTACAAAGCAAGAAACAAACTGTTTTTTTCACTCCCCTAGCTCACAAGCAATTAGGTGAGGCTTAATTGCTAGCAGTCACCAGCTGAAACCCCTTAGCTGGCTTGCCTTCCACTGTGTGGGTCAAATCCTGCTTCAGGAGCTTTTCTGAGTAGATTAAAGAACAAATTTGTATTTCTTTGTGATGGTTGCTGTACTTTATAACAGAAAGTTACCAACGGAGTTTAGATAGAGAGCAGTCCATATAAACAGGATCCTCATCTGCTATTATTCCCCCTTGTTCAACAAGCATGGGTTCAATATCATGGATTGGCACAGATGAATCTCTCAATGGAGCATTTTCAGGAGAATACTTGTTTCCCTGCTGTCTTTCAAGGTTATAGCTAGGGCATAGATCAGTGTTCATACCTGAGCTTCCATTGCTGCTAGAGTTCCTCTCTATATAGCCTGGCCAGTATGTAGTCCAGTTCTTATGTCCAGCCTTCCAATCCAGATCCCTGGACACTGGATCTCTCTTCACATACCTTCTGGCACAGGTCTTAGGGTCCCTTTCACGTGCAGCCGTCTCCCTCACAGGTAGCCTCTGGTGATTCCTAGCTCTGCAGCACCATTCCTCTGGCTTTCCCCAGTCCAATGGTGTATGCTGGCCCTTGGAATACCTCCCAGTATACGTACTGCTTTGGACTCTTCTAGACCTCTCAAAGGCTTTTCTCTTCCTTCTTCCAAAGGCTCTCTTTCCCTCTCTGTCCTTCCGGTTTGGCTTCTGCTTCTGATGATCCTTCAGATGAAACTGATAATCAAACTCAAGCTGATTCTCAGGATACTGAGGACAGTTCTCTGGATATCCAAGGTGATCATGAAGATGGTCATCTGTAGAATAAACTCTACTCTTATTCTGCCTAGATGAGTGCTTCTCCCTAACACAGCGCAGCTGTGCTGAATCAGGCCCTGCCCTTTGAGATGAGTGCTTAGGGATTACCTCATAGCCCTCTTGATTGAACACACGTTTTCTCACTTCAGCTCCTCTCATGGCTGTTGGAAACCTGGTGCATTCTGGGACTGGTAGTCTTTTATGGCAAAATTCTGTTTTCTCATTTCTACCAGCACTGACAGGTTGCTTGTTCAGAGACACTTCACCTTTTCTATAGCCCCTTCCTGAGCTATGATAAGTTTCCTTATCACAAGCTTCATCAGCGGGATTCTACCCATTAGGGTTCCTCACGCTACCAACTAGCTACGTGGCTGCCGATTTCCATACACACAGCCTGCCCTTCCGTACACACTGCCCTTCCGTACACACAGCCACGTAGCTAGTTGGTAGCATGTGGAACCCCCTTGATGAAGCTACAGAAGTAGTGAAACGTTTTCAAGTGCTTGGGGCTGAAAAGCTCATGGGGTGGAAAAAGTTTTGAAAAGTGACAACATTTGAAAGCTAAGTGCCTTGTGGCTTTTCTATTTCATTTAGGATTTGGTGGAGGAGGTCGTTGATGTTATGATGGGCTTCGAATTTTGGTGTGTGTGATATATGATGCACTGTACACAAGTCCGAAAAAAAGCTGAGACCTTCCTTCATTAAATTGACAATGTTGGATGTAGCAGTTTGGTATGGTAATTGCTTGTCCATAACCGAATATATATGGATTGCTGAAATTTTGTTTCATTGGGTGTGTGGAAAATAGGTTTTTGGATTTTTACACTCTATAAAAGGACCTGAGTTTATTTGTAGCTTTGATAGTCAATCCCAGAACCATTATTTTTTTTATTATATATCTGCATACCCTCATACCTTGACTTTTATATTTATCCATGAAGGAGAATCATACTGGACTTGAAGGGATTCCAGATGATGGTGATTATCTCAGTTATAAACTGCAAGCAGTAGGTTAGTGCAGGTTTTAAATGGGCTGGAAAACTAGGAAGTAGTAGGAAGGGTCTGTCACCACCGCAAAAAAATTCCAAAAGAAAAATATGCAGCTTCTAATTAGTAAAACTGGTATATCCAAGAGGATGAAATAAATACTAGAACAATGTATTAAGTAGTTTGTGGTAACCCATCAGTTGTTTCTAGACACTGTGATAAGGAAGCTTATCAGGGCCCAGGAAACAAGGATAAAGAGGGGGAATTTACCCTTATCAAAGGACCTGTATTGCCAGGTCAGAGATACAAAACCTCAGTTGTACCTAGAAACCAGATTGTACCAGGCTGCAATAGGTTGCAGAGTGTCCCTATTGGTGAGAAGGAGGGGGAAAGCAAGCTCAGAGTAAGGAACCCTTACGTCACTGACGTTCCAAATTACTCAGCTGCCAAGAGGCAGACTGATTTACAACACCTGAGAGGAGAAAGGGCAGGGTTAGAGCCTGGGAGGTTTAAAGCTAGGACAGAAGATTCAGGAAGAGAGAGGAGAAGGAGTAGGAATGCCTACTGGAGGAGAAATGGAGCTGAAGCCCTGAGAACCAAGAGCCCATGCTGGAGGACAAGACAGGGAAGCTCAGATACATGCTGGCCAGAATATGAGGGAGGAACCACTGAACCAAGCCTTGACCCAGGTATGAGTTTTGGAAGCCTGTCTGATGGGGGAGCATTACAGATTTGCTGGAGACAGCGCTTGTCCTGATGGGAGGCAGTCAGCTAAGCCCTCTGAGCCAGAAGTAGAACCCATGCAGCTAGGAGAACAGGAATTAGTTCTGGAAGAGGATGATTCTTACATGGACTGTTCTTTATGCCAAACTGCCAAGCACAAAGAAGTCCTGAGAGGGACTACATCATAAGGGAACCTTCCAGAGTCCAGTACCCTAGAGAGCCTGTATGTGAAGTGAAAACGTTCTTTGAAAAGGAAAATACTTGTGCTGAGAATGTCTGCAGCTGCTTAATTGTTTGCTCATTGACCAGCTGAAGTCAGTGCAGTGCAGAGCTTATGCCGTACTCACGGTGGATTTAAGAAGTTTCCTTTGAAACAGAAAAGAGAGCTGTTTTGTGAAGCTGAAATTTTTGGTTTTGTTTTAAAGAGCACTGCTAGGCACGTTTGCTAGCAGTGGCTGTGGAAAGGACTTTCTGCTTTGCATTGAAAGACATTACAATCTGTTTGTGCTTAGGTTCAGTTATATCCTGTTGTACTAAATATAATCCTGGAGAAGAAATCCAATAGGTGACAATTTGTGAACCTTATTTGCGTTTACCTCATAAATAAATTCTGTCAATGCCTTAACTCAACCAAATAAAAAAGAGTGTTTTTCTGCCTAAAAGTCAAGTGTAACTTGACTGGACTACCTTTCCCATGGTGCACTTCAAAGTCAGTCAGTCAGTCAGGCACATTGCTGAAGTGGTGGAATCTGCTATAACAAGCACGCCCCTCCACACTGCTGTAAGGGGCTATGGGCGTGACAACACTTCTTTAACAGTTTCCGTTAGAGTACTGGAATAGTATCTACTTCGCAATATTTCCAACAATCTAGTATAATTTTTAATTTGGAAAATCAGATTTTGGTCTGGAAGTGATAGACTTTCCATTATGTGAATGAATCTGTCCCAGATTGAGGGATCAATGCATTTGATCCTGGTAAGAGTACAACCGGAGCATTTTGATATTTTTTTATAAACAGTATAAAGTAAGGCTTTTTAAGAATGCATTTGAATGATCATATATTATAATAGTTATAATTTTATTGTTGCTTTTGAAGAAATAGTATGTTATAAAACAGACATTTTTAGCATTCTAGGTTATGTTCTTTTTGGCCAAGCTGTAAGAATTAAAAGGTGTGAACTTTTCTCTATAGGCATCCTTTTGGTTTTAAAAATCTACTTTCTCTGTCTTTAGTGGGTTAAGCTTTGTTTTATACTTTCTACTAGTAGAGATTGCCTCTGCCCCAGTCCTCCCATCTTCCCATTAGTCTTCCAGCCTAGTCCACATTATCCGTGCCGCTCACCTGCGGCTAATGTTACATGCTGATTGCAAACTTGCCTTTCAGTTGGCCTCCAGTGCAGTACTACATGAACTCCACAAGCTTGCCTTCCAGTTTTCTTAATGCAGTGAATCTGAGTTGGATGGATTGCTTGTAGTGCTGTATGTTAAATGCTGTCCTCTATGCATGCACACACAGAGCTTCTGAAACTAACATGACACACAAATTAACTAGTTAATGATGATATTTCTGCTTGGGATAATATTCCAGTTTGTGTGCGTCGTGTGCCGTCAGATCAGTGCTAACTCATAGTGACCCAGTCCCTGAGTTTACTTAGTGTGGTTAAGTAGAGGTGGTAAAACATATTTAAATAAAAAACAATCTCACCAAGAGTAAGATATTGATCAACAGTAAAAGGTTCTTACTGACCATTTTTTTTTGCAATTTAAATTTTTATTAACATTTCAACCAAATTGCACAACAGACATCTAACACATTTTGTTATATTACCCCCTCTCGTTACATTACACTCCACATTATTGCAGAGCACTCTAGTACATAACACACACCCCTTCACCAAACTCCAACAACATCCCCCCCATAATCCCCCTCCTCCCCATCCACTGTACAATTGCAACTGCATTACACTCCCCTCCATCTTCACAACATCGTTCAACAATCATAAAAGCATCACCACATCACCCTATCTCACCCCCCTCCCCCTGGTACTTAGTTGTTACCATTGACCCCTCTTATCTATCTCCTTCCTAACTTCATCTCACCCCGACCCTGCCGTACTCCCTAGGGCCTCACATTCCCCCCTCTGAGCTTCCCCCTCCTTTCCCCCTCCCCCGTCTCCCCCTTTCCCCTCCTCTTCCTAACTCAGCCCCCCTACCCCCTCACCCATCTCTTCCACCCTTCTTCCCGCCACTCCTCATATGCTTGCCATATATTCCGATGTTTCTCTCTCTGATTCCTTCTATGTGCTGCAACCGAGCTCATGTGCCAAAGAAATTCTATTCTTCCCAGTACTTCCCCCCATCATAGGGCCCTCCACCATCTTCCATTGTTGCAACATAGCCAGTCTGCACGCCACCACACAATATTGCCAGAACCTATTATGCCCCGTACCTCCCCCTTCCTCCCCATCTAACAAACCAACACTACTCCTATCCGGCTTTATCTGCACCCCCGTCACCTCCTGGTATAGCTTCCCTACTTCATTCCACACCCGCTGCATTTTTGGACATTCCCAAATCATATGCCCCAAGTCCTCCCATTGCCCACACCCCTTCCAGCAATTGCCCTCCCTCTCTTTACTCAAGGCCTTAAGCCGTGCTGGCATCCACACCATTTTTAGACGAATTTTTAAACAGTTCTCTACCAGTGTGGTCCCCCATGCCAGTCTTCGTTCACTCTCATATATATCCCTCCATCTCCCTTCATCCCATGGACCTTCAATTTCCTCCTCCCATTTCCCTTGCCAACCTGCTTTACCCCCCCTTTACTATTGAGGATTTTATACAACTTTGAAACCAGGCCCTTGAGATCATCCATTATTGCCGTAAGTTCTTCAAATTCCATACTCTTCCTAGCTAGGGCACTTCTCACCTCTCCTCGCTGCAAATAGTGCCACAGCTGTATATATGCATAGTACTCTTTATCCAATACCCTGAACTTTTCCTTCAAGTCCTGGAATGGCACCATCCTCCCTCCTCTATCCACCATCTGTCCCTGCCTAACCAATCCCCTCCCCGCCCACTCTTTAAATATCCCCCCTCTCAGCCCTGGCTCGAAGCCAGGCATAAATTGCAGATGCATTTCTCGTGACCAACCCTTGTCCTGCACCAAAAATCTCTTCCATTTTCCCCATATGTCCCATGTTAACTCCTTTTGTGGGTTCTTCCTTCTTTTCCCCCCTTTGACCCCTAAGGTGCTCCATGCTTCCACCTCTAAATTTTCTCCCCTGTCCCCTTTCCATATATACCCATTGTGGGGTCTCCCCCCTTTCCCTCCATACAAACACAGCCCTCAACTGCACCGCCGCATAATAATGCGCTACGTTTGGGACCCCCAGCCCGCCTTCTTCCCTTGCTCTAAACATCGTCGCCCGGCTCACTCTAGGGGCTCTTCCTGCCCATATGAATCTCATAATCAAATCCTGACGATCTTTAATTTCCCTCCTCGTGACTCTATTCGACAATGCCATGAAGATAAACAAAATCCTCGGCAGGACATTCATCTTAATCGTGGCTATCCTCCCTAACCAGGATAAGTGCATCCCCTGCCATCTGGCAAAGTCTTGTCTAAGACTTTTTATTAAGGGCCTATAATTCCATTCCTTGATGCTTCTCAGGGAATGTCCTAGCTGTATACCCAAGTATCTAAAACTCCCCTTCACCCACTTAAAAGGGAATGCCTCCTTTAACCGTTGTTCCAGCCCCTCCTCTAAATTGAACCGCAAAATTTCAGTTTTTCTAACATTCATCTTGTAGCCCGCTACTTCGCTATATCTCACAATAGCTTTCATTAAGTTGGGCAAACTCCAGAATGGCCAACTCAACGTAAAGATCACATTGTCCGCAAACAAAGCCACCGTACTAAGTTGATCTCCCACCCGTACCCCCTCAATGTCAACCTGTTTCCAAATAAATTGCAGATCTCTTTCCAGAAGTAGCAGTCCCCTTTTGTAGTCCTTCAAGGCTGAGAATCACAGAACTCTGGTTGAACTATCTATGCCTGTGCTTCTAAGGTAAACTGTGACTAATTTCCTGGATGACAGTCCTTGCTTGGATAGAGAGAGTCTTTCAAAATGGCCCTTTGATCTGCCACCTGGCTTTAACACCCATTTAAAAAATGTCACATGTCTCTTACCCCCTATGTAGAAGGCCTCTTTGTAAAGATATCTAGAAATAATTTATTGCTCAAAGAATACTGACCCTGTTTGCCTTTTATGCTAAGTTGTAGTCTGATTTGATTTAAATTAAAGCTCTTTGCTGCTACTAGACTCTGACTGAGTACGAAATTTAAACTAAAAGCTCTCTGCTGGGTTCTAAATTTAACCAGGAAGCTCTCTTCTGTGCTTTAAATTTAAACTGAAAGCTCTTTGCTGCTATAAGGCCCTGACTGATTCAACAAATACACTGGGTTCACAGATTAAACAGCTTTAAGCTAAAGATTTCCTTTTTCCACAAGATGAAGAAAAATTCCCATTAGTAAATACTTAAAATTGCAGATCTCTCTCCAGAAGTAGCAGTCCCCTTTTGTAGTCCTTCAAGACTGTTCTGGTAATTCCTTTCTGTATGCAACCCAGAATCATTCTGGCTTTGGCCACAACCTTCGTGGAGGCAAGGAAGGAACTATTTATTACCACTTTGTGTTACAAAGCCAGGCCCGACACAGGCAGTGTTTCGCTTATGTCTTCATCAGGGGCTTAAGGCTACAACTTAAAAACAATAATTAAAAACATTCATAATCTGTAACAAACAAATCATAAATGCAAATATAAAATAAAACAATAAAAGCACCTAACAGACCATTTGATGCATTAGTGAAACATTTAGAATGTCATTAAATATAAATAAATAAATAATACAGTACAGCAAAAACTGTCTAAAAATATAAATAAATTAGACATATCTAAAAGGTACTACCATCTCATAAATACATAAATACCAATTGATACGTGTATAAAAATAATAATAAATAAATATACCAATATACTATATAATGAATTGTACTGACATGTCATCATTACATAAATATCAAATGATACATGCTAAAAAATAATAACAGGTAATATTAAAACATAAAAAATGACTAAAAAGAAAAACAACATAACCTATATCTATTAACCTTCATTACCTTTGCCCATGCATTTTGCCACATTGAAAATGCTAAAAGAAAAAAGGAGAAAAAGACCAGTCTGAAACAGATAGACCCATAAAAATCATAATCTGTATTAAATAAATAACAAAAGGATAATTTAATTACAAACTAGATAAAACAAATGCACAAACCCAAAACCACAGGAAAAGCGCAACAGGAACCTGAATCATCTCGTCATATGCTCTTACCTCTGCAAACGATGTCCTAAAACTCAAGACTGTCGGCACTAAGGCACAACAGTACTCAGACTGTGCACAAGCGGGTATCCACTATAATATAAATAAATAAATAAATAAATAAATAATAAAATCTTTTTATATATAAATCAAAGGTACGAAAGAATCCATATACCACTCCATACTTGCTCACTATCAATTAACCAGTGCTTATTCTCGGACCCTTTCTTAAAACCAACAGTTCAACAGAACCGTTAAAACAAGCACAATTTAAAAACCTTAAAAACGCATACTTCTCTCTCCGTAAAGGCAATATATTGTACTTTGAATTAACTGCCCTAAAATATCAGTGCTATAAATGTACTGATATATTCCAATTCACTGCTCCAGTGATGTAATATTTACTGCCCTCTTTTTTTATATATCAACCTTGGCCCTAAAAGGTAACCAATTACACAAGTAAAGATACCTTACTAATACATCTAATCTGACCGTGGCCCATGGCTGCGATTATCGTTAAAATCCCGTGCACATTTCTACTCATAAAATTCTTGCCATTATCATTCGTGAGGTAAACCGCCATAGGCAGTACTCCCCTGCACCTTTATCCCAAAGTGCATTACCCGATAGAGATATGTTAGCCAACACAAACTTACCAAAACTCTTCTGCTATCACAAATTACAGGCGTTTGAACGCGGAGCATTCACTCTCTTCCTGCACAAGCTTCTAAAAACGCCCGCAGCTGCGCATTGAAATAAACCTTCAAAACCCGCGGGAGAAACCGGTGACGTCATGAGCTTACGTTTTTATTATCTCTATGGATTCTTTATCGTAAGGCATTGAAATGGGACCACCAAAAAATACATCACTCCACCAAGAGAAAGGTTACCAACAATAACTCTAATTAATTATTATATTTCAAATAAATTAGGTAATATAAATTATATCCAATAACAATACCTCGATCAATAACCCACTTCCAAACTTATTTTTTGGTATTTTTTGGTGGTCCCATTTCAATGCCTTACTATAAAGAATCCATAGAGATAATAAAAACGTAAGCTCATGACGTCACCGGTTTCTCCCGCGGGTTTTGAAGGTTTATTTCAATGCGCAGCTGCGGGCGTCTTTAGAAGCTTGTGCAGGAAGAGAGTGAATGCTCCGCGTTCAAACACCTGTAATTTGTGATAGCAGAAGAGTTTTGGTAAGTTTGTGATGGCTAACATATCTCTATCGGGTAATGCACTTTGGGATAAGGTGCAGGGGAGTACTGCCTATGGCGGTTTACCTCACGAATGATAATGGCAAGAATTTTATGAGTAGAAATGTGCACGGGATTTTAACGATAATCGCAGCCATGGGCCACGGTCAGATTAGATGTATTAGTAAGGTATCTTTACTTGTGTAATTGGTTACCTTTTAGGGCCAAGGTTGATATATAAAAAAAGAGGGCAGTAAATATTACATCACTGGAGCAGTGAATTGGAATATATCAGTACATTTATAGCACTGATATTTTAGGGCAGTTAATTCAAAGTACAATATATTGCCTTTAAGGAGAGAGAAGTATGCGTTTTTAAGGTTTTTAAATTGTGCTTGTTTTAACGGTTCTGTTGAACTGTTGGTTTTAAGAAAGGGTCCGAGAATAAGCACTGGTTAATTGATAGTGAGCAAGTATGGAGTGGTATATGGATTCTTTCTTCCCTTTGATTTATATATAAAAAGATTTTATTATTTATTTATTTATTTATTTATATTATAGTGGATACCCGCTTGTGCACAGTCTGAGTACTGTTGTGCCTTAGTGCCGACAGTCTTGAGTTTTAGGACATCGTTTGCAGAGGTAAAAGCATATGACGAGATGATTCAGGTTCCTGTTGCGCTTTTCCTGTGGTTTTGGGTTTGTGCATTTGTTTTATCTAGTTTGTAATTAAATTATCCTTTTGTTATTTATTTAATACAGATTATGATTTTTATGGGTCTATCTGTTTTAGACTGGTCTTTTTCTCCTTTTTTCTTTTAGCATTTTCAATGTGGCAAAATGCATGGGCAAAGGTAATGAAGGTTAATAGATATAGGTTATGTTGTTTTTCTTTTTAGTCATTTTTATGTTTTAATATTACCTGTTATTTATTATTATTTTTTAGCATGTATCATTTGATATTTATGTAATGATGACATGTCAGTACAATTCATTATATAGTATATTGGTATATTTATTTATTATTATTTTTATACACGTATCAATTGGTATTTATGTATTTATGAGATGGTAGTACCTTTTAGATATGTCTTATTTATTTATATTTTTAGACAGTTTTTGCTGTACTGTATTATTTATTTATTTATATTTGTTTAATGACATTCTAAATGTTTCACTAATGCATCAAATGGTCTGTTAGGTGCTTTTATTGTTTTATTTTATATTTGCATTTATGATTTGTTTGTTACAGATTATGAATGTTTTTAATTATTGTTTTTACGTTGTAGCCTTAAGCCCCTGATGAAGACATAAGCGAAACACGGCCTGTGTCGGGCCTGGCTTTGTAACACAAAGTGGTAATAAATAGTTCCTTCCTTGCCTCCACGCTATCGACTGGGTCTGTTGTGTGGCGCGTGGTTCGTGCTTGTTGTTGGACGATTTGGCCACAACCTTGTCACACTGTTTCGCCACCTTGAGATCCTCAGAAACAATCACGCCAAGGTCCCTTTCCTATTCTATGCATACCAACTTCTCGTCCCCTATCGCATACAATTCCCTTGGATTTCTGCTTCCCAAGTGCATGACACTACATTTCTTCACATTAAATCTTAACTGCCAAGCATTAGACCATTCTTCCAGCTTTTGTAGATCTTTCTTCATGTTATCCACTCTGTCATGGGAGTTCACTCTATTGCAAATTTTTGTGTCATGTGTAAAAAGAATGACTTTTCCATTCAATCCTTCATCAATATCACTCACAAATACATTGAACAGTGCCGATCGATGGGACATGCCACTCTCACCTTCCTTTCATCCGAGTGAGTTCCGTTTACCTTCACCTTCTGTTGTCTGTCAGTCAATCAATTTCTGATCCAGTTTACCACCTTGGGATCCTTCCCCAGGCTGTTCAGTTTGATAAGTCTCCTGTGAGGAACAGTATCAAAGGCTTTGCTGAAATCTAGGTAGATCACATACATCAAATGCCCTTGATCTAGTTCTCTGGTCACCCGGTCAAAGAACTCAATCAGATTTGTTTTGCATGATTGTCCTTGGTTAAAACCATCTTGCCTCAGATCATGCAACCTATTGGTTTCGAGAAAGTGCACTATTCTCTCTTTCAGGAGCACCTCCATTACTTTTCCCACCACCGAGATAAGGCTTACTGGCCTGTAGCTTGTCACTTCTTCCCTATTGCCACTTTTGTGAAGAGGTACCACATCAGCCCTTCTCCAGTCCTGCGGAACTTCTCCAGTCTCTAAGGATCTTTTAAAAACATCCTTTAAAGGCCCTGCAAGAACCTCTCTGAGTTATTTCAATATTCTGGGATGTACTCCATCTGGTCCCATGGCATTGTCCACTTGCAGTTTTGCAAGCTGTTCAAACGTGTCATATTCTGTGAATAGTGTAGTATCGACTCCATTCCCATTTGTATATTTGTCAATCACAGGTGGTCCTTCTCCAGGATTTTCTTTAGTAAAAACAGAACAGAAGTATTAGTTTAGCATTTTTGCTTTTTCAGTGTCACTTTCCACAAATACGTTTGACACTTTTGAGTCTTGCGATTCCACCTCTGATCTTCCTCTTCTCCTGAATATACATGAAGAACGTTTTGTTTCCATGCTTGAGATCTTTAGCCATCTTTTCTTCTGCCTTTGATTTTGCTATTCTTATTTCTTATTTTGTCTCTTTTAGCTTTATCCTTTATTCTGGTTCTGTGTTCCTTTATTTGTGAGCTTCTGAATTTTGTGAAAGCCATGTTTTTTGTCTTTATTTGTGGAGCTATTTCTTTGGAGAACCAAATAGGTTTCCTTTTCCTCTTGTTTTTTTTTTTTTTTTTTAAACTCTGTTTATTGAAATCACAGCCACACAATACAGATCATGCAAAATTTATATACATAAATGGCATCCCCTGCGGGGGTTGTATCTTATCCCCCATTCCGGGACTTCACAACAGATTGTTCATAAAGGTACAGCAAAATTTGCATTTATATCCTTCCTCCCCCCACCCTCCTCCCCCTACCCAACTACCCCCAGTCCCCGCAGCTCTCCCTACTGCCACTAGTGAACATACACTAAGAGCTATCGTACCCCTGTTATCCGTTGGTATCGCACTTCTCTATGTTGTCCCCTATCTCCCCCTGATTCTCTTCAGCTCACCCGAAGAACTTCGTTCCAAGTACGGGGACCCAATGTCTGAATATATGGTTCCCATACCAACAGGAACAAAGCCCAGCGACGGGCACTTCCCTAGCTCCCCTCCTCTTCATAAGCATTAATTGGTGGAAGCTGCTGCGCCACTCCCAAAAGGTAGGGCCCATCGCTTCTCTCCATCTATGGTGTATCGGGCCTTTACCCATAAGAACATAAGACATGCCATACTGGGTCAGACCGAGGTCCATCAAGCCCAGTATCCTGTTTCCAACAGTGGCCAATCTAGGTCCTACGTACCTAGCAATATCCCCAAAAGACACAGGTTCCATAATGCTTGTACTGGGTCAAGCATTGATATCCTGGGTCCCTTTTTAATAGTGGTTTATGGACCTTTCCTCCAGGAACTTGTCCAAACCTTTTTTAAACCCAGCTATACTAACAGCCCTTACTACATCCTCCGGTAACAGATTCCAGAGTTTGATTACACGTTGAGTGAAAAAATATTTTCTCTTATTTGTCTTAAATAGTTTACCCTGTAGCTTCATTACATGTCCCCTAGTCTTTCTATATTCTGATAGCGTAAACAATTGATCCACGTTTATCTGTTCCACTCCATTCATTAATTTATAGACCTCTATCATATCTCCCCTCAGCCGTCTCTTTTCCAGGTTAAAGAGCCCTAACCTTTTTAGCCTCTCTTCATAGGAGTAGCCTTCCATCCCCTTCACCAATTTGGTGGCTCTTCTCTGTACTTTTTCTAATAACGCTATGTCCTTTTTAAGATACGGCGACCAGAATTGCACACAATATTCAAGGTGCGGTCGTACCATGGAGCGATACAGAGGCATTATAATATCCTTTGTTTTATTCTCCATCCCTTTCTTTATGATACCTAGCATTCTATTTGCTTTCTTGGTCGCCGCTGCACACTGGGCGGAGGGTTTTATCATGTTATCCACGATGACTCCTAAGTCCTTTTCCTGGGTGGTGGTTTCTAATGTGGAGCCTTGCATCGTGTACCCACCAGACATGCCTTCCTAACTAACAGGCGCTCCCACCTCCCCCTTCGGGTGGAGTGGTCCAAGTAGGTCTAGTACCACAAGCGCCGCCGTCCAGGCGATCTGTTGCTGTATGATCTTACTCATGTAATTAGCAATCTTCTTCCAATACTGGCGAATCTTCTGACATCCCCACCACATGTGCCCCAAATCCGCCAAGGGGCAGGAGCATTTTGGGCAACTTCCCACCTCAGTCAGATGGCACCGTAGTGCTCGTCTTGGAGAGAAATGTGCTCGTATTAGGCATTTAAACTGCACTTCTTACCAGCGGGCTCCCTCCACCAAACCGCTAATCCTGCCCAGGGCCCTGCTAACTGCACCCGGGGGCACCACCAGGTTCAACTCACGAGCCCACAAAGCCTCTTCCACACCATAATCCGGCAGGCTACCATAACCATCTATCCGCCTCTTCAGATTTGCAATTGTGGGTGGTGCCTCTTCCCCCAGTGCAAAGAACTCCAATATCCGCGCAGCTCTTTCCACCTGCAGTGCAGCCTGTGGGAGCGAGGCTATATAGTGGTGCAATTGGGCATAGGCAAAGTAGTGTCGGCTGCTCACCCCATATTCCTTGCACAGAGTCTCAAGAGGCCTGCACTGCCCCATTTGATCAATCACATGTCCAATAGTCTGTATGCCCTGTCTCCTCCACCCCCAAAACACTGGTGTTTCCGATCCAGGGGTGAACCGACTGTTCCCCTGTATGGGTAACCAACTCGAAACCTCCAGGGGTTCTCCCCAAAGTCCGTTAAGGTATTGCCACGTTCATCGTGCAGGGCGAATCAGCTCACTGCCCATCACTCCCCCAGGCAAGTATCTACTTTCCAGGTGCAGCACCGCCAACAGGGTCTGCAGGGCCACAAAGGCCTCCTCCAGTGCTCGAGGGGTGTACACCTCCATGTTCCCCAACCAATCTCCTATATGCCGCGCTTGGCATGCCAGGGCATAAATCTGTAGATCTGGAAGTCCTATCCCCCCTCGTTTCCATCCCCCTCTCAGTCTATATAGCGGTATACGAGCCCGGGCCCCTCTCCAAAGAAACCTCCGGACCTCTTGATCTATAGAATTTAAGTCTCGCTTCAATATCCACACTGGGAGGGTCTGCAGCCAATAAAGCACCCGTGGCAAAATCACCATCCCCAATGCCGCCGCCCGGCCCGGTCCAGCAAAGACAGGGGCAACAGAGTCCATGCCTGGAGTTGCAAACGGGTTTGGGCCAAGACCCGTTCCAGGTTTTTCCTATACAGCTCTCTCAGCTCTCTGGTCAAAAGCACCCCCAGGTACACAAATGAGTCCCCTGCCCACTTAAGTGGGAACCTCCCACTCCACTGCCCCCTCAGCGTCCCCACCACATCCAAGGCCTCTGACTTGTCCATATTAATACAGAGTCCCGCAAAACTGCCAAACCGAGAGAATTCCTTTAATAAGTCAGGCAGTGACGTCTGAGGAGACAGCAAGTGCAATAGCATGTCATCTGCAAACGCAGCCATCTTAAAAGTATGTCGCCCTATGGCTATCCCCTGTACATCTCTTGACGCCTCTATTCGCGTACTAGAGGATCCAGAGATAGCACAAAGAGCAGGGGTGAGAGCGGGCAACCCTGCCTCGTTCCTCTCTTCAACCCAAATCCATCCGACAACACTCCATTACAAAGTACCCCCGCTGTAGGCCTCATGTAGAGGAGCTCCACCATGTTGCAAAAAGACATCCCAAGTCCATACTGAGGCAACAAAAATTTTGGTATGCCCAGTTCACTTGATCGAACGCCTTTTCCGCATCAAAGCTAACCAAACGTGACTGCAGCTTTCTGCTCCGTACCCACTCCAGCGAGGCCACAATCTTGCGTAGATTTCGCACTGCGTACCGTCCCTTCACAAACCCCACCTGGGAGTCATGCACCAGTTCTCCCAAAACCAGAGCCAGTCGGTCCGCCAGCACCTTGGCCAGTATTTTCACATCAAAGTTTAGCAAGGAGATAGGCCGATAGGAAGCAGCCTGCGTGTGATCTTTCCCCGCTTTTGGAATCAGTATAATATGTGCGTGGTTTTCCCCCGCCCAAACCCCCCTTGTTCTACCCTCCTATGGTATACTGCCACTAGAGAAGGGGCCAACTGCTCCCCCAACAACTTATAAAGTTCTGCCCCGAACCTGTCTGGGCCCAGCGCTCTATGACAGCTCGCCCGCTGGATAACCCGATGGACCTCCTCCTCCTCAGATACTGGTGCGTCTAATTGTGCCCGCTGGTCCGCTGCCAGCCTGGGCAGGTGCACTTCTCTCAAGTAGTCTTACATATCAATCTGGGACCCTCCCCTCCCCGAGTACAAGTGTTGATAAAACGTCCGGAACACCTGAGCAATCTCCTTACTCTCCCTGTGCATCTTCCCTTGGTCATCCCTCAACGCCGCGATCATGCCGGTCCCCCTACTGCCCTTAAGGCATCTCACCAATAGCTTACCCGGCTTATCCCCATATTTATATAACTGAAATCTGTAATATAAGAACGATTTTTTGGCCCATTGTTGCAACAGCTCATTCAGAGCCGTTTGAATCTCCCATACTCTTCTCCCATTCGCCGCCGATGGGTTCTGCGCCCGTCTTCTTCGCTCTCTACGTGCCTGCTGTTCTAGCCGCACAATCTGTTGCATCAACATCTTCCGCTTCCTCCCTACATACCCCATAATGTCTCCCCGCAAGACTACCTTTGCGGTTTCCCAAAAAAGCTCCGGGTCCTCCTGGTGTTGAGCATTATGGGCTGCAAACTCTTGCCACTTCTGCTTTATGTAAGCATGAAATTCAGCATCTCTGTACAATTCCATTGGAAATCTCCAAATTCGAGTCCGTGTGCTCACATCATGCCATGCCATGTCCACCCAGATCAACGCATGGTCCGATATCTCTATAGGACCCACTTGCGCGTCCTCTACTTGGGCAAAGGATCGTTCCGATACTAGCACGTAATCAATGCAGGCACTCGATCCATGCGCTCGCGACTGGTGCGTAAAATCCCTTGCAAACGGGTGCAACAGCCGCCAGGGATCCACCACCCCCAATCTGCACCCCAGACCCTGTAATGCTTTAGCAGTTTGCACCCGCGCTCTATCCCCCCCACCTCTAGTTGTGTCTAAGTCAGCGTCCATGACTCCATTAAAATCTCCTGCCAAAATCAGGGGAGCATCCAGCAGCTGCTCCACCCGTGAACCCAAACTGGCATAAAGTCCCCGGCCCAGCACGTTCAGGCTATACAAGTTACCCAACACCATGGTCTTCCCCTCCAGTAGCCCATACAGAAGCACAAATCTTCCCCCGGCACCCACACATATGCTCTCCTGGACGAATCTGATTCGCTTGTGTAGCAGAATGACCACTCCACCCTTCTTCCCCATCGCCAGGGCCCCCCACACCTGTCCCACCCAATCCCTCTTTAATTTAAGATGCTCTTCAGCAATCTGGTGGGTTTCCTGCAACATTGCCACATCACATTTCTGCCTCACCAGGGCCTGCAACACTTTATATCTCTTGATAGGGTTACCTATCCCACACACATTCCAGGATATAATCTTCAGGTCAATGGGTAACAATAAAACTCAAACCATTCAGCAAATCCCTTGTTGTAGTGAAGGACCCCCCCAGCCTGAGGCCCTCCCTCTCTGGAGTGTATGTGCCATAAGTCGAAACCAAGAATTCTCATTAAGCTGCTCCACCCTCCCCCACACACCCCCTCCCCCCTTCCCTCTCTCCCTCTCCCCTCTTCCCCTTCCCCACTACCCCCACTGCCTCCCCTCTCCCTCCCCTTTACCTGCTATCTTCCTCTCCCCATCTCCTTTGTGTCCCCAAAATGCGTGCGGCGCCCCCCCCCCCACTCCTCCCTCCATACCTGCTCTCTGTGCTCCATCTGAATTCTCTTCCCTTCCACCCGCGGCTCCTCAACCCAGCTTATTCCATCCCCATGTGTGTCCTCTGCCCCTCCCCTTCCCCCGCTCCCCAAAACCGCAGCTATACAATATGTCCCCAGAAAAACAGCAGAACATTTAACTTTAGTTCAACATTTCCGAACCCCTTATGTCCTCTATCGGAGTCATCACTTCCCCCCTGCCAGAAGCAGCCTGGTCCGTTCTTACTCCGCCAGTGAGGCTCTTCTTATCGTGGCCTCTCCTTCCAGGTCTCGCTCTCCTCGTCTCAGTGCTGTACGCCTGCTGCAGCTGTTGCCCCTCGCCGTATCTCCTCTACGTATGGTGTTGCTGCCTTGGCTGATTCAAATGTCCTACGGAATCCCCCGTGGGTAAAGATCAGACGGGCAGGGTATTGCACTATAAATTTAATGTTATTGTCTATCAGCGTCTGACACAGAGGTCCATATTCTCTTCTGCGCTGTCCCAGGGACGCCAAGTAGTCTTGCACTATCCGCAGCTTGACATTGTCCTTGGAAACCGCTCCCCTCTTTCTCACTGCCCGCAGCACTGCTTCTTTTTGCGGGAATCGCAGAAACTTCGCCAGGACCACTCTAGGTTGGCCGTCGCTTCCTCTCTTGGGCCCCACATGATGTGCTCTCTCTATTTGCACTAGAGCTCCTTCAGCGTCGTCCTCCAAGATTTGTTTCACCAGTTCCTCCAGACAGGATTTTAAGTCCTTGTCTTCTATAGTATCAGGAACCCCTAGAAATCTCAGGTTATTGCGGCGAGACCTGTTTTCCAGATCATCTAGCTTGGCTTCTTGCCCCTGCAGCAGCGTTTTCATGCGGTTCACCTCTTGCTGCAACTCTAGCACGTGCTCCTCCGCCTGCTCAATCCGGTGTTCTGCCTCCTGCATTTGGCTGCCCAGGGCCTCCACTGAGGACTGAAGAAGATCCATCCGGCACCGCAAGTCCTCGAATTGCGCGGATAGTGCCTCCACCACTGCCACCAAAATTTCATCTGCCAGCTCCGGCTTGGCCCCTGCCTTCGGCAGTGAGGGCAGCTCTGCCACTTTGTGTTGCATGGACAGTCTCTCTTTTTCTCGGCGCCCCCCCCTTTTGCTGCTGCCGCCATTTCCTCTCCCTCCTTTGGCGCTCCTCTTCCCCCTTATGCTGTTTCAATTGTTAGCCAGTCGCTGAGGTCTCACCCACCTCCTGACTGAGCCCCTCCTGCAGCCACGAGAAAGCAAGGCAAGGCCCGGTCTCTGGATCAGCCGCCTCCCACCAACCCGCCAGCCTGGAGGATCAAGGAAGGGCCCGGACCCCGTCCATGACTGATGCAAGAGATCGGGGGGGTCAAGGCCTCCAGGCCTCCCGTTTCTCACGCTTCTGCTGGCCTACGGATTCGGGATGGGGGCCTCGATCGTCTCCTCTCCCCAGCTTCAACGATCACGGAGGCCCAGGTCCCGGCAGCCACGGCTTTTCGGCCTCTCGTCGGCCCGATGAAGCGAGGGGGCTCAGTCTGCTGTTTTTTGCCGTTTTTCGGCACTGCAGCTCATGCGCGGGGGTGGGAGGGGTGTCTGGGAGCAGATCTGGCAGTTTAAATTTGTTTAATTTAATTTCGGCATGATTTTGCCGGCTTGGAGAGCAGGGGGGCCCGGAGCTCGAGCGGCATGCGTCCGCTCCTGCTCACCGCATCCCGGAAGTCTATTCCTCTTGTTTTTATTTACTTTCCTTACATATATATCTGTTGCCCCTTTTATTGCCTCCTTTAGTTTAGAACACTGCAATTCCACTTCCCTTACCTCCTCCCACCCTGCCAACTCCTCCTTCAGGTACTTGGACGTTTTACTGAAGTCAGCATTTTTGAATTCTAGGACTTTGAGCTTGCTGTGATTGGACTCTGACTTGGTTTTTATCTCATATCACACCGTGTGATGATCGCTGCTGCTCACATGGGCGGCCACCTGGACATTTGACATGCTATCTCCGTTGGTGAGTACTAAATCTAGCATCAAACTTTCCCTGGTTGGTCCATCACTATTTGTCTTAGCAATGCATCTTGGAAAGCATCTACAATTTTTTTAAAATTCTTTCCAGATTTGCAGAAGGAATACTTCAATCTTCATCGGGTAGATTAAAGTCACTCAATATAATCACTTCCCCCCTTCATGGCTACTTTTGCAATATCAGTAATCAAGTCTCTATCCATTTCTTCAGTTTGAGTTGGAGGCCTGTAGACTACACCAGTATGGCTGACAGTGCCATCTCCTCTTTCCAACACAATCCACAGCACTGCTTCTTTTCCACAAGTCCCCTACATTTCAGCAGCTTTAATATTACTTTTGACATATAGGGCTACTCCTCCTCCTTTTCTGCCTTCCCCGTCTCTTCTAAATAAATCATAGCCAGCTATGGCTATATACCATTCATGCAACTTGTTAAACCTTGTTTCTGTAATGGCCACAATGTCCAAGTCCATTTCCACCATTAGAGCTTCCAGGTGAGGAACTTTGTTGGCTAGGCTGCAAGCAATTGTGCTTATTGCTTTTTTTAAAACTCTGATCCTCTCTTTAGTCACCTCCCATTTCAACTATTGCAACCTCCACCTTGCTGGTCTCCCTCTGAGTCATCTCTCTCCTCTTCAGTCTGTTAAGAACTCTGTTGTGTGGCTAATCTTCCATCAGCCCCATTACACTCATATAATCCCTCTTCTCAATTCACGTCATTGTTTCCCCTTCGGCTTCCGTATCCAATTCAAACTTCTCCTTCTGACCTATAGGTGCATTCACTTCACTACCCCTCACTACATTTCCACTCTCCCTACACCTCTCCTCCTGAAATCTGCTCTTCTTTTGGCTTTCTTCTCTCTCTGCCCTTTTCTTCCACTGCCAACTTCAGACTTCGATCTTTTCACCTTGCTGCTCCTTATGCCTGGAACAAACTTCCTGAATCTTAACGCCAGTTCTCTTCTCTCCCTCTCTTCAAATCCATGCTTAAAGTTTACCTCTTTGAGGCAGCTTTTGGAGCCTAATTCCATGTTCTCCTTTTATCTCCTTTCCCTATTTAAACCCCATGTTTCTCTTGTATTGTAGTGTTTGTCTTGATTAGACTGTAAGCTCTACGAGCAGAGATTGTCTTCTATATGTGTGTTTGTACAGCACTGTGTATGCCTTGTAGCATTATATAATTCCTCTTCGTCTCTCCGGGCCAGTCCAGGCACATTAGGGGTTGTCATCCTTCTCCAGCAGCTGAGGACTGAATTCCAAAGTTTTGCTGATGTGCTATCCGGCTCCCCCTGCTGGAAGAACCTCAGTCTTTCAGTCCTCAGCAGCTGGAAGGGACATAAAGCTGACAGGCTCCAAGAGAAATGAAGAGAAATTACAGGCTGGAGTTTTTGTTTTTTTCTCGATTCCGCTTAAAGAGTAAAGTAGTTGGAGGGGAAGAACCCTAGCAGGGCTCTTCTCCGCTAACACGGAGATCATTCGACTTTGCAGTAAAGAGGGCCGAAGTGGAAGGAGCAGTAGAGGCAGAGCCTGCCTCAGTCAGTCAGCAGCTCCTAGTCCCGGGTGAGGGCGGAGAGGGGTGCGGGAGCCCCAGAGACCATCCATCCGCCTCTGGAGCTAAGTACACTCTACTGCTAGCAGCGGGAGTGAGTGACTTGCTGTGGAAAATACTGCATTTTAAAAAAGGCAGTTTATCAGGTACGTCGAAACCGGACGGCTCAGCTGAAGCAGTTCGTGGGGTGATTTCTGTGGTGCAGGTCAGCAGCGTTTCTAAGGATGCGCATGCTACCGAGCCTGAGGGGCTTTAGTTTCGGTTGCTGATCGCACTTCCGGGGTTTTTGTCGGCGTTTCGCGGAACGTTGAATTTGGCACAGTTGAGATCCTGGCAAGCATGGAGGGAAGGCTAGAATCTGGCGATCCTTTAGGGGGCCCTCAGAGCGGTACAGAAATGGCAGGAACGGCGGCCATTTCAGAAAAATCTTCAGTTCTGGGGCCTAGTCAGGAAAAGCCCGCAAAACGGAAATCAAAATCAAAAAAGCCAATTCAGGTGGAGGAAGCTCCTTCACAATCATTGCCTGCAGCGCAGGGGGGTTTAGAGTCTGTTTTTTCAGCAGACTTTATTCTGGCCTTACATCAAGCTTATTGTTTGAAGTGGCAGCAGGTTCAGGACAAGGGCTCTGGCTCCCTGCTGTCACAGAGCCAAGAAAAAGAAATCTCCCAGTTGGACCCGGGTGAGGGGCCTTCCAAATCGGCCCTGGGAGCGGAGATGGGCACTGATAGCATCGGGCAACATATCTCAGGGCTCCAAGGGGCTGAGGAAGGGGAGATTCTTTCTGAGTCAGGTTTGGATCAGTGGGCCACTGATCTGGAGGATGGTGAGATGAGGTCGAGGATCCTAATCTGTTTAGAGTTTTTAGGAAAGAGGAATTGGGGGCGTTTATTGCCCAAACGCTAGCAGCCCTGAATATCGTTCTGCCAGCGGCTCAGGAAGAGCCCTTGGAGAATCCTCTGCTCCAAGGTTTTAAAGCAGAGCAGAGGTGTTTTCCTGTTCACAGGGTCATAAAGCAGATGGTGGAATCTGAATGGGAATGTCCGGAGGCTACCCTGCGGGCAGCACGGACCATAGGACGGTTGTATCCGTTACCACAAGAGGAGCAGGACTTATTGAAGATGCCTAAGGTAGATGCCTTGGTGTCAGCAGTGACTAAGACGACGACAATTCCGGTAGAGGGCGGTGCGGCCCTTAAGGATTTACAAGATAGGAAATTAGAAACCCTGCTGAAACAGACTTTTGAGACTTGCGTGCTGTCGCTAAGAGCAGCTATCTGTAGGGCGTATGTCTCCAGGGCCTCCATTTGATGGATTCAAGGCAATACTCACTCTAAAGGAGATGCAGAGGAAAGCTGGAGTCAGCTGCAGCTTACCTAGCAGATACATTCTATGATCTGGTAAGGATTTCAGTGAAGTCCATGGCCTCGGTGATTGCAGCCAGGAGATTTCTCTGGCTGAGAAATTGGGCGGCGGATGCGTCGTCCAAGGCGCAGCTTAGTAAGCTTCCATACAAGGGCACGCTGCTCTTTGGGGCAGCCTTGGAGAAAATTGTAAAGGATCTCGGAGATTCCAAAGGGGGTCGCCTTCCAGAGGACCGTCCGAAAAGCCAGAAACCTAGCAGTTTGCACAGAGGTCCTTCTCGAGAGTTTCGCAGATTCAGGGGATCGCGTTTTGTCCCGTATCAAAGAGAGTGCTTTGTGGCCAGAGGTCAGTCCTTTCGAGGTGCTCGGGGGTTCGGCAGGGGTTATTTCAGAACCCAGCAGAACTCCAACAAAAAGTCACAATGAAAGGAGGCTGGTCCAGATGGAAATACCAGTAGGAGGGCGTCTACAAGGCTTCCTTTCTGTCTGGACAACCATAACAACCGACCAGTGGGTACTGGAAATTATTCGCGACGGCTACGCACTCGAGTTTGCTCGGCCGTTAGCGGAGGCTTTCGTGGTGTCGCCATGTGGGTCTGCGGAAAAGAAGAAGGTGGTGTCCGCGACGCTTCAGTGGTTGCTGCATCTTCGGGCGGTGGTTCCGGTCCCTCACGACCAGTTAGGATTAGGTTGGTACTCGATTTATTTTGTGGCTCCCAAAAAAGAGGGGTCTTTTCGTCCTATTTTGGAACTCAAAAACGTGAACCGCTGCTTGAGAGTTCCGCACTTCCGAATGGAGACTCTGCAGTCAGTTATTCGTTTGGTGCAGCCGACAGAGGTGCTTACATCCATAGATCTGACAGAGGCCTATCTTCACATACCCATCAGACAAGAGCATCGAAAGTTTTTATGGTTTGCAGTACCCATGGGTCATTTTCAGTTCCAGGCATTGCCGTTTGGTTCGGCTACGGCGCCAAGGACCTTCACGAAGGTGATGGTAGTGGTGGCGGTGGCATTGAGGCGAGAGGGCATGCTGGTGCACCCGTACCTCAACGATTGGCTGATTCGAGCGCCGTCCGTGTCGGAGTCCGTAACTGCAACGGCGCGAGTGGTGAGTCTCCTAGAACAGCTGGGCTGGGTAAAAAACCAGGCCAAAAGCCAGTTGCAACCGGTACAACGGCTCCTTTACCTAGGAGCGGTGTTTGACACGGAGAAAGGAGCAGTCTTTCTGCCGGAGATCAGGGTACAAAAGATTTTGCGGCAGATAGCAGCGTTTTTGCGCCCGAAAGCTCCAACAGCGTGGCGTTACTTGCAGTTTCTAGGGTCCATGGTGGCGGCCCTGGCCCTGGTACCCTGGGCAAGAGCGCATATGCGTCCGTTGCAGCAGGCTTTGCTAACAAGGTGGTCGCCTCAGGAGCATCCCCTGGATTGGAAGTTGTCACATTCACAGGAAGTAAGTGACGGTCTGCTGTGGTGGTTGGATCCCGCCCATCTTCGGGCGGGAGTTCCATTACTACAGCCAGACTGGGTGCTCATCACTACAGATACCAGTCTCTTGGGCTGGGGGGCGCATTGTCAATCACACATAGCTCAAGGATGTTGGCCTCTGGAGGTGACGGGTTTCTCCATCAACCTTTTGGAACTCAGGGCGGTGCACCTGGCTCTGCACGAGTTTCTCCATCTCGTAGAAGTAAAGGTGGTGTGAGTGTTCTCTGACAATGCGGTGACAGTGTCCTATATCAATCGACAAGGGGGAACAGGCAACGCGGCCCTGTTAGAGGAGAGTCAGCGGTTGATGAGCTGGGCGGAGTCTCACCTATTAGCTCTTTCGGCGGCGTACGTGGCAGGACGAGATAATGTGCAGGCCGATTATCTCAGCGGGCATGTGGTAGATCTGGGAGAATGGGAGTTGAACGCAGCAGTGTTTCACAACCTTACCAGACGATAGGGACAGCCGGTAATGGACCTGATGGCTACCTTCGAGAATGCCAAGGCGAGTCGGTTCTTCAGCAGGCGCAGAGAGCATATGTCGGAAGGTCTCAATGGTTTGGCGCAGCCGTGGCCGTCAGGGGTGCTTCTTTATGTCTTTCCTCCATGGCCAATGATCGGGCGAGTTATTCAGTGGATAGAACGTCATGACTGTTGGGAGATTCTCATCGCCCCAGACTGGCCCAGGAGAGCGTGGTATGCGGACCTGGTGCATCTCCTGGTAGACAGTCCCTGGAAGCTACCTGTTCGGTCGAACCTCTTGGGCCAGGGTCCGTTTCTCATGCCAAATGTGAATCGCTTCTCACTTACGGCTTGGCTCTTGAAAGGGAAAAGTTGAAGCGTAGAGGTTATTTGTCGTCAGTGATAACCACGCTCTTGAAGGCCAGGAGACAGTCTACTTCCCTAGCATATATTCCCATTTGGCGTATCTTTGAGCGCTGGTGTGAGGAGCCGGGCTTGCGGCCGAGCAACGCTCTAGTACCAGAGATGGTGTCGTTTCTGCAGGAAGGGCTGGATAAGGGGTTAGCACTTCCTACTCTCAAGGTTCAATTGGCGGCTCTGGTGTGTTTTCGCGGTAAGGTATGCTCTGCGACTCTTGAGACCAGTGAAGAACATGCGTCCTCCAGTTCGGGCAGTGGTTCTGGCCTGGGATCTGAATTTAGTTCTCGAAGCGTTGGTGAGACCTCCCTTTGAACGGGCAAGGGAAGTACCGCTCAAGGAACTATCATGGAAAACAGTTTTCTTAGTGGCTTTGTGTTCAGCGAGAAGGATTTCAGATCTACAAGCGCTGTCATGTAGAGAGCCGTATCTGCAATTTTCTGAGGAGAAGGTAATGTTGCGGCCGATTCGCTCTTTTCTCCCGAAGCTAGTGTCTAGCTTTCATGTGAATCAGTCTATTTCGCTTCCAACCTTTAAGTTCCAGGAAGGAATGCCCATAGATGAGATTCTGGATAAGTTGGATTTAGGTAAGGTGCTTAGAAGGTACCTGAGAAGGACAAAACCCTTTCAAAGAACAGACAGGCTGTTTGTGCTGTTTGGGGGGCCTCGGAAGGGAGAAGCAGCCTCCAAGGCATCGATTGCTAGATGGGTAAAACACGCTGTTGCAGCGGCATATCAGGCAAGCGGGAAAATGCCCCCAGAGGGGCTCCGCACTCATTCGGCTCGTAGCCAGGCAGCGTCCTGCGCCGAGTTTGCCTTGATTCCGCCTGGAGATATATGCCGGGCAGCTACTTGTCGTCTCTGCACACGTTTGCAAAGCATTATAGATTGGATTTCAAGCCAGGGGAGACACAAATGTGGGGGCTTCGGCCATCATAGCGGGCCTAGCGGGTCCCTCCCGGGGTTAGGTACTGCTTTGGTACTTCCCTAATGTGCCTGGACTGGCCCGGAGAGACGAAGAGGAAGAAGAAATTAGACCTTACCTGCTAATTGTCTTTCCTTGAGATCTCTCCGGGCCAGTCCAGGACCCACCCAATACATTGCAGCAAGGGACTCTGGGAAGTCCGTAGTGCATGTTTTGCCGGGCTTAGTATCGTTTGAGTTACTGTGCAGGAGAATCAGAAGAGGTTACTTGTTGATGTTCTGCCCGCGAGCCGGGGTCAGTGTGGTCTATGGGGCTTCCTCAAGCTCTGGCGAATTCGCTATAGAGTGAATTAAAAAAAAAAAAAAAAGGGGGGAGGAGCTGTTGATTTTTTTATGCAGGCTCTGAATATTCATTTGATGGATTAGTGTTTGTTTATGATAGTTTGGTTTTAAGGAATAGGTTAGGTTCTGAGACTGCTTGGATAGACTGAGGTTCTTCCAGCAGGGGGAGCCGGATAGCACGTCAGCAAAACTTTGGAATTCAGTCCTCAGCTGCTGGAGAAGGTTGACAACCCCTAATGTGCCTGGACCGGCCCGGAGAGATCTCAAGGAAAGCACAGTTACTTACCTGTAACAGGTGATCTCTGGGAACAGCAGGAATAAGTCTTCACATATGGGTACGTCGGTACCGACGGAGCCTGCGCGGGAATGCTCCCCAGCGTCCAATCAGAAAGCTTTTGGGAGCATCCCACAGCGCCTGCGTGCTGCTTTCCCACCTTTCCAACTGTCTCTCCTCAGTTGAGTTTTATAGCTGAGACAAAGAGAGAGAGAGAGGGAAAAGAAGAGAGATAGAGAGAGAGAGACAACTCCTAGGGGAGGTGGGTGGGTTGTGAAGACTTATTCCTGCTGTTCCCAGAGATCACCTGTTACAGGTAAGTAACTGTGCTATCTCCAGGAACAAGCAGGAATGAGTCTTCACATATGGGGACTCCCTAGCTTTTGATGCCAGGGAGAGAGCCCTTAAGTTGTGTGTCCCTGGGACAGGGCTGCACTTCCCCACCTGGATCTCTGGCATCCCATGAGGGATGGTGGGTAGGAGTTGATTAAGTATGGAACAGGTGTTTGAGAACAGCCTGACCAAACAAGGCATCCCAGCGGGAGTCCTTGTCCAAGCAGTAATGGGCTGTGAAGGTCTGAACCGAGGCCCAAGTGGCTGCTCGACAGATGTCGTCGATAGACACAGAGTTCAGATGAGCCATTGAGGCTGCCATGGCTCTCACATTGTGAGCTGTGACATGGCCCTCCAGAGAAATGTTCTTGCTCTGATAGGCGAAAGAAATACATTGCACAATCCAGTTGGAAAGTGTTCTCTTGGAGACTGGTTGTCCCAAATGAGAAGGATCAAAAGCAACAAAGAGTTGAGAAGACTTTCTATGTTGCTGTGTCCTCTGTAAGTAAAAAGCTAGAGATCTTTTACAGTCCAGGGTATGAAGATTCCTCTCTGCACTTGATGCATGAGGTCCTGGAAAAAAGACAGGTAGGTAGACCTCTTGGTTGAGGTGAAAAGGCGAGACCACCTTAAGCGTAAAGTGTGGATTAGTCCTAAGGACCACCTTGTCATGATGGAACCTTGTATAAGGTGGATTAGCTACTAATGCTTGCAATTCACTGATGCGGCGTGCTGATGTGATTGCAATGAGAAAGATAACCTTCCAAGAAAGGTATTTCAAGGAGGTAGTAGCTAAAGGTTCAAAAGGCGACTTCATAAGCTGACCAAGAACCAAATTTAAGTCCCATGCCACCGGAGGTGGTCTAATGGGAGGCTTTGTTAAAAGGAGGCCTCTCATGAACCTTGCTACAAGGGGATGAGAGGAAATAGGTTGTCCATTTAGAGGCTTGAGGGAAGCTGCAATAGCACTCAAATGGACTCTTACTGAATTTGTCTTAAGGCCTGCATTAGACAGATGAAGGAGATACTCCAGCAACGATTCCAGAGGTATGGCACGAGGGTTAAGACCCTTTTCAGAACACCAGATGGTAAACCTTTTCCACTTGAAGGCGTAAGAATGTCTAGTGGAAGGTTTTCTGGAAGCATAAAGAACATCTTTCACTTGTTGAGAAAGATGAAGATCCTGGAGATCTAGGCCTTCAGCAACCAAGCCCTGAGATGCAGAGACTGGGGATTGGGATGCCACAACTTTCCATCCTCCTGAGAGAGGAGGTCTGGAGCAGACCCTAACTCTAGGGAGGGAGCTTGAGAGAGATGTAGAAACAAAGGGTACCACACTTGCCGTGGCCAATGTGGAGCTATGAGAATCATGTGGCCTCTGTCTCTCTGAAGCTTGAACAGGATTTTGGGAATTAGGGGAATGGGTGGAAAGGCAAAGAGGAAGTCTTGACCCCAGTGAAGGAGGAAAGCATCCCTTGCCTGAGCTCCCTGAGCCAGAGTTCTGGAACAGAACCGGGGAAGTATGGCATTCCACGGACTTGCAAAGAGGTCTATGTCCTGGGTTCCTCAAGTTTGAAAAATCTTGGATACCTGGTCCATATGTAGGGACCACTCGTGTGGAAGCAGAACTCGATTGAGTCTGTCTGCCCAAGAGTTTTGAACACCTGGAAGATAGACTGCCAGAAGATGAATGTGATGCTCTCTGGCGAGGGCCCACACTAGCAGAGCTTCGCTGCAAAGCGACAGAGAGCCAGTTCCTCCCTACTTGTTTATATAGAACATGGCTACCTGATTGTCCGTGTGGACAAGGACTGTCTTGTGGCTGAGCAGGGTGTGGAAAACTCGCAGAGTAAGGAAGATTGCTCTGAGTTCCAAGAGATTGATATGTAGACAAGTCTCCTGTGGGACCAGATGCCCTGGGTGGAGAGGTCCTGAAGATGAGCTCCCCAGCCCATTGGAGAAGCATGTGTTGTAAGAGTTGCCTGGGGTAGAGGCTGTTGAAAAGGAGACCCCAGCAACAGGTTTTGAGGGGACTTCCACCACTGGAGGGACAAAATGAGGCGACTTGTGTTTGCTATTTTGTCTGACAGGCAGCCTACTGCCTGGGTCCATTGGGTGGATAAAGTCCACTGAGCTGCTCTCATGTGAAGGCGAGCATATGGTACCACATGAACGGTGGATGCCATGTGGCCTAGCAACTGTAACATTTCTCGAGCAGTTAGTAGGGGTTTTGACTCTGCTTGAGAAGCTAACTGCATCAAGTGAAGGCAACGGGCCTGAGGAAGATAGGCCCTTGCCGTTGTGGTATCCAGCAACGCCCCTATAAACTCCAGGGACTGAGTAGGGATCAAATTGGATTTTGGGATGTTTATTACCAGCCCTAAATATTGAAGGATACGCATTGCGCAGGTTAGAGCAGTCTTGGCCTCTGATTGAGTGGGAGCTCGAATGAGCCAGTCGTCCAGATAAGGGAAGACAAATATTCCCAGGGTGCGCAGAAAAGCAGCAACCACTGCCATGCATTTCGTGAACACCCTTGGTGCAGAGGCCAGACCAAAGGGGAGCACTCTGTATTGATAGTGCTTCTCCTGGAAAAGGAACCGAAGGAACCTTCTGTGAGGTGGATGGATGAGAACATGAGTGTACGCATCCTTGAGATCTAGAGAACAAAGCCAATCCTGACTCTGAAGGTATGGCAGCAGAGTTCCTAAAGAAACCATCTTGAATTTTTCTTTGACTAGGAATCTGTTCAACTCTCTGAGATCTAAAATGTGACTGAAGCCCCCTGTTTTCTTTGGGATAAGAAAATAGGGGGAGTAGAACCCTGTGCCCTGTTGTTGAGAAGGCACTTCCTCTATTGCCCCCTGGGCTAGAAGAGTGGCAACCTCCTGCTCTAACAGGCTGAGGAGGGAGGTTGGAGAATTGAACTGGTGCATTCTTGTGAGAGGGGGCAAGCTGGAAAAATGAAGTTTGTACCCCTCTCTTATGATGGAGAGTGTCCAATGCTCTGCTGTGATTTGCCCCCATCTGGGAGCAAAGTGACAATCTTCCTGGAATGGTGGAGGGCTCTGGTCCTTCTAGAGCCAGGAAGGCTAAGTTCTCTAGCAGAAAGACAAAGGCCCTGAGGGGGCTGAGATTGCTGGGCTGGAGCCGGCCTCGCAGCCTTTGCCTTGGTCTGTTTGGAAGACTGC
Source organism: Ichthyophis bannanicus (assembly GCA_033557465.1). NCBI lineage: Eukaryota > Metazoa > Chordata > Amphibia > Gymnophiona > Ichthyophiidae > Ichthyophis > Ichthyophis bannanicus. The sequence continues at coordinate 240,779,340 of CM066032.1, forward strand.
TGACGTTTGGAAGGGAACTGAGCTGCAGAAGATGCTCTCTGACTATAAGCAGGATAGGATCTTCCCTTTTTAGAAAAAGGTGTTTTCTTGAACAACCTTTTCTTAGCAGGAGCAGCTGTAGATTTGGATAGTCTATCCAAAGCAGAATTTTCAGCATCCATCTGATTGGCTTTTGCTTGCCAATCCTTACCAAACAGATTTTCACCTGTACAATGGATATTTCCCAATTCATCTTGGACCCAGATCTCCAAATCAGATGCTTGAAGCCAAGCAATCCTACGTGCACCTATAGCTATAGCTGAGGCTCTGCTTACGCATTCAAAGGAGTTGAAAGCTGCACGGTTGGAGAATTTGGAGATAACCTGGTCATATTTGAGCCCAGTGAGAAATTCTTGCCTTTTATTGTCAGACATAAAAGGACAAAGTCTGCAAATGGTCAGTGACTTCTTTTAAGAACATTCCCTTGTAGAGACTATAAGAATTAATTCTCGCAGCAAGCATGGAAGCTTGGAAGACTCTTCTTCCAAAAGCATCCAGGGTTCTACATTCACGTCCTGGAGGATTAGAGGCATGTCTCTTGGCACGTCTAATCTTTCTCATTGCAGACTCAACCACAATAGAGTGGTGAGGAAGCTGAGTTTTATGGAAACCAGGACAAGGAGGGACACGATACATGGTGTCCAACCTGCGAGAATGAGGAGAGGTGGTTAGAGGTGCTTCCCACATCCTTAACATGAGATCATACAGAATCTCATGAATAGGTAAGGTAGCTGCCTCCTTAGGAGTTTTAGGATATTGTAAAATATCTAACTCCTTAGCTCTAGGCTCTGACTCTGGGGCCACTGTAATAGAGAAGCCCCGAGCCACCTCTCTGATAAAGTCTTGAAAAGACAAGTCCTCTGGAGGAGACATCCTTCGTTTAGGAGAGCACTGCTCCTGTGGAAGAAGCATCACTGCATCGACAGAATCTTCAGAATCCTCAGAGTCCTCAGAGGAATCGAAGTATCGTCTGTCGGGATGCTCTTGCAAAGCCCGATACCCGTACCGACTGGGATCGGTATCGGGAATCACCGGTACCGGGGTATCGGTACCGGAGGGCTGCAGAGGGCAAGTACCAGCATAGCGGACACCGATGCTGACGCCACCGGTACCGGGATCAGTGCCGATGGCGATGCCGGTACCGGCTGAGTAGTAGTCTGTTGTGGTACCACGGGCGTCAATGCCACAAGGAAAGCCGCCAGACTGCGTTCGATAGACAGAATCCTCTGATCCATCAATGCCGCCAATGCCTGGAAGTCGGTACCGGTGGAAGCCACCGGTACCCCAGAGCATGGTACCAGGAGATCTGTCGAGGCCACGCCATCGAGATCATCCTGGAACCCCGATGATGATGCTTTAGAGGTCGAAGCCTCCCGCTGGGGTAATTTTGCCGGTGCAGAATCCTCGAGGGCAAGGCCAGAGGCATCTTAGAAGGAGATCGACCCTTCGAGGACCGGCTGGATTTATGTTTAGTTACCTGAGATCCATGTGAGGAAGAAGCAGCCCTGGAAGACGTCGATACTACTGAAGCCGCATCAGAGGGAAGCAGGGTACTGAGCTTGGCAGCTCGGTTCTGTCAACCTCTCTTAGACATCATATAACAGGACACACAATCTGTAATGGAATGGTCAGGGCCTAAACATTTTAGACACCAGTCATGGGTGTCGGTGACGGAGATAATACCGCCACATTTTGTGCACTTCTTAAATCCTGAGGCAGGCTTTTCCATATTTAAGGAAAAAGGTTTTGGGCCTAAGGCCCAAAACTGAAGTGCACCTGAAGAAAAATAAATAGAAAAAAGGTTTTGTTTTGTTTTTTTAAAAAAGAAAAGAACAACGACCGGCGGTACCGGTACAGCGTCGAAGAAGGCAGACGCGACAGAAAAGAAATAAAGAAAAAATAAGAAAATTCTTCTGCGGTGACAGGAACACGACCTGCTGGCTCCGCGGAAAAAGAACAACTGAGGAGAGACAGTTGGAAAGGCGGGAAGGCAGCACGCAGGCGCTGTGGGATGCTCCCAAAAGCTTTCTGATTGGACGCTGGGGAGCGTTCCCGCGCAGGCTCCGTCGGTACCGACGTACCCTTATGTGAAGACTCATTCCTGCTTGTTCCTGAAGATAGACAATTAGCAGGTAAGGTCTAATTTCTTCTTAGTAGTAGTAGTAGTAGTAGTAGTACTGGAAAGCTCCATTAATCTTATTAAAATAACAATTCATCCCTTGTCTTTAAACTAGATATAAAAGTCATTTAAATTAATTGTACAATCCATCCATCTTTTTGTTAAATATAAAGTTCATTTCTACAGTTCATTAGATAGTCAAATTCAATGGTATAAAAGGTATAAAAAGGACAGATGATGAAATTTAAAGAGCCTCTGCAGTTACTTAAAAAAACACTTCTGGTTTTGATGGTCCACATAAATATTCATTACATTTTGTGCTTTAATCTCTGCATACAATAGATTTATGGATATTAGCTATTAGTGACTGAGACATTTCTGAATTTTGCTGGTTAACTATCTGCATAACTTAGAACAGCAAAATCGATGTCCTATGTTTTGTGGATGGCTCTCCAAATAGCTATGCTGAATATCGACGTTATCGAGATAGTAGTGGCAATGGTCAGCAGAATACCTGGATAGTCGATACTGCTATCCAGACAACGGCAAGGGCTGAATATTCAAGCATATCTTTAAATGCCTTGGCTGTTTTGTTTTTTTTAACTTGAAATTTTTATTGGTTTTACTGAACACACTCAAAAGAACATTCTATAACACCGACAAGTTTTCACCCCCACACAATCCCAAAGCCCAAATACACAGTATCAACACAGCTAAGAATACAGGCAAAGCTAACAAGCAGCTACCCACATACCCCTGTGGACCCTACCCTCCCTCCCCCTCCCCCATTAGTCCCTCCCCTCCCCCAGTCAAGTAGCTCGAGCCTCCAAATATACCACCAAAGGTTGCCACTGCTTAGAGAACTTCTCCCCCTGCCCCCGCCGAAGCGCTGTAAGACGCTCCATATTTAAGACCCTATGTAGCCGGGAGTGCCATTGAGACAGTTCCGGTGGCGTACTTTGTTTCCACTTCCATGCAACGTCACATCTCGCCGCAACAATGCATGTCAGCATCAACTTACGCCATCGAAAGTCGAGGGTATCAGGCCACACCCCCAACAAAAATAAGGATGGGCTCAAGTCCGGCACTACCCCAAAAATCACCCCCAATTGGTCTCGAATCCTCAGCCAATATTGAGATATCATGGGACAATCCCACCACATATGAAGATATGTCCCCCGGGCACCGCAGCCTCTCCAACAGAGGTCCGAGGCCCCAGGAAACATCTTCTGATAGCGGACCGGAGTATAGTACCATCTCATCATTAATTTATAGGCATTTTCCTGAATAAGTGTGCAGAGCGAGGATTTAGATACCCCCTTGAAAATAGCCAACCACTCCTCCTCGTCCCACTGCACCCCCAGATCCTTCTCCCATTCTAGCATATAACTAGGCCTGCCCTCCCCTGTTCTAGCCCGTTGGAGGCTGTTATACAGCAGTCGAATCAATCCTCGGGATTGCTGATGGCCTAGCCAGAGGGCCTCCAAATCATTAGGTCCCTCTGTCAGCATATCCATGTTGTCCTTCTGGCGCAAATAATGCGTCACCTGTAGGTGCGCAAACAAATCCCGGGACCCCAGCTGAAACTCAGCCTTCAATTGCTCAAAGGACTTGGGTTCCCCCATATCAATCAGTTGCATAAAATTATCCAGGCCCTTTCTTGCCCAACTTTGAAATATGCCTTCCCTCCCCGGACTAAAGGCAGGGGTAGCCTGGATGGGTGCCAACAAAGAAGGCCCTACCCAGACACTGATCCGCTTCCATCCCCGCTGCCATTCGCCCCACAAATGTCGTATAAAGGGATTCAATGTCCATTCCCCACATAGCACCCCCTTCTGTAACCAAGGGAGGTGCTGAAGACGCCAACCCGCCACCCAAAATTGTTCTGTGCCATAAAATCGTTTAGCATTTTCGGATTCCCGCCACTCCACCACCTGCCTCATCTGGGCTGCCAAATAATAATCCTCAATCATTAACATCCCCAACCCCCCAGTCCGCCGGGAACTATATAATACTCGACGCGCTATGCGCGGGGGTCGATGCCGCCACACAAAGAGGAACATTTTCCTTTGTAAACGTTGGAGGACTATGCGAGGCACCCGCACTGGCAAAACTTGAAAGAAATACAGCAGCCTAGGCAGCACCATCATCTTAAGCGTAGCTATTCTACCCAGCCAAGAGATCTCCTCCTTATTCCACTTACCCATCTCCCGTTCGATCTGGTCCAGCAAAGGGGGATAATTCGCCCCATATAACCTCGCCGGATCCGCAGTTAAGCGGACTCCCAGATACTGGATATCCCGTGGGGCCCAACGGAATTTATAAGTCCCTTGTAGATGCTTCACCAAAGAATCGGATAAGCTGACATTGAGCGCCGCTGATTTATCCCAGTTAATTTTGAAACCCGCAACCTTCCCATATTGTTTTAATTCGTGCATATAAATGGGTAAAGCCAGTAAAGGGCTAGTCACAAACAACAGCATATCATCGGCGAACAGCGCCACTTTATGCTCCTCTGTACCCACCCTAAATCCCTTGGCATCCGGATTACTCCGCAATCGTCTCGCCAGCGGTTCCATAGTTAAAGCAAATAACAAGGGGGATAACGGGCACCCCTGACGAGTCCCCCGTTCCAAATGGAAAAAAAACTCCGAATAGCGGCCATTCACTTTAACAGCCGCTACCGGGTTAGCGTATAAAGCTTTAATCCAGGCCATCATATTCACTCCAATCCCTAGTTTTTCCAGCACCTCAAACATAAAGCTCCACTCCACCCGGTCGAAAGCTTTCTCAGCATCTACACTTAGCAACAACAGGTCCTGTTTCAGCTGCCGTGCAGACCACATCACTTGAATGGTTCTCCGGATATTATCCCCCGTATTCCTCCCATGGATGAACCCGGTTTGGTCCGACTGAATCACCTTAGGCATAAGGACCCCGAGTCGATTCGCCAACACCTTTGCGAGGATCTTCCCATCCGTATTCAATAACGAAATTGGACGATAGGATCCACACAACGCTGGGTCACGACCCGGCTTTACCAAAACAGTAATCCCCGCCTGTTGCATAGAAGGTGCTAGCGGTTTACCTTGCAACACCTCATTAAAGAGCCGCTGCAACAGGGGGGCCAACCGTTCCGCAAATTTTTTATAAAACATAGCCGGAAAACCATCCAAGCCAGGCGCCTTATGCAATGCCAGGCCTTTGATTATCAAGCCAATTTCCTCCAAGCCAATAGGCCGATTAAGCATTTCCCTATCCAGATCTGTAAATTCCGGGAGCATATCCCCGTCCTGCAAATATTCCACCGCTCGATGTTCCAATCCCCCTGACGAGCTGGTGTATAATGTTTGATAATAGTGCACAAATTGCTCCCTAATCGCCTTAGTACTAAACAACAGCTGGTCTCCGGGGCCCTTAATTTTTAATATAGCAGATCTGCGCTCCTGATCCCTCAGCTTCCTAGCCAGCGATGTGCTAGCCTTATTATTAAAGGCATAATAATGTTGATTAACCCGCTGCAATTGATAGTAGATGGTCTCCGTCCGCAACCTCATTAGCTGCGACCGGGCACAATCCAATGCTGCTCGCACTTTCACTCCCCCCTCTCTTTTATGACGCTTTTCCAGCTCGGATATCCTATCAAGTAACTGGGTCACCTGCCCCTCTCTCTCGCGCTTGAGCCGCACAGCCCATGCTAACAATTTCCCCCTTAAAACCGCCTTGAGCCCATCCCACAGTATCTCCCAGGCTACCTCCCCTGTATCATTCCATTGATAATACTCATCAATAGCTGCCTCGATATCTTGTATGACCTCCTTATTCTGCAGTAGACTTTCATTTAATCTCCAGAAGGTCCGGCCGTCCTTATCGGGCTCTCCCCCAAACTCCACCCATACTGGACCATGATCAGTCCATGTAATCGATTCCATGCCCGCTTTAATGACCTTACGGGTCCAGCTCTCATCCCCCAGAAAAAAATCTATCCTGCTATAGCTTTGGTGGACTGGGGAATAAAAGGAATAATCGCGCTCTTGGGGGTGTAGCTGGCGCCAAAGGTCACACACCCTGAATTGTGCCATCAGGTCCAGTAATTGCGACCTCCCCTTACCCCCATCCCCCGCACCTGACCGCATTCTATCCCTCCGGGGGTCTAAGACTTCGTTAAAATCCCCCCCCCAGCAATAGCGCCCCATGTATCTTATTTGCCAGCCAACCTGATAAAGCCTCCCAGAAGGACGTATGTGGGTCATTAGGACCATAAATGTTAACAAACGTGACCTCCTGCCCTTGCAATTCCCCCCACACCAATAGCACTCGCCCTTTCATCCCCTTTATTACTCCCCCCACCTGAAAGGGAACATCATTCCGGATCATGATTGCCACCCCAGCCTTCTTGTGAAGTCCCTCAGCATTGAACCAAAGATTACTAAATGCCCCATATCTAACCAAAGATTCATCTTTTGGCAACAGGTGAGTCTCTTGCAGAAACACCACCTGCCACTTGTGATGCTGTACTTCCTTAAGCAGCAGTTTCCTCTTTTGTGGGGAATTGAGGCCTCTCATATTCAATGAGCCTACCCTAAGTCCCGCCATTTAAACAGATACAAAAAAATGTTTAAGATGAGCCACTTGGAAGTAGAATACCCCCCTCCCCCCCCTGCCCTCTTCCCCCCCTATCCCCCCTCCCTCCCCCCCACTCCTCCCACCCCCCCATTCCTCCCCACAGGCCATGTCTCCCTGTGGCTCCTACCGGAGGACGTAGCTCCCCACCCGAGACCTGCCCGCACCCCTTCCCTCGAAGCCCCCCTCCCCCTGAACTTCTCCCTAATCCCCCATAAAATCCAGGCAACCCATTCATCCATCATCCACTCCCCTCCCCTCAGTGATTACAATACTATAATTCCGTCCCTCATGTATTACCCCCGAGCGCTTCCCCACCCATACTCGAAACCGCCCCCCCCCCCCCCAAACCTCTCTTCCACAAAATATAGCTGATCTCAGCTATCCTCCTGCCAGGTAAACCCTACAGTAGTCCAATATCATATCTTTAGCAAAGTCTCTCAGCATCAGGTAGTCTGCAGTAATCCGTTGCGATCCCCCTCCGCCACTTTAGAAGATGTCCCCGATAGGCGCTGAAGCCGTCAGCCCTTGGAATTGATCCGTTGCCATCGTTGCTGATCCGAGAAAGACCCTGGTCCTTTCATTCGATCGCCAGCTGCCTGCTGAGTGCAAGTCTGAGGCAAATTGGGCGCTTTAGCTTTCGCCAAACAGTTCCAGGCCTCCTCCACCGTTCTGACTCGCTGGACTCTCCCTTGCACTTCAAATTGTAGCCCAAATGGAAAGAGCCATTTATATTTAATGTTTTCAGTCCGAAGATACAAAGTCACTGGACGCATGGCTCGGCGACGCTGCAATGTAGAGGGGGCTAAATCTTGAAAGATCTCGACAGTCACATTCTGCCACTCCAATTTGCCCTTTTTTGCCGCTGCTTTCATAATCTCTTCTTTCATGGGGTAGCTCGTGAGGCAAGCAATAATGTCCCGGGACAAGTTCCCTTGGGGGGGCCGGAGGGCCCGATGTGCTCGTTCAATGCCAATCAGCCTCTTAGCTCCAGCAGGCTCCGGAGACCCTTCTGCCAGCAAGGCCCCACATATGTCCTGAACCACCTGGTGGGCTTGCTGAAATTGCCCCTCTTCAGGCACCCCCCGGATACGTATGTTGCAGCGCCTCGACCTATTTTCCAAGTCTTCAATCTTATCTCGCAATTCCTCCCGGTCTTTCTGCCACTCCGTATAAACGCTTTGGACGCTCTCAGCCGCCATTACCGCCTCCTCCACGTGCTCCTCCAAAGAATCCACTCTATCTCCCAGAGCCTGCAAATCCACCCGAAATTCATTCAGCATCGCCTTCACCTCCGTTTTTACCCCCAGCACCTCATTTTTTATCTCTTTGCACCAGCGCCATAAATCACCTCTCGTGCACTGCTCCTCCGCATTCTCTGGTTCGTCTTCCTCCGTCATCTCAGCCCCTTCTCCCCGCTCCGTCTGTGAGCTCGCTGTAACGTAGGGGGATCGATATTTTTCCAATTTCTTTTTGGTTGTCGACATCCCCGAGGCTGAATGCACTAAAATGCTATATAATGTGCGCTGCTACGAGGGCCCGATGCAACACTGTTAGCTATTTTGCTCCCGGCTCAAGGAGAGCTCTTCAATCAGGCAGCCATCTCAGATGGTGACGTCACGTCCTGCCTTGGCTGTTTTTAAAGGGAATTGTGACCACGGATTTTAAATATTACTCCCGAGGAGTCTGAGTTCTTTTTGAATTTCATACATTTTCCCCTCTTAATTCAGAAGACAATTTATTCCACAGTGGAGCAAGAAATATACAAAATGCCTTGATGGGTCTCCTTAAATCTGATAACAGATTGAGAAAGAAGGAGAAGCAAATGCTGCTGAGAAGATCTGATAGGATCGTTTAAAGGGTTGGGAGATTTGTATAAATACACTTTAGATACAATATGACGGGTGGCTGCCTATAATATGGCCAAGGATTGATTGAATCCCATATTTTGTTTTAGATTTTACACTATAGACTCAATATAGTGTGGCTTTATTTATAATATGGTTACATATTTTGGACCCAGTTGTTGCATTATATGGAGTCTATGATGTATAAATCAACTGCCTTTTTAATTTTCTTTTATTGCTATTTGTTGTATACTCTTTTGACTATTATATAGATATAGAAACCTACATAACCTTTTTTCATATGCATGAAAGCAATTTCTTTGTGCCATACCTCCGGAAGGGCACTCCATAGGAACTCTGATAGCCTTTCACAAAGTATTGAAGATGGCTTCATTTGAAGGGCTTATGCGAGAGAAAATTAGTTTCTGTGGGAGTTTCTTGTTTTTTCTCTGTAACTGTTGTCTTATTTTGTACACTCTCTTGATTGACGTTGACAGAATGTGGGTCAAAATGCATGTAAATAAATAAGTAATTGTATGTACCTTTGTGCACAACTCGGTTAGTGATGCTTGGATTGCTTATTCAACTGCACTGTGCTGTGCAGTTCACCTTAACTATGAATTTCACATTTTTTGTTTTCCTGAGGAAATTATTCAGGATTGTAAGGACAGAACTGAACTGTTGGCACTTGCACCCTCTATATACATTGGCTATGATTTTTACCCTGTTGTCACATCTTCACTTTTCATCTACACTGACGGTATCCTCTGATGGGAATATCATCTAGACCAGGGGTGGGCAAACCTTTTGACTCGAGGGCCGCAATGGGTTCATATATTGGACCCGGGGGGCCGGACCAAGAGTAGATGGACGGTATGTATGTGTGAATTAATATAAATTAAATTTTAATTTGTAACATTAAATGTTTAGATTAATTTAAGGTAGAAAAGCATAAAAAGAGTTATTTTACAAAACTTTTATGCAATGTATTTCTTTCATAAAATGAGAGAAGTTTATAGTCAGTCAGTGCACATTCCAACAGAGTGATTCGTGCCTGAGATGCGTACGCACTTACCTATACATACAAAAACGCCGAAGCCGGGAGCAGGTGAAAAGGAAGCGCTTCTACTCATCAGCAGGGACTGGTTGCTACCAGAGCACACGGTGGTGAGTAGGGGCTCCTGGGGGACTCTCTGAATTCAGCGTGTGCAATTCCTGATCCCCAGTCGCTTGGCAGGCACTGGGAGAGGACGTTTCCGTCTTTGGGGTGACGTGGGACATAGACAGCTTTACCTTTCATTGAAGAGATAGCAATCAGAGAGCAGTGGGGCCAAGTGTTCCGACTTTAGCTGATTTCAGAGGCGTCCGAAGGCTGTGTCCGGAGGGGAAGCTCCGCCCCTGGGCCAGTGGACCTGTCTTCCCCTCCGATCTCCCGCGGGCCGACAGGAGGGATCTGTGCCACGATCGCAGCGCTCTTCTGCCCGCCGGCAGCCTGCTGCTTGCCAGGTCGCGATCGCTGGCCTTTCCCGGCTTCTGCCCGCAGGAGATCGGCTCCCCGCGGAACGAAGCCCCGATCGGAGCAGCAAAGTTTTAGTGTGGGGTCACGGCCCCTCTGCCCCCCCACCCGCCCCCCTCTCCGATGCCTATGGATGATTTTAAAAACAAGTAAAGCCTCCGGCCCTTATTCATGCTCTAAGCTTGAGCGTTTCTCTTTCGCTTCGGCATATCCGAGGCGGCTGTTACGCTCTGCCACCGCGCTACTTCTCCTGTAGTTTCTATTTCCGCACGCGTCCGCGGGCCGTAGTTTGCCCATTCCTGATCTAGACACACATACAGTGAGGTGACAATAATTGATAACATACTCCAACTCTAATGAACATCTCAGGGCTTTTTTTGTTTGATTTACACAAAAATAAAACACATATTTGCCCTTTTAACCTATTTTGGGAAGATGAGTGCATGATGATGGTGGGATGTGACTGGACTTCTGCACACCTTTAGGTTGATTGGTAGTGCTAAATAGACAGGAGTTTGGTAATTCTTACAGGAATAAGTTTGGTTGCCCAAAAAGAGAAACTTGTACAAGATTAGTTATTTAAACCCTCTTCACCACTTATTAAGGAAGTGAAGGCCAAAACCTTTGTGGCCAATATTAAAAGGTGTTTATTTGGTTAACAAGACCTGCTAAGTGGATAATCCCTTCTGAGAGGGATATTCAGTGACACTAACTGGACAGTTCTGCTGAATATTCTGCCTGACTGCTGTGGCACTATCCGGACAGTGCCAGGGCAGTCCCATCGCTAATCTGGTTAGTGACTATTTTCAGTCTACTAACGAGATTTTTGCCTGCATAAAGTTAGGTCAGGTCAATGGCTATCTCTTATGCATATTTGCTATCCGATTAGTGGCTGAATATCACTGCTAACCGGATAGCAAATACGGTCAGTCGTGAACTGGATATTCAGCATCAGATGCTGGATAGACTCCGTTGAATATCTGGTTTCAGTTTCAGCTGCACCTGAATATTCACCTGTTTATGTCAGTCAGTATTGATCCATAAACCCTGTTCGATTTGTCTTCATACAACAAATCATTTGAAGTCTATGGGGTAAGTAGTTTTATAATTCAGTAGTGTGGCTTTCCATCCATGTTAAGTGAAACATGTTTGAAACTTGAGAGCAGGCATTTGTGACACTCCTGATGGCTTGTAATGCTACTGCCTCTTTACTCATAGCCCACAGCACAAGAAGAGAGACAAAGGGAAAAAGCGTAGTTACTCACCTGTAACAGATGATCTCTAGGAACAGCAGGAACAGAGTCTTCACATATGGGTGACGTCGGCACAGATGGAGCCCGCGTGGGAACCCTCCCCAGCATCCTATAGGAAAGCTTTTGGGAGCATCCCACTGCGCCTGCGCTGCTGCCTTCCCGCCTTTTCCAACTCTCCCTCCTCAGTTGGGTTTGTAGCTGAGATAAAAGGAGAGAAGGAAAGAGAGAGAGAGAGAGATACAACTCCTAGGTGAGGAAGGCGTTACAGGTGAGTAACTACGCTATCTCCAGCAACAAGCAGGAATGTAGTCTTCACATATGGGACTCCCTAGCTTGGAGATGCTAGGGAGATGACCACAGAGAGAGCAGTGAAACACAGGCTGAAGTTGGTCATGTTTCCTCCCAAAGATCTCTGGTATCAAAATCCAGGACAGGGGATAGGGGTTGTTCTAAATCTGAAAGAGATACTGTAGAATAGCCTGCCAAACGAGGCATCCCGATGGGAGTCCATGTCCAAGCAAAAGTGGGCTGCAAAGGTGTAGACAAAGGACCAGGTTGCTGCTTTGCAGATTTCATCAATCGCCACTGAGCATAGGTTTGCCATAGAGACAGTCATTGCTCACACACTGTGTGTGCTGTAACATGACCTTCAAGAGAAAGTCCCTTACTCTCATAAGTAAAAGATATACAGTCTGCAATCCACTTGGAGAGAGTTCTCTTGGAAACTGGTAGACCCAGGTGACTGGAATCAAACGCAACAAAAAGCTGTGAAGCCTTTCTGTGCTGCCTACTTCTCTGAAGATAAAAGGCCAAAACACGCTTGCAATCCAGAGTATGTAGATTTCTTTCTGCACTAGAGGCATGAGGCCTAGGGAAGAAAACAGGAAGGCAAACCGACTGATTCAAATGAAAAGGCGAAACCACCTTTGGCATAAAGTGAGGATGAGTCCTAAGGGCTACATTATCATGGTGGAACCGTGTATAAGGAGGGTCAGCCACTAAAGCTTGGAGCTCACTGATGCGTCTTGCAGAAGTGAGGGCAATTAGGAAGATGACTTACCAAGAAAGAAACTTTGAGGATGTAGTGGCTAGGGGTTCGAAGGGCGGTTTCAACAGCTGTCCAAGGACAAGATTGAGATCCCATGCCACAGGTGGTGACTTGATGGGAGGCTTAGTTAAGAGTAGACCTCTCATAAAGCACGCTACAAGCAGCTGAGAGGAGACACATTATCTATCAAAGGGCATGTGAAAAGCTGCAATGGCACTGAGATGGACTCTCACCGAATTAGTTTTAAGTCCAGAGGATGAAAGGTAGAGATACTCAAGTAACATGTCTACTGGAACGGAAAAAGGATTAAGTTTCTTCTTGGAACACCAGATTGACAGCCTTCTCCATTTAAGAGAAAAAGCACGCCTTGTGGAACGTTTCCTGGAGGTCAAAAGGATATCTTTAACCTGTTGAGAGAGGTTGATATACTGGAGTTCTAAGCTCTCAGCAGCCACGCCATCAGGTGCAAAGACTGAGGGTTCAGGTGCAGAAGCTTCCTGTTCTCCTGGGATAGGAGATCTGGAGCACATCCCAACTCCAGAGGTTTGGCTTGAGAGAGACAAAGAAGCAGTGGATACCATGTCTGTCATGGCCAGCGTGGGGCTATGAGAATCATATAGCCCCTGTCTCTCTGAAGCTTGAACAGAGTCTTGGGAATGAGGGGAATGGATGGGTAGGCATACAGGAAGTCCTGACCCTAGTGGAGGTGGAAAGCATCCATCGCCTGACTGTTCTGAGCAGGAATTCTGGAACAGAATCAGGGAAGTCTGGCATTCTGAGGATTTGCAAACAGATCTATATCTGAGGTTCCCCAGATTTGAAAAATTCGAGCAATTTGCTCTGAATGGAGAGACCATTCGTGTGGCAGTAGTACTCGACTGAGTTTGTCTGTCAGGAGATTCTGCTTGTCAGGGAGATACACCGCTAGTAGGTGGATCTGAAAGCATATAGCAAAGGACCATAGGTGTAGGGCTTCGTTGCACAACGCCTGAGAACATGTTCCACCCTGTTTGTTCACATAGAACATGGCTACCTGATTGTCCGTCTGGACTAGAACTGTTTTGGAGTGCAGGTAGTCCTGGAACACTCTGAGAGCATTGAAGATGGCTCTGAGTTCTAGCAGGTTTATGTGAAGCCGAGCCTCCTGCTGAGTCCAAAGACCCTGAGTGGAGAGATTATCCAGATTAGCTCCCCAACTCAATTTGGACGCATCCGTCGTCAGGGTGGACTGGTGTGGTGGCTTCTAAAAAGGTGACCCCACGAGTAGGTTTTCTGGTGATTGCCACCATTGGAGGGCAAAATGAGGCGTGCAGAGTTCCTGATTTTGTCCCCCAGACGACCTGATGCCTGAGTCCACTGTGAAGCTAGAGTCCACTGAGCTGCACGCATGTGTAGACGAGCAAAGGGAACCACATGTACAGTGGAAGCCATATGACAGAGCAATTGAAGCATTTCTCGAGCAGTTAGGGAAGTCTTCATACCTGTTTGAGAAGTTAGCTGTACTATTCGAGCACAGCGTACCTTTGTCAGAAAAGCCCTTGACTGCTGTGTGTCTAGAAGAGCCTCTATGAACTCCAAAGTTTGAGAAAGGGTGAGTTGGGATTTTGGAAGATTTATTACAAACCCCAAATGTTGAAGAAACTGCATTGTGCAGGAGAGAGCAGAGCTGGCCTCTGCAGCTGACGATGCTCGGATGAGCCAGTCGTCTCAGTAGGGGAAGACAAATATCCCTAGAGTTCTTAGAAATGCTGCTACTACTGCCATGCATTTTGTGAAGACTCTTGGGGCAGAAGCCAGGCTGAAGGGTAGAACCCTGTACTGGTAATGTCTTCCCTGAAAGAGGAATCGAAGAATCCTCCTGTGTTCTTTGTGGATAAGGATATGTGTATATACATCCTTTAGGTCTAGAGAACATAGCCAATCGTGACTCTGGATGTAAGGGAGAACTGTTCCAAGAGAGATCATTTTGAATTTCTCTTGGAGCAGATACTTGTTTAATTCTCGGAGGCCCAGAATGGGCCTGTATCCTCCTGTTTTCTTTGGTATAAGGAAGTAGGGGAGAGTAGAAGCCCAGGCCTTGTTGGGATAGTGCCACTTCCTCTATCACACCCTGAGCGAGAAGGGTGGTAACCTCCTGGCACAAGAGAGTGGTGAGAGGTGGCCGAGAGCTGAACTCTCTTGGAGTGGAGGGAGGGGGCATACTTTGGAAGTGAAGTTTGTACCCCTCTGTTACTACAGAGAGAGTCCAATGTTCTGATGTTATCTGGTGCCATCTTTTGGCAAAGTAACACAATCTTCCTGGGATGTTAACTGGCTCTGAAATTTCCAGGGATAGAATAGCTAAGTTCTCTAGCAGGAAGTCAAAGACCTTATGGAGGCTGGGTCTGCTGAGCTGTTTGAGCTCTGGGGGCCTGAGCCTTCCTTTGTTGCTTCGGTTGATGCTCTCCCTTCTGGAAGCATGGACCGGACAGTGGACAGCATGGGTGTAAGGAGGATAAAACGTCTTTTTCTTGTTGAAAAAGGGCTTCTTAACCGTCTTTTTCTTAATTGGGTTGGCAGTGGTCCTAGAGAGCCTGTTTAGGGTGGTGTTCTCGGACTCAAGCTGAGAAGCTTTGTTTTGCCAATCCTTGCCAAAGAGGTTTTCTCCCGTGTAAGGAATATTCCCCAGCTTATCTTGCACCCACTGCTCTAGATCAGATTTTTATTTATTTATTTATTTATTTATTTACATTCTCTTATATACCGCGCTATTCTGCATCAGCGCGGTTTACATTGAACAAACTGAAATTACATTGAACAGGGTATTATAACTTGGAGAAAACTATTTTACAGGGAACATGGGCTATGGAGGGTTAAGTGGCTTGCCCAAGACCACAAGGAGCACCTGTGGGACTAGAAACCCCAGTCCTTCCAGCCCAAGGTTGCTGTCCTCTAGTGGGATTTGAACCCCCGACCTTCCGGCCTGAAGTACATTGCCCCAACCACTAGGCTACTCCTCCACTCCTCCACTCCTAGGCTACTCCTCCACTCCTCCAATCAGATGCTTGTAACCAAGTAACCCGACGTGCACCGATGGAAATAGCAGAAGTCCTGCTAATACACTCAAAACAATCAAAGGTTGCCCTGTTCATGAACTTGGAAACATTCTGGGCATGTTTAACAAGTGTCAGGAAATCAGACCTCTTGTCGTCTGGGAGAAGAGGAGCCATTAGTTCCAAATCTTTAGTCACCTCCCGAAGAAACATACCCATGTAGAATATGTATGAACTTATTCTGGCCGACAACATGGAGGCCTGAAAACATCGACGGCCGAAGGTATCGCGAGTTCTCGCCTCACGGCCCATAGGATTAGATGAATGTGTATTAGCACTTTTAATTCGACACATTGCCGATTTGACACAACCAGGGAATGGTGTGGTAACTGTGTCTTCTGGAAACTGGGACACTGCGGTACCCGGTACATGGTATCGAGTCTTTGAGAATGTGGAGACACCATTAAAGGTGTTTCCCACATCCTAAGCATTAGGTCATGCAATATCCGATGAATGGGTAAGGTAGCGGCCTCCTTAGGGGCTGTCGGATGCTGCAGAATTTCAAGTTCTTCAGCTCTCGGTTCCTTCTTGGAGGTCACCATAATAGAGAGGCCACGAGCCACATCCCGTATAAAGTCTTGAAAAGACATGTCTTCTGGAGGAGACATCCAGCATTGAGAGGAAGAAGGATCTTCCAGTACTGATCAATTCTCCGGTACCGATCGATTCATTGGAAGAATCGGAATCGGAAGACTCGAAGTATTGACAGGCCGGGTGCTCCCACCCAGCCCGTCGACAGTACCGATCTAAATTGGCATCAGAATGCCTCGGTACTGGACCCTCGATGCCGGACACTGACTCCAGGGCCAGCATGGGTGGTAGCGTGGAGAGCGGCACAATGATCGATGTCGATACCTCCAGTACCGGTGCCAGTACCGATGGCTGCGCAAACGATTGCAGAGGCTTTAGCGGTACTGAAGCCACCAGCAATGCCGCAAGACTCTGCTCAATGGCTAGGATACATTGATCCACAGAGCCAGCCGATGCCTGGGTATCGGTACCCGAACAGTGGGCCACGACCCCTGAAAATGGCACCAAGAGCTCTCCAGAGGTGGACGCCTCGGGAACATCTTGGGACCCCGATAATGCTTTGGAGGCAAGGACCTCCCGCCGAGGCTGTTTAGCTGGTGTATTCTCCTCTAGGGCAACGCTTAAATCATCTCAATGCTTTGAAGGAGATCTACCCTTTGAGGACCGACCAGTCTTCGAAGAAGACTTGGGTTTCGTTACCTGAGATCCATTACAGGAAGATGAAGCCCTGGACAACGTCGATGCAACAGACACTGCATCCGAGGCAGAGACGGTGCCGGGTTTCGCAGCTCTATTCTGCAGGCTCCTCTTTGTCATCTTTCTGCAGAGCAGACATTATGATGGTGAATGGTCTGATCCCAAACATTTAAGACACCAGTCATGGGTGTCGGTAGAAGAAAGGTACTGCTACATTTGGAACACTTTTTGAAACCACTAGTTGGTTTCTCCATTTTGAGGAACAAAGGGGCCTAAGGCCCAAAATGGCGCCTAAGCACCTAGAGGGCAAAGACCCTCAAAGAAAACTTTTTTTTTTTTTTTTTTTAAAGAAAAGAGAAGAAAGAAAAGAGACACTGATGATAACGGTGCTAACGTTGACAGGAAGGCAGACACAACCATAAAAGGTTAAATTAGACTTACCTGCTAATTGTTGTTCCTTGAGGAACTCAAGTCCAGTCGCGGACCTCTGGGTTGTGATCCTCCTCCAGCAGCTTGAAGACTGAGAAACGTCACTCTTGTGATGTCACTGGCATATATAACCACAGGATCCACCTCCTCGTTCCAATAACCTATTGACAAAGCAGACTCACCGGAGCAACAATTAAGTAGTAACGCTACCAAGAACTTTAAACAAACTGAACCTGTAGTTAACTAAGGGAAAGAAAACAATGAAGTGTCTTTTGTTGTTTTCCCCCATCCGACTAAGAAAAAACGTATAAATGCTGAGGTCCTTCCTCCCCCATTATGGAAGAAACTGACCCCCCACTAGGAGTCCCCTGTAGAATATCCGCCCTTATGAACCTGACCCCTAGGCAACAAATGCTTCTTACCTGTGACCGATCTCCTACTTCAGGCCATAGTCCAAGGATAAACGGGTGGGATACGGGACTGGACTTGAGTTCCTCAAGGAACAACAATTAGCAGGTAAGTCTAATTTAACCTTCCTTATCGTCCCTCAAGTCCAGTCCCGGACCTCTGGGGATGTAATAGAGCCGTACCAAATTCAACGGGAGGGACCAGCCAAACCCACCTGAAGCACTGCTGATCCAAAACGGGCATCTCTCTCCGCCTGAACATCCAGACGGTAATGCTTGACAAATGAGTTTAAAGACGATCAGGTTGCCGCCTTACAAATCTCCACCACTGGTACTAAACTATGCTCTGCCCAAGACGCCGCTTGCGCTCTAGTCGAATGAGCTTTAAGACCTTCTGGAACTGACTTGCCTTTCAATAGATATGCTGACACTATCGCTTCCTTGAGCCATCTCGCTATGGAAGCTTTCGACGCCATATCTCCTCTTCGAGAACCTCCAAAGAGGACAAACAGTCTATCTGATTTCCAGAAACTCTCCGTCCTATTTAAATTTATTTATTTATTTACATACATTCTCTTATATACTTCTTTAATGCCCGACGGACATCTAATAAACGTAAATTCCCTGCCGGAACATCACCCGAATCGTCCCTGAAAGCCAGCAAGGAAACTACTTGATTGACACGAAAAGCCGAGACTACTTTAGATAAAAAGGCTGGCACTGGTCGCAAAACTACCTTCGAGTCATAAAAGGACAGAAACGGTTTCCTACAAGACAAAGCCTGCAACTCTGAGATTCTTTGCGCCAAGCAGATAGCCACCAAGAACACCACTTTGAGAGTGAGATCTTTTATAGTCGCTCGAGACAACGGCTCAAAGGGCTGTCGCACCAATGCGTCCAACAGTATCTGAAGATCCCAAGTTGGAACTATCTGCCTACACAGTGGCCTTAATAGCACCACCGCTCTCAAGAAACGCTTTATATCCAGATGACTACCCAGCGTTTCTCCTTTAACCTTTCCTCTGTAACAGGAAAGCACCGCTAACTGTACCTGTAGGGACGCAGCCGTCAAACCTTTCTGAAAACCATCCTGCAAGAACGCCAAAACCTGAGGCACCGACACACGTAACGCCTCCACGTCCCTGTCCACACCCCAAGCCTCGAATATTCACCATATTCGGACATATGCCAACGAAGTAGATCTCCGCCGTGCACTCAACAAAGTCGTAATGACTGCAGCGGAATAACCTTTTCTTTTCAGGCTTGCCCTCTCAAGAGCCAAGCCATAAGAGAGAATTGATCCACCTGCGGCATTACTAATGGTCCCTGAGATACTAGGTCTCTTTGACAGGGCAGGCGCCATGGTTCCGCTACTAACAGCCTCTTCAGATCCGCATACCAAGGCCTTCTTGGCCAGTCTGGCACGATCAACAGCACCAATCCTCTGTGACCTTCTATCAGTTGCAACACCCGGCCTATCAACACCCAAGGTGGAAACACGTATAGGAGCTGGTGCTCGGGCCAAGGCTGTATCAGGGCATCCAGACCTTCCGACATTCTCTCCCGTCTTCTGCTGAAGAAATGTTCGACCTTTGCGGACTGAAACGTGGTCATGAGATCCATTACTGGTGTTCCTCAACGCTGTACCAGCATCTGGAACACTTCTTGATGAAGGTTCCACTCTCCTGGATCCACTCTTACGCGACTCAAAAAATCGGCTTCTACACTTGTCCACTCCTGCTACATGCACCGCCAACAGAGCTACCAGCTGCACCTCGGCCCACTCGAGCAGCCCCTCGGCTTCCTCCTCCAGCGTGGCACTGCTGGTACCTCCCTGACGATTGATATAAGCTACCGCTGTCGCATTGTCGGAAAACACACGAATGGCTTTTCCTCGAAGATAGGGCTGAAACTCTCGCAGTGCCAATGTTACCGCGCGTAATTTCAACCTGTTGATCGTCCAACTGCGTTCCAGCGCGGTCCACTGACCCTGAGCGAACCGCCGCTGACAGTGAGCTCCCCAGCCTAACAGACTGGCATCCGTCATCAGGGCAATCCACCCCAGAACTTCCAAGGGCATTCCCTTTTCCAGATACTGCGGACGCAGCCACCACTGAAGTGCCCGACGCATCTCTGGCGGACAGGACAGCTTCAGTGATAACAGATCGTTCTGGTGTGACCACCGCCTGAGCAAGGTACGTTGCAATGGCCTCATATGCGCTCGTGCCCATGGCACCAGCTCGATAGTCGCGGCAATGGTCCCGAGTAACTGAAGATAATGCCACGCCATTGGATTCGCCCTGTTGAGAAATTCACTCACTAAGTTCCTCAATGCCTGAGCTCGATGCTGAGGCAGAAAGATTCGTCCCACTCTGGTATCGAAGTTTGCTCCCAGATATTCCAGGCTCTGTGATGGAACCAACCGGCTCTTCTCCTGATTGACTACCCAAACAAGATTCTGCAGAAACGCTACCACTTTGGCCGTAGCCGCCTCGCTCTCTGCCCTGGACTTTGCTCTGATTAACCAACCGTCCAGATAAGGATGCACCAGCACTTCTTCCTTCCGCAACGCCGCCACTACGACCACCATCACCTTGGTGAATGTTCGAGGCGCAGTTGCCAGACCAAATGTAAGGCCCGAAACTGGAAATGTCCCATCGGAACCGCAAACCTGAGGTATTTCTGATGTTCTTGATGGATTGGAATGTGCAGGTATGCTTCCGAGAGGTCTAGGGACGTAAGAAACTCGCCCACTCCTACTGCCACTATGACCGACCTTAGAGTCTCCATACGAAAGTGAGATACTCGAAGACAGCGATTTACTCTTTTGAGATCCAAAATTGGTCGATAGGTCCCGTCCATTTTTGGGACCACGAAATATATGAAGTACCGACCGCAGCCGAATTGGTCTGGTGGTACCGGTATTATGGTTTTGAGAGCCAGCAACTTTTGCACCATCTGTTGTACGGCAGCGTACTTGAGTCATGCCCTGCACGGCGACTGTACGAAAGAACCAGTCACCGGTCGTTGAAGCTCCAATGCATAACCTTCTCGAATGACCTCCAGCACCCACTGATCTGACATAATCTGGACCCAGGCAGGATAAAAATCCCATAGCCGGCGCCCTACGGGCACGAATCCCCCCCCCCCCCCTGGGTCCCCCTGACTTCATTGCGACTTTTGAAGATTCAAGGAGGAAGAGGCTGCAAACTCTCTATTTGCTCCCCAAAACCCTCGAAAACCTTGGGACCTATAGGAAAAATGACCTCTTTGGCCTTGGCCGAACCTCGGGGGACGAAAACGACAAAACTCCCTTTGTTGACCTTTAGGCGGCGGAGTCGTCCGTCCCTGCTTCTGCTTGTCCTTCGGCAGCCTACCGCCTTTTGACTCCCCCAAGTCCTTCACCAGCTTATCCAAGTCTTCTCCAAAGAGTAGCTTGCCTCTAAAGGGGATTTTACTCAATCTGGTCTTAGACGATCCATCTGCAGCCCAATTGCGCAACCAAAGATAAAGCTGAGCAGCAATCACCGAGGCCATGCTTTTCGCCAAACCTTGTATGAGATCATAGTGGATATCGGCCAAATAAGTGGACCCCATCTCCAACCTGGATGCTTCCCCGGTCGCTCCTTCTATCGATTCCCCTTGAATCCTCTGCGACCATCGAAGACAGGCTCTCGCTACCCAAGCTCCACAAATAGACGCTTGTAAGGACAGCGCATTCACTTCAAACACCTGCTTTAATAAGACTTCGAGTTTCCTGTCCTGAGCATCCTTGAGGGCCGAACTCCCTTCTACAGGAATGGTAGTCTTTTTAGTGACCGCTGAAACAGCTGCATCGACTCGTGGAGCTTTAAACAACTCTTGATCCTGGTCCACCAGAGGATAAAGGAGAGACATAACTCATGCACCCTTAAGGGCAACCTCAGGCATGTCCCACTCTTCCTGAATCATCTCACGCACCACCCTGTGGACTGGAAAAGCTCTTTTAGTCTTTCGAAAGGCCTGTAGTAATGGGTCCTCCAAGGTCGAATCCTCCGCCGGCTCCATTGCTGGCATATTCAGAGCCTTGAGGGTCTCCGATATGAGCGCTGGCAACTCGTCCCTACGAAAGACATGCACCACTCTAGCCTGATCTTCTTGTTCAGCTATTTCTCCTTCCTCCAAATCATCTAACTCCAAATCATGCTCTCCTCCTTCAGAATGAACACCCTCCGAAGCTACCGAAGGCTCCAACTGATCTCTATCCCCTCTGAGCTTCTTTGGAAGAATACCTGACTCAGCGGAGCACAGAGGTGTGCCTAGCCTCTTTTCTCCTGGAATCCCTGCAGCGGTCATAGCTGCAGGTCTTCCCTGAAGGCCTCCGAATGCCTGCTGCATCAGCGTAACAAATTCAGGTGAAAAAATTGCCACCAGGCCCCCTGGCAACGATGGCTGAGAATTTGGGAGATCCAAGGAGGAAGAAGTTCCTGCTACCGGCTCCGGGGGTGGCATTTCGGAAGAAAGTTGTTCCAGCAACAGCCCTGGAACACTGGTGTGCCCTTCACCAGCTGCCTCCAATGTCTTTTCCATTGAAGCTACCTCCTGAGTGCAGCCCTTACACACACCAGTCTCCAACACTGAACCCCTTCTAGCACCACAAAGTAAACAGAGCGGTCTAGAAGGCATTCCAGCCAAACCTGTGCTCAATACAGCCCCGCAGATTCCTGCCTGAGCCCAGCCTCAGTCCGCCCTAAATATCAGTGACTGACAATCAGCCCTAGACTTCAACTGCTTAACATCCGCAGATTTTTTTTTTTAAACTGACGTGGACCTTTCAGTTAACCTGCTCCCACTCTATTCCTGAGGTACAAATTCCAAAACGAAGCTTCGCGGCCCGAGCAGGAGCCCCGGAAGATTGTCTGCTCAAAATGGCGTTTCCTGCGCTCTAGCCATGCGGCGCAGCCAACCTTAGTGCTGCCGACTTCACAGGGGCTCCCCTCCCTTCAAACCTAGTGATCGCGATCTGGACAAAAAAGGGGACCGGCTCTCTTTCTTACCTCCGTGCTGTGTGTTAACTCGCCTGCCGATGTCCAGCCGTGTGACCGCATCTGCGCCAGCATATAACCCACACGGTCTGAAAACCGCTGGCGATCCGGCAGATCTCCTCTTCCTATGGCCCCCGACTGTAACAGGCACCACTTCTGCGTGAGTTGGAGCCGAAGACACCGGTGTCTCTGAACCACCCGCAGGCTCAGAAACCGGCTTTGCACTCCTGGCTTCGCCTGCTCTCTAGGCAGCACAGGGCCCCAGCACAGAGTAATGAGACAGGCAGGGAGGGGGGGGGGGGGGAGTACTTCAGCACAAACTCTAAAATTTAAAGGGATATTACCAACTTTTACAAATTAATCAAAAAACAATAAAATCTTAAGAAATCTTACAAGAACCCTACTCTAACTCTCCTTAATTGCTCCTCAAGTGAGCCCCGAACCTCCAGGCTCACAATCCTCCAGCTGCTTGGAGACCGAGATAACTGGAGCGAGGAGGTGGATTCTGTGGTTATATATGCCAGTGAAATCACAAGAGTTATGTTTCTGAGTCTCCAAGCTGCTGGAGGAGGATCACAATCCAGAGGTCCGGGACTGGACTTGAGGGACGATAAGGAAGACGACGATTTACTGCGGTGACAGGAATTGCTCCGTCAGCTCCACGGAAAATGAAAAACTGAGGAGGGAGAGTTGGAAAGGTGGGAAGGCAGTGGTGCAGGCGCAGTGGGATCCTCCCAAAAGCTTTCCTATAGGACGATGAGGAGCGTTCCCGCATGGGCTCCGTCAGTGCCGACGTCACCCATATGTGAATACTATATTCCTGCTTGTTCCTGGAAATTACAAGCCATCGTCAGAAGGGCAAAGTGGCACAGAGAGTGGAATGAACATGCCAAGGTAGTGGAGAAGAGAAAAGCAACACCAAAATTGTCAAGAAAACACTAAGGCACTTTAAAAAAAAATTAAACTGCCCTCACATTGGCAGAGTGGTAAATCAGTAACAGCGCTGTTTGGACAACTACAAGGCAGCATGAGTGTGTTACTCATTTATTTGGCATTACTTTTATATCGCCCCTTATACCAGTTTACAACGAACAACATTAGTACATAGAACAAATCAAAACAGTCAGGGTTTCAAACAAAGAAATAGTATACTATGTAAAATAGCATACTATGTAAAACTA
Source organism: Ichthyophis bannanicus (assembly GCA_033557465.1). Taxonomy (NCBI): domain Eukaryota; kingdom Metazoa; phylum Chordata; class Amphibia; order Gymnophiona; family Ichthyophiidae; genus Ichthyophis; species Ichthyophis bannanicus. The sequence continues at coordinate 240,803,145 of CM066032.1, forward strand.
TGTACATGATACAAATAACAAAACTATTTACAGGGGGTGTAGGTAAGCATTTTCTTTAAGTAGAAGGCGTTGCAGATTGAGTTTGGGATAAGTCCAGGGATGTAGCATTATGACCTTTATTTTCTCCATAGTACTGACTGAACAAGAGAGTTTTTAGTTCTTTCCTAATTGTTAGCAAATCACAGCACAGTAACTTTGGCTGGAAGGTGCAGGAACAACGGAAGAGGGCTAGTATGGCACCTAGACATACTGGAAGGCACTAAAACATCTGAACAGGGCCAGGCCAGCATTAGGCAAACTAGGCTTTTGCCTAGGGCAGGATGGCCCTGCACGTGAATAGTGCCGACACAGCACCAAGACAGGCTGGAAGGATATAAAATATCAGAGGTAGCCCAATGTCCCACAAGGGTCAGCACTATCAGCACTATTATTTAGTAACTATATCCAACCTATAAGCCAAATTATAAAACAATTCAAAGTCGACTATGCAATATATGCTGACGACATAACGTTGTACGTGCCTTTTAATATCACTTCGCCCAACTTTAACGCAATAATTTCCTGCTTCAAAGAAATTGCTATCTGGATTAGGAATTTTTGGCCTTCACATAAACTACAAAAAAACTGAAATCCTAGTAATAACCAGGAATCAAAATTATAAACCCCCAAAAAGTGTTTCAGTTTATGACATCGAACTTGAAGTTAAAGAAGTTAAATATTTTGGTGTAACGCTTGACAGACACTTCACATTCCAGACCCACATCAAAAACTTAACTAAAACAATTTACAATAAAATACGACTCTTACGACATTCAAAACCCCTACTACAACCCTCGGATTTTAGAACTGTAATGCAAGCCTTAATCACCCCCCACACAGACTATAGTAATAGTCTCCTCCACTGACTTCCTAAAATATCCCTTCACCCACTTATCATGGCACAACATTCTGCTGCACAAATTATTTATAATTCCTCCCGCAATGAACACAACACCAATCCTGTTTGACCTACATTGGCTATCTGTCCAAAGTCGGATAAAATATAAAATTCTTATGACGACATTTAAAATCATTAGGAAAATCGCTTCTACTACTCTCTCTCACCTGGTCAAAGCTGTATCCAATGACCGACAAAGAAGAAAACAAATGAGCAATCTCCTCATTATTCCACCAGATTACTGCAACACAAAACAATGCACTAGCAATAGAGCTTTCGAATACATATCACCAGTACTCTGGAACGCATTGCCATCTATCCTTCAAAATATCACAGACCTAACCTCCTTTTGATCCCACCTTAAAACTCACCTCTTTACTGAATATTTCAGTCACAACACGTCTCCAGATGATAATAGCTCCACCCAATAACTTCCACCCCCCATTCTAACTCTACTCCCCCCCTCCAACCCTAATCCAATAAGCAATGATGCTCTGTCATTGAAAATGTAAAAATGTAAAAAGTTATCTCAGTTGAATATGTAAACTTGTTATATTATGTTACAGCACCAGTTTTACTGCTAACCTGTTTTATGTATATGTTGTTAATTTGTAAACCGCTATGATTACCTGAAATAGCGGTATAAAAACATACGCAAATAAATAAAATAAAATAAAGATAGACTGGATAAGTCCAGGCATTAGGAATGGGTGAGGTCAGCTAAGCCATACGCTTCCAAGTTAGAGTCCTGGAACAGAGTCCGGGCATAAGAACCTGAAGTAAAGAAGAATGATCCTCTGGACTGGGGAAGGACTTCAAAGACTGCTTGGAATGAAATTCTGAGGGGTCTAGATAGAGAGCAGGGGATGCACAGAGGGACGGGGTTGAAGGGGCAGCAGCACAGTCTCTGAGCCTTGAGTAGTAGAGGAGAGCCAAAGCAGTACCAAGATAGGCTGAAAGACCCTACCACCTAAATAGGAATACCTCAAGGCAATGAGGACTTTACTCACTGAAAAAAGCCAGACATCTCTCCTTGAGCACTTTTAAAGGATCAGGAAAACCAATGCTGTAGAGCTAAGGCAAAGTCAAGTACAGAAAGTAAATAACAGAGTTGAAGACTTATCAGCGGTGTTAGGCTGTTTGTAGCCCCCTCCCCAGCCATGCGGGGGGTTTATTTATTTATTTATTTTAAGAGTTGGGTTGTTAGATAGTGCATCCCAAAGCACTTGTTAGAATACCCAAAGAGGGCCAGCACAGCACGTAGGCTGCAAGATGATAAAATATTTGAAGAGAGCTAACACAGCAGCAAGGTAATCTGCAAGGCCCTAAAATACCTGTAGAGGGTTCCTATAGCATCTAGATTGTTTCTGGATCCTGCAACCTATCAATAAGGGATCCTTGAGGGCACTGAGGACTAATGTCATGAAGAAAATCCAGGTATCTTTTCCTAAGTCACCTTTAAAAGAGTGAGAAAAACAATATCATAGGAGTGGGGAAAAGCTGCACCAACAGTGGTAAGAACAACCTGGCCAGCACAAAAGAGTAAAAAATAGTAATAATAGTACAAATGAGATTCAACCTACCAAGAAAAGTGCAAACAGGAAAAGGAGGAAGACTACATGAATCCTGTAAGACTTTGATGATAGAACAATGCAACAATGTGGTCATTTAGGGTATGGACATTTCAGGGCACAAAGTAAGGGTGAAAGTGGTAGAAAGCACACAAGAATTAACACCCCAAAGTACCCAGAAAGATGCAAAGCCGGAGGATCAGTCTCCTGTTTTCCACAGAGCCCAACGATGTTTGTCCTTTTTCCCCAGAAAAAATCCTTGCTAATTATCCTTAAAAGTTAGCTTTCCCAGTTTGCGTACCAGTTCCTCTTTCCACCTCGAGCCGGCGCTGAACTCGGCCCCTTTTTTCTTTTTTGATTGAGGCTTGCCTCGATCGACGTTCATGTCTTTTTTTCGCCTGGGGGTCGTTGACCCCGCCTGGGTGCTCCCCACCATGTCCCCCGGTCTGTTCAAAAAATGTGACCGCTACAGTGAAACTATATCAGTGACAGACACCCATGACTGCTGCCTGGGATCATTACACAGCACCTCCTGCGACCTGTGCCAGACGATGTCGCCGAAGACCAACAAAAAGAGGTCAGAGTCGCAGGAAAAACTGTTCCCCGGATCCGACTTGGCCATGGCCTCCCTGACGTTGAGCTTCAAGCCCAGCACTTCCCATGAGGCTCGAGCATCCTCAGAGTCCCGCAGCGGCAGCTCTTCCGAGAAGACCTTGGACCCCGAGAAAAAGAAGAGAAAGTCCTTGAAGTCTGCCGAGGTTGCATTGGAGAAACCTGGCAAAACCGCCAGGAGGGACTCAGGAGGCTCTGAGAAGCGCCCTACCAAGGTCCTCAAGAAGGGTTCCTCAGCCGGCAGAGGATCCTCGAGACCGTAGTCCTCGTCAAGGATGCACTCACGAGAGAGTGCTGGCGCTAGGCCCGAGATCCTCGGTGCCTGCATCAAAAGCTGCAGAGCCTTCTGTCCTGGAAACCAAAATGGCGGTCCTGAAGCAGAATATCACTGCTATCCTGGCCCCACAGCAGACAATTTCTTTACGGAAAGAGTGGTGGATCTGTGGAATAGTCTTCCAGTGGAGGTGGTAGAGATGAGGACAGTATCTCAATACAAAGAAGCAAGGGACAAACACAGAGGATCTCTAAAGGAAAAAAGGGGAATGTTGCAGTGGAAGGACAGATTAGATAGGCCATGTGGACTTTTTCTGTCGTCATGTTTCTATGTTTCTAAATCCCACTCCCTTTCTGAATTTCTTCACTTCAAATTCATGCTTGCTTCCTTCCAGTCAGCCAAAGCACTCGCCAAGCAAAACTACCATGGTCCATCTGACTAGCTCTCTTGCTGGTGATTCCGTCCGTCTCTTCTCCACTCTCAACTCTCTCCTCAAGGCGCCTCCTCCTCCAAACCTCCTTCTCTTTCTGCCCAAACCCTAGCCAACTATTTCCATGACAAAGTCCACAAGTTTACACTCCAGTTCCCCACAAGATCAGCTTCATCCACTCTTACTCCTCTTCAATACCATCTTTTCCCCTCAATCTCTGTTACCCCTTCATCCTTTTCTAAAATTTTTCAAAGAGGAAACCTCTCATCTTCTTTCCTCATCTAAGCTTGCTATCTGTTCCTCTGATCCTATCCACTCCTGTCTCCTTAACTCCATTTCTTCCTCTGTCATTCCTTCAATCTCATGTATTCTCAACCTATCGCTCTCCATTGCAACTTTCCCTGTAACCTTCAAGAACACTGTGGTCACACCTCTCCTTAAGAAACCTTCACTTGACCCTATTTGTCCTTCAAATTATCGACCTCTCACTTCTTCCCTTCATTTCCAAACTTCTTGAACATGCAGTTCTCTGTCATTGCCTTGAATTTCTCTCCTCTCAAGCCCTCCTCGATCCACTTCAATCTGGCTTTCGTCCCCTGCATTCTACTAAAACGGCTCTTGCCAAAGTCCCCAGCGGCTTCTTCCTAGATAAGTCTACGGGCCTTTACTCAGTCGTCATTCTAAATGACCTTTCTGCTGCTTTTGACACTGTTGACCACCACCTTCTCTTCGACATAATGTTCTCACGGTTTTAGGGTCTCTATGTTGTCCTGGTTCTCTTCCTAACTCTCAAATCACTCCTTCAGTGTTTTTTCTGGTAATTCCTTCTCTACTATCCCACTCTTAGTTGGAGTACCCCAAGAGCATGTTCTGGGCCCTCTCCTTTTCTCTCCCTATACCCAGTCCCTTGGCTCTCATCTCTGGATTTCAGTATCATTTTTATGCTGATGACTCTCAAATCTATCCATCTACACCTGATATGTCTCAGACATTCCAGGCCCATATCTCTGTCTACCTATCTGACATAGCCACCTGGATGTCTCACTACCATTTGAAATTAAACATAGCGAAAATCAAACATCTTATTTTTCCCTCTAAACCCTCCTCCCCACCCCCCTTCCTCCTTTCTCTATTTTTGTCGATAACACTCTTATACTTGTTTCCTCAGCCACAACCTTGGGGTCACTTTTGACGCCTCCCTCTCCTTCTCCACACATATCTAACAGATAGCTAAAAACTGTTGTTTCTTTCTCCACAACATTAACAAAATTTGCCCCTTCCTTTCTGAATACACTATTAAAACACTTATCCACTCTTTAGTCACCTCTCGTCTTCACTATTGCTACCTCCTCTTTGCTGGTCTCCTTCTGTGTCATCTCTCTCCCCTTCAACCTGTTCAGAATTCTGCTGCACAGCTAATCTTCCGCCAGCCCCGATATACTCATATAACCCACTCTTCTCAAATCACTTCTTTGGTTCATCTTCCATTTCCGAATCCAATTCAGCCTTCTTCTTCTGACCTATAAATGCATTAATTCTACTGCTCCTCACTACCTTTCCTCCCTCCTCTCTTCCTACACCTCTCCTCATGAACTCCGCTCTTTCTCTGGCTTATTTTCTTCCACTGCCAACTCTAGACTTCAATCATTTCACCTTGCTGCTCCTTATGCCTGGAACAAACTACCTGAATCTTTATGTCAGGTTTCATCTTTCCCCCTTTTCAAAACCATGCTAAAGGCTCACCTCTTTGAGGCTACTTTTGGATCCTGATCCCTTGTTCTCCTCACCTTTCCTTATTTCTACCCTTGTCCTCATCTATTGTACTGTCTGTCTTGTTTAGACTGCAAGCTCTAACAAGCAGGGACCATCTTTTATATGTATCTGTACAGCGCTGTGTATGCCTTGTAGTGCTATATAAATGATTAACAGTAGTAGTAGGGAATATAGTCCAAGCCTGAAACACCATAAGCTTTTAGTCATGGCTATGTCTATGTATAATCCCTTTTCTTTCTAGCAGAAATCCTGGGGCTGAAATGTATGACACATGCTCCCCGCTGGGATCTGGAACAAGCACACTCTTGATACAGGCAATGATTAGGATTCCTTTTACCACTGGAAGTTATTTATACTGCCTATGCAGTATCCCCAGCTACTGCAGCAGAGAACCCAAAAACAGGGTTCCACACAGCTACACAAACTGAGTGTGCCCAAATACTGCATTCTGGATGCATAGTTCAATGCAAAGCAATCTTTCTAATTCTATGTTTAGTTAGAACACAGCAGATCAGGGCCAGCTAACCTCTGTTTCCTTAGTCATATGGGGATGCTTCCAAAGTACAGTCAAACCTCGGTTTTCGTGTGCCCCGGTTTTCGTTGGTTTCGGTTTTCGACGTCTTTTCTAACTCAGATCTTGTCTCGGTTATCGGTTTTCGCCTCGGTTTTCGTCAGGAACCAGTGCTGCCAGATCTGAAAATCTACACCCTCGCGCTGGTCTGCCCGCCCAGTCCCGGCAGCACTACCCCCCCCCGGACTCACCCGATCGCGTGTTGAGAAGCCATTGTCAGCTGAGCAACATCCTCGAGCCAGAGATGCAAGGATTGCACAGAGAGGAAGGCCCCGATCTCTCCACCGCCTGCCTGTTCTCTGGAGCGCCCCCTCAGGCTCGGAGGTAGCAGGGTAGCTGTCAATGTAAGCAGGAGATGTTGCATGGATGTGGGAGGCAGCGATCAGATTACAGTGCCGTACAGTACAATATCTGTGTGTTTGCTGTCCTGTGGACGATCGGGCAGGTGAGAGAAGTGACAGGAGCTGGGTGTCTGGAACGGATTACATTGAATTTACATTATTTCCTATGGGAAATATTGCTTCGGTTTTCGTACGTTTCGGTTTTAGTCAGACTGCTTAGAACGGATTAATCATTAAAACCGAGGTTTGACTGTAGTATTATAGTCAAGCAGATGAGCAGGTGGAATTGTGGCCACTGCATCGAGTGTTGCTTAGATAGTAGATTACAGGCTTATTGTTGTTAGATTGCACAAAAGGTCAGGCTACATTCCCACTAGCCCACAGGTTGTGCTACAACTAAAGTGTGTGTCAAGTTGGGGGGGGGGGGTTTGAAAAGGGGAAATAAAGTAGGAGAAAAATTCCCAAGTAGTATGAATAAAAAGCTTAAGGCATCAAATCTCAGCCAGGTTCCAGCTGAGCTGGAAACAAACAGACGGGGAGAACTGCTGGGTCAAAAAATGTTTAAAAAATAATACAGCAGATCGGGAGCACAACACCAAGTTTCCATTTCAGTATTTCATATGTTTAGCATTTTCTTTCATTTCTATTTCTAAGGAGAGATTTTTATATTTTCAAACTCTATATTGATATATCTAAAGAAAACTTTAAATTATTTTAAAAAATGCAATCAGCAACTGCATCGTCAAGCAAATTTTAAATTAACTAAACAGGTTTAACAATTGCGGAAAAGAATGACACTATTCAGTTGGATCAGGATACTCACCCATCATTTGAGCAAGTCATAAACTCCTCCTTTATTTTTGGATGCCAACAGCCTTCATTAAGCATTGCTACATGACCCTACAAAATATAAACACAACATTGATATTCCATATAAAAAGAAAGAAAAATCATATTGTTATCTCATATTACCATTTAGACAAATAAACTCATAAAAGACAAGAGGTACTGACAGGAGGACAAAAGGCGGCAATAAATGGAGAGCTAATTAAAGGAGGAAAAGCTCCTGGAAAACATTTTTCCAAGACCTATAAGAACAATGTTACAATATTTTCCTTTCATTCCTATTCATTTAGAAGGAAGAAGCCTTAGCAACTGAGTATCAAAAAAGAAATGCCTAGTAAAAGAAAAATATAGAAATAAAATCGAAAAGCAAGGAAAGCAAAGTTGCATACCTGTCCCTGTGTTTTCTGAGGACACCAGGCTATCAGTCCTCAAAGTTGGATGGCATCATCCACCAAAGACAAGCTCAGAGGGGTGAAAACAAAGCTTTACAAAACGCTCCACTGAACATATGCAAGAGCTCCCATTCCAGCCTCACTGAGCATGGCCATCTCAGCTTGGTACAAAACTAGTAATAGGAGAAGCCAACAACTAAAGATATCATCCTGCTGTCCACAGAGATTATCTATTATAGATAAGCAACTTTGCCTTCTTCAAGAACAAGCAAGATAATACTCTTCACAGATGCCAATCTTTAGCTATATGTAATCCAAAACCAAATATAATATAATAAATAATATAATAAACCAATTTCTACTCCAAGAAAATATGCCCACTGACCTAAAAACATCCTCTGTTCGACCAGTACTAAAAAACAAGACTCTAAACAGGAACAAGTCAAGCTCCTACAAACCAATTGCAAGCATCCCATTTGTTGCGAAAATAATTTAAAACGCCCTCCTGGACACCCACCAATATGGTTTACGCGCATTCCACGGTGTCGAAACCCTGCTCCTAGCCCTAACGGACAACCTTATCCGAGGCACAGATAATCCCAACCATGCTTTCCTCCTAGTCTTCCTAGATGTTGCCTCATCACAAGACTGGACCACCTTGGCCTGGGCGGTATGGTTCTACACTGGTTTAAATCATACATCACAGACCGCAAGCTCCAGATCCAAATAGGAAAAGAATCCCCAAACACTTTTCCACAAGAACAAGGCATACCTCAAGGCTCTGCCCTCCTATTTAATCTGTATCTACAACCCATCAATCAAATATTCCGAAAACACAACATCCAGTACTACATCTATGCAGATGGCATCATGCTATCACTCCCGATAGATGTAAACAACCCCACCTACAACAACCTAACTGAATGCATCAAAGAAACTGACTCATGGTTAAAATCCAACAATCTCATCCTAAATTACAAAAAGACCGAGGCACTTCACATCACGAGGAACCGAGATGTGATACTACCCCAAACCATCACCATCGACAATACCAAAATTGCAGTCAAGCAAGAAGTCAAATACCTCGGTATAACCCTCGACACGTCACTGAGTATGATACCCCACCTGAAACAAACAGCCAGAACAATTCTATACAAACTGAAAACCATACAGCATCTAAGACCCCTCCTTGAAGAAAACAACTTCAGAGCAGTCATCCAAGCTGTCATCACCCCCCATTTTGACTACTGCAACAGCCTGCTGCAGGGTCTACTAGAAAAAAACATACACATACTCCAACGAACACAAAACATCATGGCTAGAATCACATGCAAAGCCAGACTAACCGACCATGTCACACCACTTCTGTATGGCTTATACTGGTTCCCAATAGAAAGCCGTATAATATACAGACTACTCGTGACTACATTCAAACTCATCAACAATGTTGCACCCTCCTTTCTCTCAACCCTCCTCCACACCCCTGCGAACACCGGATCCCGTAGGGAAAATGCACTACACTCCATAATAGTCCCTCCCTTTATCCGCAAAATGAAACAAACCACCAGCTCCAGAGCTTTTTCATACACTGCTCCCAACCTCTGGAACTCCCTCTCACTGCACATCCGTGCAACAAAAGACCTCAAAGACTTCAGAAAACAGCTCAAAACCTACCTCTTCTCCAAGCACTACGGCAGTGAAAGCTCGCACCTAAAAATCCACACACAGCAGACTAGCCCATCATCCATTACGATCATGACAAGGCCTGCCTAAGACCAACCAGTACAAACACAAAGACCTCCTGCACGAAGTCAACACATAACAGCACATGATACCGCCTAACCAATGTATGTATGGAATATGTTTTTTGCACCACTGTATATAGCCCACTCTGTACATAGCTCATACCAATCTAGCCCACAATACAACACACACTCAACTTCACCCTCACTGCATGTATAACACACTCACTTTACTCGATTGTTTGCTGTGATACCACCTTGATTATTAAGATAAGGCGGTTTAGAAATACTGTTAAATAAATAAATAAATAAACCTGTACATAGTTATGTTCTTAAGCTATTATATCTAAACTTGTTTAGAAACCCACGTTATCCTGTACAAAAGTTGTCCCCCATTCTATGCATTTATTTAATGCTTTTATATACCGCGCTCTTTAAAATCAGCGTGGTTTACAGATAACAATTTTGTACAGAGTAGAAACAGCCTGCTCTGCACTTACATGTAAAATGCTATCCTGTACAAAAGTTGTCTCTTGTTATATATAAACTGTTGTTGAGTTTCTTGTAAACCACCCCTGATCTCTGGAAGGGGCGGTATAGAAAAATGCACCAAATAAATAAATAAAATAAATATGGCCTACCTTGAAACCAAATCTCCCATTAATCTTCAGTTGCACATAACAGAAAAAATTATTATTTTTTTTGTCGGACAATGACTGCGTATGGGGGTTAGCCACTACAACCAGTCCGGTCCTTTTTAAATCAACTTTGCAGTAAAACACAGCACTTCAGCCATAAAAATATTAAATGCGCTTATCTGAAGGAAGGTCCAATTCAGAGTATAGCCAAAACCAAAAATGTATCAGGACATAGCACCATGTTTTGGGTTTTTAAATTTGTAAACCCTGCTTCAGGCTGGCATTCCTCACAGAACTACTCCATTGTAGATGAAAGACAAGTCACGGAAGAAACATTTTAAAACAATGGCGTCTGACGTCAATGAAATCTGATTGCTTACTGCTTGACCTATAAGGGGTTGAGAACAACAATGTAATCACCTCTCTATGTGGCCAATAAAAACTACACCAGGCTGTACCAATCCAACTCCAAGTTAAGCCCAAATGGGATGACGGTGTTTAGACGGAAAATCCACTGTTGTTCATGGAGTTGCAGTACTGCTTGTCTGTCGCCACCACTGATAGATGCTGGTATCCATTCTAACACTCTCCAGGTGAATTGAGAAAAATCATGATCACTCTGTACCACATATTACACCATTGGGGCTGAAAGAACATTTGTACGTATGCGCGAGGCATATTCCGCCAGCCTCTTCTTCAATGAACGAATGTGCGGCTAATGTATTTAAGGCCACATGAACACAAGATGAGATATACCACATGAGTAGTGTCACAAGTGGTACGAAATATCAAACGCCACTCCTTCTTTGACAGCAAATCCGTCCAAACCTCTCCCTCCAGAGTCCGAGGGCAGAATGAGCACCTCCCACAAGGGTAGTGGCCAGCCCGCCCCATTACCTGTTGGTTTTTGGGGGAAGCATGAACAAGGCTGTAACAGAGATTTTTGCCTCTGGTGTGTGTAATTTCCAGATATTTCCAGAAGCAAGCATGAAGACTAAGAAACTGCCAATGTTTACGTAAAAAAACATTTAGTTGACCAGAACAAGAATTAAAAGGAAGAATACTAACAATTCTGTCATCTTGTGATCTAGAATGATTCTCCTCAGTTAGTGATGGGAATAATCATTTCCTGTGGTTATATAATGCCTTCGATAAGCAGACCGGATGATAGATCTGGGGTAGCCCCTGTGTTGAAGACAGGTGCTCAGTTCTTCTGCATATGCTTTAAAATCTTCTACTGAGGAACATATATTTATTTATTAATTACAAATTTCTATACCACATTTTCCTAAAGATAAAATGTGGTTTACAATGAACAACAATTTGAATAATACAGTGAAAAATACATCTTCAATTACAAAGAATTCTTTAACTATATACATTAACTGTAAAGGTTGATTGAGCTATGTACAATTTCGGTGTTAGATAGGGATATATATGCCTAATATGTAGGAATTGGCCATATGGGAGGCCAAGCTTCAGTGGAGAAGGATGAAAACTTCAAAAACTAAGTGTGTTTCTCTGCACTGGTCTCCGAAAAAGTGAAGTTGATAAATTGTTATCTCACAAAGTAACAGTAACATCCAAATATTCAATTGGAAAATAGTCATATTTAGCTGTAAACAATGTTCCCTCTAATTTTCTGTAGGCTGTGTGCGCATAAAATATCAGCTGTGCAGCTTTTGAAGGAAGGTTAAATTTTTGTGCGCCACATAACGACACTTGGAGTTATATACTTTAAAATTTGACTACACGTCAGAATACAGTATGTGCACCACATTGATTTTAATCAAATGAAATGAAAATAGACGATTACTAAATGAAGCGGAAAATTTCTAGTAATTACAATCACAACTTTTAAATTTTAAGACGCCTGTGTTGTTTTCTATCAGAATCAGAACTGTAATTTTTGTGCGCTCTGTTGTAAAGTATGTGCGCTCGCTCGGCGAGGTGTGTGCGCGCGCACACGCGCACAGCTTAGAGGGAACAGTGGCTGTAAACCTAATGTTGTCATCACAAATGTTAAGCCAGTCAGTGAACTGATCCAATTCTGAAACAGATGTAGTCCATATGGAAAAAAAATGTCATCCAGAAACCGTCTCCACATTATTATGTGCTGAAACCATTCAGAGGGGAACACAAAATTCTCCTCAAATTGGGCCATGTATAATGTACCCATTGCCCCCATCGCTATACCACATTTTTGAAGATAGAAATTATTGTCATGGTAAAGATAATTCTTAAACAAAAACAATTCCAAAAGCATGAGCACAAAATGTTTTGGCAAACGCGTAGGTAATGATAGTGGAGTGGTTGATATTATAGACAACTCTTCCTCCTGTGGGATATTAGTATATAAAGCCACAACATCAAGGGTGACCAAAATAACTCGAGTCTGAGGTAAAACCGTAGATTGTAATAAGCTTAAAAAAATGTGACGTATCCTTGAGGAATGAAGGTACCTTGGCTGCTGCAGGTTGTAAGAACCTGTCACAAATTTTTGACAGAGGCACAAGTACCAAGCCCCGATAGGACACAGTGGGGCACCCCAGACGTTCAGTCAAAGATTTGTGAACTTAAGGTATTGGGTATATAAGAGGAATCTTAGGGTTGTCCGATGTTAAAAATCTATGCTCTTTCCATGTAATCCAGCCAGCCACTAATTTGTACCATTAAGGCTGGGTTAGGGTCCTGAGCCAACAGGCTATAATATCGAATATTATTTAATTGATCCATAACTTGCTGATGATATGCCGAATGGGACTTTAGCACAATAGCACCACCTTAATCCACACCTCTAATTACTACATCTGTATCCTCTGACAGCTGTTGTAATGCTTGCTGTTGTGAAGAAGACAAATTATGACGTGTACATATTGGATGTTTCTCCAACCCATCCAACTCTGCCAAAACTAGACACTGAAAAGTAAGTATGGCCGGATCCATCTGTCCCATAGGGAGCCATTTAGATGGCCTTGAAATCATGGAATCATTCCCAGACTGATCTAAATTGGAAAAATAGTGGCAAACCTATAGTTTCCTAAAAAATTTATATAATGCCACTCCAGTGGTAAAAGCGTCATAAAAATTGGTGGGGACAAAGGATAAACCAAAGGAGAGAATCTCTATCTGACTGTGTCAATTCTCAATTGCTGAGGTCGATGATTGGTGTTTGAGCCTCAGCCTGGTAGTGGGCCCTTCTCCACTGGCCCATCTGATATTGGGCTCGAGGCTGCCCCCGATATTGGCCTTCTAGAAAATCCTGCTTTTGATTTATGTCCTGATCTAAATGTCCCTCAAATCCTTGACCCCGGCGTTTTTTATGTTTCTGCCGGAGTTTTGACTTCTTGTTTTTATCTCCCTCATCAGTATCTGTAAACTCCCCAGAGGTTTCATCAAAAGTTACATGCTTAGACACAACAGGTTCCTTTTTAAGCATCCAGGAATAAACCTGATCATTCTGATAATCAAACTGGTCACGTTTGAACGTTTTTTATTTTAAATGTCCAAAGATTTTCACGAAACTGTGACATCTGAGATGCTAATTCCTGTCATTTGGATTGCAAAATAGATACTTCGGAACTAGATTTAAACCTCTCCTGAATTTCCTGCAATTGTGCCAAAATCACCTCTTCCACTGTGATGGTCCTCTCAACCAATAAAATCATCAAACTGAACACGCATTTGTTTAAAATGCCATTCCATTTCGACAAAAAATCAGGCTCACTGGAAAACAGTTTTGGAGGTTTCTGTACCCTGAGCCCCCTGGGAATGGTACAAGTTTTCAAATATTGTGTCAAGTAAGCACCGTGCAGCTGGACTCTAATAAGACTTTTATTGATACGTTGTAATTCATTGTATGAGCCAAATTCCTGACCCAAGTTTAAACTATTTTCCTCAAAGACAAATGCTGCATAATGTGGTCCCATTGTTCATCTGAGTAAACAAAGGTATCAGATTGAGTAAGCACCATCCAAAATTAGGGCAATCTCCTGACTTGTTCCTGCTTCCCCCAAAATCCAGTAGGTAACGGGGAGGGCTGGCCACTACCCCTGCGGGCAGTGCTCATTCTGTTTTGGGACTCTGGAGGAGGAGGTTGGGACGGATTTGCTGTCAAAGAAAGAGTGGCATTTGAGATTTCATACAACTTGCGACACTACTCATGTGGTATATTTCATCTTGTGTTCATGTGGCCTTAAATATATTGACTGCACAATTTGCTCATTTAAGAAGAGGCTGGAGGAACAGGCCTCGTGCATATGTACAAAAGTTCTTTCAGCCCCAATGGTGCAACATGTGGTAGAGTGACTGTGATTTTTCTCAATTAACCTGGAAAGTGTTGGACTGTAAACCACCATCTATCAGGGGTGGCGACAGACAAGCAGCATTACAACTTCGTGAACAACTATGGATTTTCTGACTAAACACCGTCATCCCGTTTGGGCTTAACTTGGAGTTGGATTGAAATAGCCTGGTGTAGCTGTATTGGCCACATAGGGAGACAATTACAATGTTGTTCTCTGCCCCTTATAGGTCAAGCAGTAAGCAATCAGATTTTATTGACGTCAGACGCCATGGGTTTAAATTTTTCTCCCATGACTAGTCTTTCATCTACAATGGAGTGGTTCTGTGAGGACTACCAGCGTGAAGCAGGGCTTATGAATTTAAAAACCCAAAACATGGTGCTATGTCCTGATACATTTTTGTTTTTGACTACACTCCAAATTGGACATTCATTCAGATAAGTGTATTTAATATTTTTACGGCTGAAGTGCTGTGTTTTACTGCAAAGCTGATTAAAAAGGACCGGACTGGTTGTAGTGGCTAACCCCCACACACAGTCATTGTCCGACAAAAAAATAATAACTTTTTTGTGTTATGTTCAACTGAAGATAAATGGGAGATCTAGTTCCAGATTAGGCCATATTTGGTTTTGGGTTACATATGGGGAAAGCCTAGTCCTTGTTGGTGCCTTGGTGTTATTTGTGATTTGAATCTTTAGCTATGCACAGCCTTTAAATAAAGGGAAAAATAGAACACCACAAGAAAAACTAACGTGTTTTTGATAGCAACAGACTATTTTCTATGTTTTGGGGAAGTTTTTAGGTTTTTTCATGAAGGCAACCTGGAAAGAATTTTAAAATAATGGCCATGGGGGAGGGAACTGGATATTTCTTATTTCTTATTAGTATTTAAATCATACCTTTCCGGGAGAAGAGCGAAGCGAGTTACATTTAGGTACAGTATGAATTTCCCTAGCCCCAAAGGGCTAACAATCTAAGTTGTACCTGAGGCAATGGAAGGTTAAGTGGCTTGCCCAAGACTACATAGAGTGCCAATGGGATTTGAATCCTGGTCTTTCTGCCTCTAGGCTGCTGCCCTAATCACTAGGTCACACCTCCAGTCAAAGAGATTCCATAGAGCAGACTGATCAAACCAAGCACTGCATCAGGAGTCCCAATCCAAACAAAGTTATGTGAATGTGTAGACAGAAGTCAATCTTGAAGTTTTACAGAGCTTTTCAATAGAGGATGTGGGCAACAATGCCAAGGCTCTATAGTATAAGAATTGATATGCCCTTCTAAAGTCAAGACTGCTCAAGCATGACAGAAAGACAATATCGCTGTTCAAAAAAAGGGAATGCCAATTGAGGCTGTCATTTTTTTTTGCTGACCTTACATTTAAGAACACTGCTCTATAATTTCAACATGGAATATGCAAAAATAAAGTAAGAATAATTAACTATAAAGTCTTGATTGTGTAAGTCTTCACAGCTCCTTGACTTAATACTTAGTGGAAGCAAATTTTGCAGTAATTATAGTCATGAGTCAATTAGGATAAGTGCCTACTATCTTTGTACAGTAAAATAGCGCAGATTTTGCTCATTCATCTGAAGTGTCAACAGTATGTTGCCTAAGGCTGTTTTACTAACACTATAAGACAAACCAAGACCCCTATGGGCACTTCAGTTCTCTATTTACTCTTATCACCCCACACAGCACAGCAGGACCTGCATTGCCTGCTTATTTGCCTACTTGCACCTCTGCTACTTTCAAATCTGATTCAGAACCCAGCATTCCTCCCTTCAGGCAGAGCTGCAGGTACTGGTCAAACCTGAACCAAAAAATTGCAAAACAGGAAACTGTTACTATTTGGAGATTCCATCATCAGAGGACTGAAGAAAGGCATATGTGGTCCCTTTACACAAAAGCAGAAGTAAAGATGAGGTTGAGAACTACAGGTTAAGAACATAAGAACATAAGATATGCCATACTAGATCAGACCAAGGTCCATCAAGCCCAGTATCCTGTTTCCAACAGTGGCCAATCTAGGTCATACATACCTAGCAGTATCCCCAAGAGACACAGGTTCCACAATGCTTGTATTGGGTCAAGCATTGATATCCTGGGTCCCTTTTTACATAAGAACATAAGATATGCCATACTGGGTCAGACCAAGGTCCATCAAGCCCAGTATCCTGTTTCCAAAAGTGGCCAATCTAGGTCATACGTACCTAGCAGTATCCCCAAAAGACACAGGTTCCACAATGCTTGTATTGGGTCAAGCATTGATATCCTGGGTCCCTTTTTAATAATGGTTTATGGACCTTTCCTCCAGGAACTTGTCCAAACCTTTTTTAAACCCAGCTACACTAACAGCTCTTACTACATCCTCCGGTAACAAATTCCAGAGTTTGATTACAAGTTGAGTGAAAAAATATTTTCTCTTATTTGTCTTAAATCGTTTACCCTGTAGCTTCATTACATGTCCCCTAGTCTTTCTATATTCTGATAGAGGAAACAATCAATCTATATTTACCAGTTCCACTCTGTTCATTAATTTATAGACTTCTATCCTATCTCCCTTCAGCCGTCTCTTTTCCAGGTTAAAGAGCCCTAACCTTTTTAGCCTTTCTTCATAGGAGTATCCTTCCATCCCCTTTACTATTTTGGTGGCTCTTCTCTGAACCTTTTCTAATAACGCTATATCTTTTTTAAGATACGGCGACCAGAATTGCATACAATATTCAAGGTGCGGTCTCACCATGGAACGATACAGAGGCATTATAATATCTTTTGTTTTATTTTCCATTCCTTTCCTTATGATACCTAGCATTCTATTTGCTCTCTTGGCTGCCGCTGCACACTGGGCCAAGGGTTTTAATATGGTATCCACAATGACGCCTAAATTTTTTTCCTGGGTGGTGGTTCCTAATGTGGAACCTTGCATCGTGTAACCATAGTTTGGGTTGTTCTTCCCTAGGTGCATAACTTTGCACTTGTCCACATTAAATTTCATCTGCCATTTTGATGCCCAGTCTTCCAATTTATCAAGATAACTCTGACACTAAGTAACTTACAGTTATCTAAACCTATTTTCTAAAGTCTACAAATACTTTTATTTGCAAAATAGTAGCTATTACAGCATTATAAGCTACTTACTATTTTTTGTGATCTTTTAATGTTGAGCCGCCAGTACCGTCAAAATCAGCAAACTTCGAATACCTATTAAACTAACTAGATCTCAGATAAAAAATCTGTATATAACACTTTTTGACATAACGATAATAGCTAAACATAGTTCCACTGAATTTATAACCATTAATTCGTAAACAGTTGAGTGGTAAGTATAGAAACCTTATGTACTATGTAAAACATACGCTTAATAATGGTTTATGGACCTTTCCTCCAGGAACTTGTCCAAACCTTTTTTAAACCCAGCTACACTAACAGCCTTTACTACATCCTCCGGCAACAAATTCCAGAGTTTGATTACATGTTGAGTGAAAAAATATTTTCTCTCATTTGTTTTAAATAGTTCACCTTGTAGTTTCATTACATGTCCTCTAGTCTTTCTATATTCTGATAACGTAAACAATCGATCTACGTTTACCCGTTCCACTCCATTCATTAATTTAAAGACCTCTATCATATCTCCTCTCAGCCGTCTCTTTTCCAGGCTGAAGAGCCCCAACCTTTGTAGCCTTTCTTCATAGGAGTAGCCTTCCATCCCTTTTACCATTTTAGTGGCTCTTTTCTGTACCTTTTCTAATAACACTAATCCTTTTTAAGATACGGCGACCAGAATTGCACACAATATTCAAGGTTGGTTAGTCTTCTCTCTGTGGTGAGTTAATTATTGGAAACACTGCTAAAAAGGAGAATAGTGAGGTTTCTGGAGTCCTATGGATTGCAGAAACCGAGTAGTATGGTTTCCCAGAGGTAGGTCTTGTCAAACAATTCCAATTGATTTCTTTGACTGGGTGACCAGAGAGTTCAACTAGGGAGAGCCCTAGATTTGGTGTACTTGGATTTCAGTAAAGCCTTTGCCAACATTAGGCAGCTTATAAATAAATTGAGCACCTTAGGGATGGACCCTAAAGTGATTGACTGAGTTAAAAATTGATTGAGTCGGAGGTGACAAAGTGTACAGGTAAATGGAACTTACTCTGAGAAGAAGAATGTTATCAGTGGTGTGCCACAGAGATCTGTCTTTGATCTGATTCTTTTTAACATTTTTGTTAGTGATATTAAAGAAGGGCTATCGGGTAAAGTTTGCCTCTTTGTGGATGATACAAAAATCTACAACAGACACCCAGGAAGGAGTTGATAATATGAGGAGGGATCTAGATAAGTTTGAAGAATGGTCAAGAATTTGGCAGCTCAGATTTAATGGCAAAAATTGCAGGGTCATGCATTTGGGTTCTGAAAATCCAAGGAAGCAGTACAGTGTAGGGGGCGAAATATTTCTGTTCATGAAAGAGCGGAACTTGGGCGTGATTGTTTCTGATTACCTTAAAGTGGCTAAACAGATCAAAAAGGATGGCAAAAGCCCAAGGGATGTGTGGAATAGTCTCCCAGTGGAGGTAGTGAAGACAAGGATAGTATCTGAATTCAAGAAAGCATGGGACATCGCAAGGGAGACACAAAAATGGCGCAAGCAGTTTTTGTTACTGAAACCTGAGGTGATACAACTAGGAGCTCCATTTCTATTACAATTTTTCTGTAAATGCTTAATTGTGCTCAAGTCTGTAAGAAAAAATATTTTTCAGCCATCTGATCTTGTTGCCTCTCTCAACACCAGATTGCCTGTTGTATCTACTACCACTGGCCAGAGTGAGGTGGTATAACCATGCTTAGTGTAATTTGCCTTGGGCCCCTTTGCAGCCATCTTTGTTTCTTAAAATATTTCCTTATGCATTCAGCTTTAAACCTCCTTCCTGAATGATGTATTTCCTTACATTCTCCCCTTAGGGGGTCATTCTGACCTGCAAATAGCAGGGATCTTGAGTGTTCTGCGGAGTGGCAAAGAGGTCTGTCACTGGTGTTACCCACATGTGGAATAGTTTTGCTACTGCTGTTGCATCTAAAAGACTATTCATGGGGTTGCAGGATCAGACTCAGCTTGTCTATTAGGAGATTGGATTCTCCTGGAATGTACACTGCATGGAGGTGCATGTGATGGAGGATGGCGAACTCCCAGAGCTTGCAGGTTTCTTAACAAAGGGGGAGGGATCCCATTTGTTTATATAAAACATAGCACCCTGATTGTCCTGACTAGGATCTGACTGTTTGAGAGGTGGTGCTGGAAGGCCTTGAGGGTATTCGTGACTGCCTGAAGCTCGAGTAGATTTATCTGCTGCATGGATTCCTGGGCTGTTCACAGGCCCTGTGTGGATACAGAATCCAGATGTGCTCCCCAACCCTGTTTGGAGGCATTTGTTGTTGGTGTATGCTGAGATAGGGGTGTCTGAAAAGGTGACCCTACGAGAAGGTTTGCTGGGGTGCACCACCACAGGAGAGATTGGGCCATGGGTAGTGTAACATGGATGACATCCCGAAGGCCTTCTGTGGACTGAGTCCACTGGGTTGAAAAGGTCCATTGCAACTGACGCATATGAAGTCTCGCAAAAGGGACCATGTGCACTGTGGAGGCCATGTGTCCCAGGAGGGATAGAAAACATTGAGCCATAGCTGTCTGTTGTTGGTGCATGTTGGTGGCTAATTGCACTAACCTGTTCAGGCGATCCATAGGGAGAAAGGCTCTGGACTGCGTTGTGTCCAGAACGGCTCCTATGAATTCCAACTTATGTTGGAGTGAGTTGGGACTTTGGGAAGTTTATCACAAAAGCCCAGGTACTACAGAAGTGCAAGAATCTTTTGTCAAAATGAGCAGAGTTCTCCAGGAGTCTGCCTTTATGAGCCAGTCATCTAAGTATTGGAAGATGAAAACGTTGTTGCTCCAAAGATGAGCTGCTACAACAGCCATGCACTTTGTGAAGACCCTTCGTGTAGATGCCAGACCGAAAGGAAGGACCCTGTATTGGTAATGGGTGCCCTGACAGGTGAAACTTAGATACTGTCTGTAGTCTGCCTGTATCAAGATGTGAGTGTAGCCCTCTTTGAGGTCTAGGGAACAAAGCTAGTCTTGTTCCTGTAAGTAGGGAAGAAGGGTTCCCAGAGAGATCATTTTGAATTTCTCCTTGACGAGGAGTTTGTTCAGCTCTCTGAGGTCGAGATGGCCCTCTGACTTCTTTGTAAGGAAGAAGGCGTAGAAGTCTTTGAACCACTGGTTTGTTGGAACTGGTTCTATGGCTCCTTGGGAAAGGAGAATGTTTTTTCTCTTGCTTCAGCAGTGTATCCAGGGGAGGTTTGGAATGAAGTTCCCCCTTGAAATGGGGAGGAGGAGGCAGTTCTCAGAAATTTAGTTGGTAACCTCTCTAGATTATGTTGAGAGCACTGTTCCCTCTAAGCTGTGCGCGTGTGCGCGCGCACACACACACCTCGCCGAGCGAGCGCACATGCTTTACAACAGAGCGCACAAAAATTACGGCTCTGATTCTGATAGAAAACAACACAGATGTCTTAAAATTTAAAAGTTATGATTGTAATTACTAGAAATTTCCCGCTTCATTTAGTAATCGTCTATTTTCATTTAATTTGATTAAAATCAATGTGGTGTACATATTGTATTCTGACGTGTAGTCAAATTTTAAAGTATATAACTCCGAGTGTCATTATGTGACGCACAAAAATTTAACCGTCCTTCAAAAGCTGCACGCAGCTGATATTTTATGCGCACACAACCTGTAGAAAATTAGAGGGAACATTGGTTGAGAGTCCACTGCTTCATGGTGATGAAATGCCACTGCTGAGCAAAATGAGAGTGTCTTTCTGGGATGGTGATGGGATCTGGTACGTGAAAGAGAAGGTTAGCCATGTTCCCTATCTAGAAGTCAAAAACTGGATGTGGCAGGAGTTGGCTGAGTGGCTGGTTGTGGCTTGGCTAGTCTGGGCTTTTTAGCCTGTTTAGGGCCCTGTTGTTTTTGTGGAGCCTAGTAGGCAGGCTGGGAATATGAAGGATAGAATCTCCTCTTTTTGGGGCAGAAAGGCTTCTTATTAGGTGCCTTCTTTTTAGAAGGATCAGAAGCCTGTCTGGAGAGCCTCTTAAGTGTTGTATCATCTGTATCTAGTTCTCCTAATTTCTCTCACCAATTCTTCCCAAACAGGTTGCCCAGTGCAGGGGTATGTTGCCAAATTTGTCTTGGACCCACTGTTTCAAGTCAGAAGCTTGGAGCCAAGCCAGATGCCTTGCTCCGATGGCAATAGAGGAAGCCCTGCTTGATGATTCAAAGGCATCAAAAGCAGCTCTATTCACGAATTTAGAAACATTCTGGCTGTGAGCCAGAAAGAGAAATTCGACTTACCTGCTAATTGTTGTTCCTTGAGGAACTCCAGTACAGTCCCTCACTGCTGGGTAGTGCACCTCCTCTCGCAGCATGGAGACTGGGCATGTCAGAATTCTGAAGCCTCTAGCACATATACCGCTGGCACCTCCCACCAACTCCCAGTGACCTACTGACAAAGCAGACTCTCAAAGGAGCAACACATAAGTAGCTATACTAACAAGTAAATATAAACACTAAACCTTTGTAAAAACTTAACTAACCCTCTGAAAGAAGAGGATAACTTCTCCACGTCCCCTCAAAGGAAGATGAATAAAAGAAGAAACAGTGCAAAGAATGTGCAAAAGAGTAGACAGGCAGATAAGGATCTTATTACTAGAGAAAGATAAATACTTACTATAATCTGTCTCCTCGACCGGTCGGTCCGCAACTAAGATCGTGAAAAGCTAATAAAAACCCAGGGTGGAAATCGGGACTGGACTGGAGTTCCTCAAGGAACAACAATTAGCAGGTAAGTCTAATTTCGCTTTCCTTATTGTCCCTCCAGTCCAGTCCCTTACCGCTGGGATGTAGCAGAGCAGTACACTAACGGGAGGGACCTGCCCAACCAGACCACAACACCGCTGACCCGAAACAGGCATCCCCCGCCGCCTGGACATCGAGCCAGTAATGTCTACTGAAGGTATGCAAGGAGGACCACGTGGCTGCCTTGCAAATTTCAATTGGCGGAACCAAACCATGTTCCGCCCACGACGACGCCTGAGCCCTTCAGGAATGAGTCCGCAAACCAAAGGGCACTTGCTGACCTTGCAAAATATAAGTTGACACTATCGTTTCTTTGATCCACCTAGAAATGGAAGCCTTGGCCGCCACTTCGCCTCTACGCGGACCACCAAAAAGAACGAATGCTCAGATTTGCGAAAAGACTCCGAAGCCTTCAAATAGTGATGGAGAACTCTCTTTATGTCCAACAAACGCAAGCTACTGTCAGCCACGCTGTCCCCTAAGGACCTCAACACTGGTAAGGACACTGACTGATTCACATGAAACGGCGAAACCACCTTCGGTAGAAAGGAAGGAACACCACTTTCTCCCGAAAAAAAAGTCAAAAATGGTTCTCTACAGGACAAAGCCTGTAATTCCGAAACTCACCGTGCAGAACAGATTGCTACCAGAAAGACTGTATTTAGAGTCAAATCTTTAATAGAGGTCTGATTCAAGGGTTCAAAGGGCTGTCTCGTCAATGCCCCCAGCACCAAACTGAGATCCCATGGAGGAATCACTACCCTTACAGGAAACGCAAAACATCCGGATGAGAACCCAAGGAGACCCCATGAATCTTTCCACGATAACAAGAAATAGCAGCCAACTGCACTCTCAAAGAGCTGGCAGCCAGCTCCTTAACAAAACCATCCTGTAAGAAATTCAAAACCACCGGAATTGATACCGTGGAAGGACGCACTTGTTTGACCGTACACCACTCTTCAAAAATACGCCAAACGCGAACATAAGCTAAGGAAGTTGATCTTTTCCTGGCTAAGAGTAAAGTAGAAATTACTGCACTCGAGTAACCCTTCTTCCTTAACCGCGCCCTTTCAATGGCCAAGCAGTAAGCGAGAACCGAGTCACCTGAGGCATGCAAAGAGGACCCTGCAACAGGAGATCCTCCCGAACTGGTAATTGCCACGGCTGCCCCTCGAGAAGACACACCAAGTCTGCGTACCACGGATGATGCGGCCAATCCAGAGCAATTAAAATTACGCATCCCTGATGTGCTTCGATGCGCTGAACCACCCGGCCTATGTGGGCCCACGGAGGAAAGGCATATAGGAGACCCTGCGAGGGCCACTGTTGCAGCAAGGCATCCAGACCCTTGGACATCCTTTCCCTTCTCCTGCTGAAGAAGCGGCTGACCTTGGCCGTCTGAAAGGTCACCATGAGATCCATTATGGGCATTCCCCACTTGTTGACCAACTGTGCAAAGACTTCCGGGTAAAGCTCCCACTCTCCGGGATCCACTCAAACTCGGCTGAGGTAATCGGCCATTACACTGTCTGATCCTGCTATGTGCGCCGCTGACAGAGCCTGAAGACGAGTCTCTGCCCATTCAAACAGGGCTTCCGCTTCCTATTCCAGAGCTGCGCTGCCTGTGCCCCCTTGACGATTGAGGTACGCCACCGCAGATGCATTGTCTGAGAATACTCAAACTGTGCAACCCCGCAAACTGGACTCGAAAACACGCAGAGCCAGAGCATCTGCCCGTAACTCCAGGCAATTGATGGAAAACTGGACTTCCTGCACGCTCCATTCCTCCTGCGTGAAGAGTCCCCCGCAATGAGCTCCCCATCCCACCAGACTGCCCACTGCGGCTGCTCGAGGGGCATGCCCGCCGCCAATTTCTCCGGATGAAGCTACCACTGAAGAGACGCCCGGACCCTCACTGGACAAGGCACACTCTGGTTCAGAGAATCCCTCTGGTGAGACCAGCGATGGAGCAGAGACCTCTGCAAGGGACGCATGTGCACCCTGGCCCAAGGTACTACATCCAGCGTAGCTGCCATCGTTCCCAGCACTCGAAGATACTGCCATGCTGACGGCACCGGCTGCTTCAAAAAACTGCGCACCAAGAACCGCATGTCGAACTGAACCCCCAAGTATTCCAGACTCTGAGAGGGTACCAACCGGCTCTTGGTGACATTGACCACCCAACCAAGACTTTGTAGAAGCTGTACCACTCTGGCTGTAGTCCGCACACTCTCAGTTCAGGACTTCGCTCAAATTAACCAATCGTCGCGATAAGGGTGATCTAGAACACCCTTCTCTGCGAAGAAATGCCACCGCCACCACCATTACTTTGGTGAAAGTCTGCGGAGCCGTTGCCAAACCGAACGGCAAGGCCTAAAATTGAAAATGACCCCACGGCACCGCAAACCATAAGAACCTTTGATGATCTGGCCTGATTGGAAAGTGCAGATAAGCTTCGGTGAAATCGAGAGACGTCACGAACTCTCCCTGTCGTACTTCCACTATTACAGAATGCAACGTTTCCATGCGGAAATGTGGCACTCGAAGACAGCGGTTCACGCCCTTGAGGTTGAAAATCAGGCGAAAAGCCCCGTCTTTCTTTGGCACCACATAATAAATAGAGTATCGACCGCAATCGCATTGCTCTTGTGAGACCGGAACGACCGCTGCTAGCTGCCGCAGACGCGACAGGGTCGCCCGAACTGCCAACTCCTTGTTCCGTCCCCTGCAAGGGGAGAGAACAAAAGAGTCGCGTACCAGCTGGGCAAACTCGAGGGAATAGCCTTCTCGAATGACCTCCAAGACCCATTGGTTGGATGTTATCTGGGCCCAGGCTGGGAGAAAATCCCGAAGTCGACCCCCTACGGCTGAATCTCCTACCTGGGTCCCCCTCCCTTCATTGCTGTTTCTTAAAGCCAGCGGGAGAAGGACTGGCGAACCCTCTGCCCGCTCCACGGAAACCTCTAAAACCTTGACCTCGAAAGGGGTATCTTCAAGATTGACCCCTCGCAACTGCTCCGGTCTGTCCCGGCTTTGGCTTATCTTCTGGTAATCGACCTCCTTTTGACGCCCCCAAATCCTTGACAAGCTTGTCAAGATCTTCACAGAACAACCGCTTCCCCTTAAAGGGGAGCATGCTCAGCCTTTATTTGGAGGAGCTATCTGCTGCCCAATTTCTTAGCCAAATATACTGACGTGCTGCTACCAGTGAAGCCATGCTATTGGCTAAACTTCTGATCAGGTCATAATGGACATCGGCTAAGTAAGCAGCCCCGGACTCCAATCTCATCACATCCGCCAACTGATCCTGCAATTGCTCCCCTGCCTGCTGCAAATGCTGCGACCAGCGAAGACAAGCTCTCGCCACCCATGCTCCGCAAATAGAGGCCTGTAACAAGAGCGCATTGACCTCAAAGGCCTGTTTTAACAACGAGTCCACTTTCCGGTCCTGACCATCCTTCAAAGCAGCACTACCCTCCACCGGAATGGTAGTCTTCTTTGTGACGGCCGAAACTGCAGCATCCATCCAAGGAGAACGAAACATCTCTTGTTCCTGGTCAGGTAAGGGAAACGAGTCATAGACCGTACGCCCCTAAGACCTGCCTCCGGCAAATACCATTCGTCCTGAATCATCTGTTTAACCACTCTGTGAATGGGAAACACCACCTGGGATTTCCATACCGCCTGAATAAGAGGATCTTCCACATTCTCATCCTCTGATGGAGAGACTACAGAAAGTTTGAGAGCCTGAAGAGACACTGTGATAAGAGCTGTCAACTCTTCTCTTCAAAAGACTCGGATAATTCTCGCCTGGTCCTCAGGCTCCTGAATCTCACCTTCCTCGAGCTCTTCCATAGGCACTTCTGGATCCATGTCAAACTCGTCACCTTCTAATCAATCCGACCCAAGAGGAACCTTGTCCAGTGACCGAGCTCTCTTAACTGGTCTCGCCTCTGCTCCCAGGCTTCTCTGCGACTGTCCGGCCCACCCCAGCACCCAAGCCTGAGAGATCCGGAACAGCCCTCTGCTGCCACAGACAGTAAGCCTGATGTAACAGCAGAACAAAATCCAGAGAAAAGCCACCCAGAGCTGTTCCACTCACCCCTGGTGGACACACAGAACTCAGTCACACTAGGTTCGTCGCCTGCGGAGAGGCTGGAGGCTCTACTAGAGATCCCCCCTCTGTAGCCACTGCGGACCCCTGTGCCGCTGAGAGAGGCACATCTTTGATCTTGTCCTGTAACTCCTGTTCTATTTTAAGCGCTTCTGTCACGCAACCGCGACACACGCAGGCCTCCGAAACTGTCCCCCGATGGGTACCACACACTAGAAACTGCGGACATGTAGGCATTAGACTGCGCTACCCAGAAAAGGTATAGAGATCCCCTTAAAACAAAAAGTCAAAGATAAATAAAAATAAAAAAACACTTGTAGGGTTTTGTTTTTAAAACACTTTGCTTTACTTAATAAAAGGCTTAAAGAGCTCTCAGAGTCTGTAAAAACAATAATTCCCAACTTCCCTGCTCAAAAACTTTGCAAAGGAATCCCCTGCAACTGAAAAACAGAGCCAGAGAAAAACCGCAGGAAAAAGCAGCCACCGCTAAAACAGACGCATTGAAAAAAATGCAGTAGGGCTTCACACGAGGGAGCAGGCCACGATCTGCCAGGAAACCGTGATCAGGAACTCACCTCAGCAAAAACTGGTCCTTCAGCGATTCCAAGTCTCTGCACTGAAAATGGACCTCATCGCTGACAGAAACCTCACTTTAAACAGAAAGGGAAGGCTGTGAGAGAGCAGGATCAGTGCCAATGGCTCCTCCCCCGGCAACGCGTTCAAGAGCCAACTGGCAGGCAGAGCAGGTAAAGCAGACACAGCTCCCCTCCGTACAGACAAGGAGGGGAGTGTAGCAGGGAAACAAAAAAATGGAAATCGGGTTAAAGAAGGAGCAGCAATCCTCTTCCAACTGTCCCTTCAAGTCTTCCCTTGTTTTTTTTTCTTAAATAAGCTTAAATCACTGAACCCAAACAAAAGAAAGATATAGGGATAAAAACAAAGCCCAAAATCACTAACTAGTCTAACTAAAGTTCCTTATATGCTCCTCTGGTGAGCCCAGCACCTAGGCTCACTACCTTTCTCCAGCTGCATAGACTGAGCACACTGGGAGCTGGTGGGAGGTGCCAGTGGTATATGTTCTAGAGGCTTCAGAATTCTGACATGCCCAGTCTCCATGCTGCGAGAGGAGGTGCACTACCCAGCGGTGAAGGACTGGACTGGAGGGACGATAAGGAACAGCCTGAAAAGATGAACGCTTCTCCTCTTGAAGAAAAGGGAGAAAACCCTTCCAGTCTTTATTTAGCTCCTTTAAGAACATTCCCATGTAAAGGATGTACGAATTTATCCTACTGGATAGCATCGATGCTTGGAAGGAGTGACAAGCAAAGGAAACGAGGTTCCTCAATTCCCTACCCAGAGGAATGGATACATGATTTTTCCCACTCTTTATATGGCACGTCGCCAATTCCATTACCACAGAATGGTGTGGGAGTTGTGATTTTTGGAAGCTGGGGCATTCAGGAACCCTATACATGGTGTCTAACCAGCGACTTATGGGAGAAAATGTGAGGGGGGTCTCCCACATCCTTAGCATCAGATTTATGTAGGATCCAATGTACCGAGAGGACTGCAGCCTCTTTCGGGGCTGTAGGGTACTGGAGGACCTCCAGTTAATCCGCTCTCAGTTGCGGTTTCAACGCTGCCCGGATGGAAAGGCCAGCCACCATGTCTCGGATAAACTCCTGAAAGGACATGTCTTCAGGAGGGGATTTACGACGCATGTTAATGGATGGTGGCGAGGGCTCTGAGATGATGTCCTGGAGGTCATTGGAATCGGAAATTTCTGAATCCGATATCGGAGAGTATCGCTGATGTTGATGGTGAGCTGAGTAGCGGTGATGCTCTTCAATACCCTTGGATAATCGCTGTGTAGACCAGGGAGGTTCCATGGTTGGTGCCAATACTGGGCCCAGTAGCAATACCTTGGTACTCAGTGCACAATACATCAATGTCGAAGGCAAGACCGATGATGGCCGTTGCACCAGAATGGAGTCATCGAGGTCGATGCTCCTGGCTGCATTCCCCAGGATGTTGGTGCTAAAGGTACCGAAGCCACCAGAAGAGCTGCTATGGACCTTTCCAAGGACAGCATACGCTGGATCCAGGGAAGTAGCCTGCATCTGGTCAAAGGAAAGAACGGGGATAGGAGCCTCCATACCAGAGCAAGGCATTGGGGGCTCTCCAAAGGCTAAGGCCTTGGGTGCCTCCCAAATCCCTATCAAGGCTTTGGAGGAAAAGTCCTCCCACCCGGGGATGTCTGGACCTATGACGAAAATCAGAGGAAGTCCTGGACGATTCCTGGTGAGTCGAACGGGATCTTTGTCTGGCGTCCCGAGACTTTCCAGAGGTGTCTTTGGACCTTTCTCTCAGTTCCTTTAATTTCCCTGAGGAGTCTTTTAGGTTTTTGACTTATCTTTTGGAGACGTGGTTCTCTTAAGTCTTTTTTCCAGAGTGCCTCGATTCCTTGAAATGCATCGAACTAGGAGAGCAGGACAAAGCTCTGGAAGAAGTAGAGGCCCATCGACAACGAGTCCGAAAGGAAGGGTTCACCAAACATTTTGGCCAGGTTCCCTAGGCCCCTCTTCATCATCTGTTTGCAGAGGGAACAGTTCTGGGAAATATGGTCGGGACCAAGACACTTCAAGCACCAGTCGTCTTTGTCAGTAACCAAGATGGTGCTGGAGCACTTGATGCATTTTTTGAAACCATGGAGGGTTTCTTCATTTTAAGATGATAGACGAGGCCCTGAGGGAAAAAGAAAAAAATTAAGCTTTTTTTGTTTTGCTTTGTTTTAGAAGAAAGAAAGAAAAGTAAAAGGATGAAGGGAGTAGTATCTAACGATACTAGTGCGGTTAGGCAGAGCGGTTAGGAAAAAGGTTTCAGAAATTCTTTGCTGCAGTGATAAGGTAGTGACCCACTGGCTCTGCAGAAAAAGAAGAACTGAGGAGAGGGAGTTGTGAGAGTGGGAAGGCAGCAGCGCATGCGCAGTGGATTGCTCCCAAAGGCTTTCCTATTGGTAGCTGGGGAGCTTCCTGCGTGGGCTCCGTCGGCACCCTATGTCACCCATATGTGAAGACTATATTCCTGCTTGTTCCTGGAGATAGAATTCTTCTATCTGTGTTGGGCTTTCAACCCTTCTGCTGGGTGTCCCAGTGCCATGGTGATTGGATGCCACGGTACCGGCACATCAGCAGGAGCACAGAGCAGGCTGGCCAGTCAGAAGAGAATGTGGGTTTTAATTACTAGCTCTCTGCTTGAGAGATTGTAAAAAGGTTTTAGTACATTTTTAAAACAAAGTTACATTATTTTTGGTAATTTAGTTCAAAAAGGGGAAATATTTTCTTTAGTGGTGTAGGTTTAAAACTCTGCTTTTAGCATCCTTCTCAGCTCTTTGAAGATACTGACACCTGTTGAGGGAAAAGGCAAAGGCAGAGAGGCTCAAATCCTGACGATAAATGCATGCTGCGCGGAAGGTGTCATTGAGAGCGTTTTGATTTCCTGGACCATGGGATGCTGTTCCAAGGGTTACAAAGCAGAGTAGCATCCATCTATTAAAGAAGGGTCGATGTGTCTTCAGTAGCAGACTGGCTAACCTAATGAAGAGGGCTTTAAACTAGATTTGTTGGGGACGGGTGAAGAAAGCCCCCAGGTAAGTGAAACATAAAATAACTTTAAGAAAATGGGTAAAAGGGGCAACATATGGAAAGCAGTGTGTATAAATGCCCATAGCATGGGAAATAAGATCCCAGATGTTGAAGCTTTAATGGGAGAGGCTGACTTGGATTTAGTGGCAGTAACAGAGACATGGTTCACGGACAACCATGACTAGGATGTAACTATAATAGGCTATACTTTTTTCAGAAAGGACAGGGTAGGAAGAAGGAGAGGAGTGGCACTATATATTGTGACATGGTGGGTTCCTCCAGCCCTTTAGAAAGAGCCAAAAAGGAAGAACTAGAAGCAGTGCTGGGTGGTAAACAAAAGCACATGGCTTGCAGTCGCCACGGAAACCAGACACAAGGGGGAGAAACATGCCCTTGCTGCCAGTCAGCTCAAGAGTCATGAGCTGAATTAGAGCACCTGCTAGGAGGAGGAGTCAGGCACATAAAGAGGCCTCAGTAGAGAGGAAGGGGTGGTCATTAGGAGCTCCGCATAAAGCTCCATCACAAGCTCAGCTGGGAGTTCAGCTACAAGGCCAGCCAAGGGTTCCGGTAAGAGGCCAGCCAAGTGAGCAGTTAGCAGACCAGCTAACAGACCAAGAGGAGGACCGGGGAGGAGTCCGAGTTCCAGGCCAAGGCAGAGCTACAGGCAGAGTCCCAGTCCAGAACTGGGGGAGAGAAACCGTGGCACGCCTAACGGAACGCTCAGTAAGGCAGAGAAAAAGCCCAGAACCAGAGCCAAGTTTAAGGGCAGAGAGAGAGCCATGTATAAAGCTTTATTCCAGAGAAGAAGATAGCAGAAGCAGGCCCGACTGTCTGCAGTATTGTAAGAATAACCAGGAGAAGAGAAAGCCAGGAAGGCAATTCCAACACTCATTTTACAAACCAGGTTTTGAACCCACAGCTGTTTCAAAAGTACACAGAAAACAGTCTGCAAGCAGGCAAAGAGGTAAGCCCAAAGACTGGGTTTTAAATAGGGCTGTTAATAACCAGTGTGATATTAGTTATCCAGAAGGTTGGGACTGTGTTTATAATACCTGCACTGATAATGACCATTTGCAGCAATACCTGATTCAGGAATATGATATAAAGCCTAAGATAGAGAGGAGGGGCGTGGCCCCAGAAACAACGTTACAAACATTCTTACCTAACTCCCATGAGGAGCTAATGGAAACGGAGCCAGGGCTAGGAAATGTATCCGAAGAATTGATGGACTGTACGATTACAAGGTCAGATGAAATATATTCCCTGCGCTGAATTTAAGCATGGCAGAAAACTGCAGAAGTTTAAGATAAAAGCACAGAGCTGTGAGGAATCGAACTGTTTTACTCTAATTGCTGGGAAGCAAATGTTTGTTGCTGAAGTAAGCTATTTCTGTTGGAGACTTTTATTTTGTCCTTTACCAGAAGTATATGGTTTTGTTAACCTTTGTTTTCCACGCTGAAATCCGCCCGGAAGGGAAATAAATCCTGTTTGCTGAAAACCACTTTGAGTCCACACTACTCTTCATTGGACAGTGAAAAACTACATTTCCCAGAGGGCTTTGCCTCATGAAAAAGTAGCTGTTCAGGAAGGATAACAGGTCGTTTAAGCCCTACATGCTTTTGCTGGGGGGCCATATAGGCACAGTTACAAGTTACAAGTTACAATATACAAATAATATTAAAGTTATGGAAATACAGGGCTTAAAAGAGAGAGAGTAGTCACTGTGCATTAAACTAGAAACAGGGAGAAGAAGTGTGTGGAGACTTAATTAAAGATATACGCAGCATTGACAGGAAAGGGGGAGTGCTACTGATAAGGGGATTTCAATATGCCAGATGTTGATTGGCACATCCCTGCTGCAGTATCATCCAGAAATAAGGAGATCCTGGATTCTCTACAGGGAGAACAATTCAGGCAACTGCTAACAGAACCCACATGAAGGGGCAATTCTGGACCAATGGGGAAAGTGTTTCTGATGTTCTAGTGGGAGATAATTTTGCATCCAGTGATCACCAGATGGCGTGGTTCAGTATTAGGACTAGAACTGATAAAATCCATTGAAAAGCAAGGGTCTTAGACTTTAGGAAAACTAATTTTGCCAAGATGGGCCAATACCTCAGGAAGCCGTTAGCGGGATAGGACAGCTGGGGGATGTAGAAAAGCAACGGGCCAAAACTGAAAGGGAATATTTTAAGGGCAAACAACCTTTTTCTTAAAATGGTCAATAAAAGTAGAAGGAAAAGGATACTGCTATGATTTTCAAAAGAAGTAGCTGAAAAGGTGAAGAAAAAAATGGAGGCCTTCATGAAATACAAAAGATTACGGAGAGAGGAAGACAGGCATCTATCTTTGGAAAAACGTACAGAAGCTAGCAAAGTAGTCAACAAAGCAAAGATTCAAACAGAGGAGCAAATAGCTAAAGCAATAAAATGGGGGGGGGGGGGGGTTAAGACATTTTTCAGATATGTTAGTGAGAAGAGGAAGGGCAAAAGTCATATTGTCAGACTTAAGGGTGAAGGGGAGGAATATGTAGAAGCTGATGAGGATAAAGTGGAATTGCTTAACAAATATTTCTGTTCTGTGTTCACAGATGAAGAACCAGGAGCAGGACCTCAGAAAACACTCACAAACAGGAACACAAGAGAGGAGCATCTTGAACAATTTCAGAAGACTGTTAGTGAGGAACTAGCTAAACTTAAAGTACACAAAGTGATGGGACCAGATGGGATACACCCGAGAATACTGAGAAAACTTCGGGATGTTCTAGCAGCAACACTGACTGACGCTTTCAATGTCTCATTGGAGTTGGGAGTGGTGCCAGAGGACTGAAGAGAGGCACATGTGGTACCTTTACACAAAAGTGAAAAAAAGATGTGGTTGAAAACTACAGGCCAGTTAATTAACCTCGGAGGTGAGTAAATTATTGGAAGAGTTGCTGAAAGAGAAAATAGTGAGGTTTCTGGAGTCCAACGGATTACGGGATCCAAGGCAGCATGGATTCACCAGAGGCAGGTCTTGTCAGACAAATCTGATGGATTTTTTTGACTGGGGGACCAGGGAGTTGGACTGAGGTTTAGCCCTAGATGTGGCATATTTAGATTTCAGTTAAGCCTTTGACACCGTTCCACACAGGACACTTATAAACAAATTGAGCACCCTAGGGATGGACCCTAAAGTTACTGCTTGGGTTAGAAATTGGTTGAGTGGGAGGCAACAAAGGGTACAGGTCAATGGAGTTCACTCCGAGGAGGTGGTTACCAGTGGTGTGCCCCAGGGTTCTGTCTTTGGTCCGATTCTTTTTAACATCTTTGTTAGTGATATTGCAGAAGGGCTGTCGAGTAAGGTTGGCCTCTTTGTGGATGAAACCAAAATTTGCAATAGAGTAGACACTGAAGGTGTAGATAACATGAGGAGGGATTGAGCTAAGCTTGAAGAATGGTCTAGAATTTGGCAGCTGAGATTTAATGCTAAGGGGGAAAGAGAGGCTACATCTCTCTGTGGCAGAGAAAAGGATTGAAAGCAAGCTCTGCTACGAGGGGACATAAGATGAGGTGAAAGGGGATAGACTCAGGAGAAATATGCAGAAATATTTCTTTATGGAAAGAGTAGTAGTTGCGTCGAATATTCTCCAGTGGAGGTGGTAGAGATGAGGACAGTATCTGAATTCGAAAAAAAGCATGGGACAAACACAGAGGATCTCTAAAGGAAAAAAAGAGACTATTGTAGTGGTTGATATGGAAGGGCAGACTAAATAGGCCATGTGGTCTTTTTCTGCTGTCATGTTTCTATTTCCCACAGTGGAATCAGGGGCGCGCAGAGCCATCTAAGTGCCTGATTCTCCAACCATCTGGACAGCCTAGACGAGCCCCTGTTAGAATTGGTCTCCACGTGTATAAATGTGAACTATAAGAGTATTTCTGAATAAGTTTTCTTTTGTTTGTATTGCTGGTGATTTGTTTCTTAAGAACGTCCTTTTTCTACACAAGATTTTGTCTTGATTCTAAGCAAAATTCAATAAAGAATAATTTTAAAAGAAAAAAGAAAGCATGGGACAAGCTCAGAAGATCACTAAAGGAAAACAGATTATATTATTTGATATGGAAGGGCAGACTAGATAGACCATATGGTCTTTCTCCAGACATATTTCTGTGATTAACCTGGGATCACAGTCCAAAGGACAAAAGATGGTCAAATGCCTCTCAGGCTCTTTAGCCATGGGGAATACAAACCAAATTTATTAGCATAGTCAGTGCGGAAAGTGAGCACTCCAAAATTGATGTTATGATCCACTTGGGTACAAATGACCTGGCTAGAAACAGTACCTCTATGGTACAAAAGGACTTCCAGATTCAGGGAGAGAAATTGAAACCCACTGTCAATACTACAGCATTCTCAGAAGTTCTACCTGTTCATACTAAGGGGGAAAGAGAGGCTACATCTCTCTGTGGCAGAGAAAAGGATCCTAAGTGAAAAATTCAGGCAATATGTAGACAACCATTTAAACTTGGGAAAGAAGGTGATGGATAGAAGAAAACAAGTTCAGGACATCACTCCCAACAAAAACAAAACATTGGAAATAGTCAACATACTAACCCAGACATCAATGGCAAGTGGGAAGAGGAGTGTAGAAGAAAATCCATGCAAAATACAAACAAGCCAATCAACAATTTCTCAAAGGCAATGAGCACAAATGCTAAAAGCCTAGCCAACTAAGTTCCTAATCTAGAAGCCCTAATGGTGGAAATGGATTGGACATTGTGGCCATTACAGAAACATGATTTAATGAGTTGCAAGAATTGGAAATAGACATAGCTGGATATAATTTATTCAGAAGAGATAGAGAAGGCAGAAAAGGAGGAGGAGGAGCCCTATTATGTCAAAAGTAATATTGTTATTGTTAAGTGTCGTCGAGTCTGTGTTGACTCATGGCGACCCTCTGCACAGTTGTCCTAAATTGTGTTCGGTCTTCAGTCAGGTGGCACATTGTTGACAGACTGGCACCCATAGCTGCTGTTATTGTATCCATCCATCTCATTGCTAGTCTTCCTCTTTTGCATTGACCTTCCACCTTGCCAAGCATGATGCCTCTCTTTTTGCATGATGTGTCCAAAGTATGAAAGTCAAAGTCTTGTCATCTGAGCTTCTAAAAAAAAAAGCTTAGGTTTGATGATCTCTGGTACTGATTGGTTTGTTCTTCAGGCAGTCCATGGTATAGGCAGTATTCGTCGCCAGCACCATAATTCAAAGGCATTAATTTTCTTCCTATCTTTTTCACTGTCCAACTTTCGCATCCATATGATATTATTGAAAATACCATGGCTTGAACAAACTGAATCTTTGTATGGAGAGAGACATCTCTGCTCTTGAGAATCTTGTCTAGGTTCTTCATAGCCATTTTGTCAAGAGCAATGCGTCGTCGGATTTCTTAACTGCTTCTTGCTTCTTTATTCAAAGTTGATCCAAGTAGGTTAAAGTTGCCCACTATTTCAATTTCTTCTCCATCAACAATGAGCTTATTGATTTTGCCAGTTGTCAGGATCTTTGTCTTCTTTACATTAAGGTGCAGGCCTATTTTAAGACTATGTTCCTTGATCTTGAGAAGCAAATGTTTCAGATCGCATTCACTTTCAGCCAATAATGTGGTATCATCAGCATAGCGAAGGATGTTGATGAGTCTTCCACCAATCTTCACACCTCTGTTGTCTTCATATAATCCTGCTTCTCTGATGATTTGTTCTGCATATAAATTAAACAGGTAGGGGGAAAGCATGCAGCCTTGTTATACACCTTTGCTGATTTTAAACCATTATGTTTCTCCTTGTTCGGTCTAAACTGTTGCTTCTTGATCAATGTACAGATTGTGCAAGAGGATGATCGGGTGTTCTGGCATACCCATGCTTCTTAATGTGGTCCAGAGTTTCTCGTGGTATACACAGTCAAAAGCCTTGCTGTAGTCAATAAAGCACAAAGAGATATTCTTTTGTCTTTTCAAGGATCCATCTCACATCTGCGATGATGTCTCTCGTTCCTCGCCCTTTCCTGAACTCTGCTTGCACGTCAGGTAATTCTCGTTCCAGGTATGGTTGTAGTCTCTGTTGAATATTATTCAGTAGAATCGTACTGGAATGTGGGATCAGAGTGACTGTGTGATAATTTCTACAGTCAGTTGGATCACTTTTCTTTACTACTGCTATAAACACAGATCTCTTCCAGTCAGTTGGCCATAATGTTGTCTTCCAAATTTCCTGGCAGAGCCTTTTAAGTATGGTAACAGCTGCATCAGATTGCTGTAATACTTCTACGGGAATGCCATCAATGCCTGGTGCTTTGTTCTTTCATAAGGCTTTCAATGCTGCTTCTACTTCTTCTTTCATCACCTGGAAAAGAGACGGCTGAGGGGAGATATGTTAGAAGTCTATAAATTAATGAACAGAGTGGAACAGGTAAACGTAGATCAATTGTTTACGCTATCAGAATATAGAAAGACTAGGGGACATGCAATGAAGCTACAGGGTAAACTATTTAAGACTAATAAAAGAAAATATTTTTTCACTCAACGTGTAATCAAACTCTGGAATTTGTTACCGGAGGATGTAGTAAAGGCTGTTAGTGTAGCTGGGTTTAAAAAAGGTTTGGACAAGTTCCTGGAGGAAAGGTCCATAAACCATTATTAAGAAGGGAACCAGGATATCAATGCTTGCGGAACCTGTGTCTTTTGGGGAAACTGCTAGGTAAGTATGACCTAGATTGGCCACGGTTGGAAACAGGATACTAGGCTTCATGGACCTTGGTCTGACCCAGTATGGCATATCTTATGTTCTTATGTACCAATGGTTCCGGATCATAAGGTACAGGTTGAAACGGCTGTTGGTCCACTTGATCTTTATCTATCATATATAAACTCTGTAAATCCTTTCCACCTTTTCTTGATCTTCTCAGCATCATTCAACATAGATTTTTGAGCATCTTGTAACCTTCCAAATCGAGGCTGGAATTTTTTCTTTAACTCTTGTAGCTTTAGGAAAACCAATCTTGTTCTTCCTCTAATAGTGTCTGCTTCTATTTCTTTGCATGTCTCATTGTAATATTTCTCCTTGTCCTGTCTTGCTGCACGTTGTAACTCTCTGTTGAGTTCTGAGACTGCCTCTCTCTCTCCTCTGGCTTTAGCTTCTCTGCGTTTTTGGGCAATTTTCAGAGTTTCTTCGGTCATCCATTTTGGCCATTTTTGCTTTTTCACCTTTTGTAGGGACTTCTCACTTTCTTCCAACACAACCTTCTTGCTGTCATCCCATAACTCTTCTGGAGCGCTGTCATTTGTATCTAAAGCAGCAAATTGATTTTGCAGGCAGTTTTCAAATTCTCAAGGTCATATTTTGCTACATTCATGAGCGGCTTGCTCTTTTTCAACTTT
The DNA here is from genome assembly GCA_033557465.1 of Ichthyophis bannanicus. Classification (NCBI taxonomy): domain Eukaryota; kingdom Metazoa; phylum Chordata; class Amphibia; order Gymnophiona; family Ichthyophiidae; genus Ichthyophis; species Ichthyophis bannanicus. The sequence continues at coordinate 240,840,652 of CM066032.1, forward strand.
AGCTTGAGTTTGCATACTAGTAGTTGGTGATCTGTACCACAGTCAGCTCCAGGTTTTGTCTTTGTTGATGTTATAGAGCTTTTCCATCGTTGACTTCCATAGATGTAGTCAATTTGATTTTTGTACAGTTCATTGGGTGCAGTCCATGAGTCCAATCACCGCTTGTGTTGCTGGAAGAAGGAGTTTGAGATGAATAGATTGTTGGTTTTGCAGAATTCTATCAGTCTTTCTCCAGATTCATGTCTGTTGCCAAGCCCATATTTTTCAAAGATTTTGCATTCTTCTTTGTTGCCAACTTTTGCGTTCCAGTCAGCCATGACTATCAGGATTTGCATGCTCTGTCAATTTCAGTATTAAAGCTGCTGAAATGCAGGGGATGTGGGGAAAAGAAGCAAGATTGTGGATTGTGTTGCAAAGAGGAAATAGCACTATCGTCCATACTGGTGTAGTCTACAGGCCTCCAACTCCAATGGAAGAAATGGATAAAATCTTGATCATTTATACTGCAAAGATAGCCATGAAGGGAGAAGTGATTATATTGGACGACTATAATTTATAGGATTTTATTTATTTATTTAACATTCTTATATACCGCACTCTTTCTCATCAGCGCGGTTTACAGTAAACATAAAGTGCTCACAGATAGCAACAGGCTGCCGTGAGTTTACATGTAACAGGAGATCTAACAGGATTCAACTTAGTGGATTGGAGTAATCCTTCTGCAAATATGGAAAGAAGTAAAAAGATTGTGGATACTTTCAAAGAACCACTGCTCAGACAAACAGTAATGGAACCAGCCAGGGTAAGTTTGATGCTGGATTTAGTACTCACCAATGAAGAACGCATTTTGAATGTCCGGGTGTGTGCTCATGTGAGCAGCAGTCATCATCACACGGTATGATTTGAGGTAAAAGCCAAGGCAGAGTCCAATCACAGCAAATTCAAAGTCCGACATTTCAAAAACTTGACGAATAAAATGGAAAAGTGCCTGAAGGAGGAGATGGCATGGTGGGAGGAGATGAGGGAAGTGGAATTGTAATGGACTAAACTAAAGGATGTAATAAAAGGGGCAACAGGCATATATGTAAGGAAAGTAAATAAAATAAGAGGAAAAGGAAATCTATATAGTTCACCAAAGAAGTGGCTGCACAAATAAAGGCAAATAACACAGCTTTCAAAAAAAATTTCAGAAGATCACAAATAGAGGAACACAGAAAAGAATATGGGATAAAGCTAAAAGAGACAAAGAGGGAAATAAGGGTAGCAAAAGCAAAGGCAGAAGAAATGATAGCAAAAGATGTGAAGCATGGAGATAAACCTTTTTAGGTATATTTGGGAAAAGAGGAAGATCAGAGGTGGAATTGCAAGACTTAAAAGTGCCGAGGACCGATTCGTGGAAAGTAACATTGAAAAAGGGAAAATGCTGAACAAATACTTCTGTTTTCTATTCACTAAATAAAATCCTGGAGAAGAACCACCTGTGATTAACAAATATAGAAATGGGAATGGAATAGATACTACACCATTGACAGAAGATGATATGTTTGAACAGCTTGCAAAACTGAAAGTGGATAAGGCCATGGGACCAGATGGAATAGATCCCAGGATACTGAAGGAGCTCGGAGAGGTTCTGGCAGGGCCTTTAAAGGATGTTTCTAATAGATGCTTGGAGACGGGAGATGTTCTGCATGACTGGAGAAGGGCTGATGTGGTACCACATCAGCAGACCCTCTTCAATCACTTGTCTTAAAAGACCCTGAAACCAGGCCAAGAAGAACCAATAATAAAAACCTGCCCATCATCCCCAATGCCCAAACAAGAACTAAGCAAACCACATGGAAAAGGACATTTTCTCTCTATCAGCACCATCATTATGGAACTCCCTACCTGAAGACCTCAGGTCCACAAAGGCCATCCAAAACTTCAGAAAGAAACTACAGACCTTTCTGTTCGCAGAACACTTTGGAACTATTACTTAGCCCAATATGAACAAGTCATACCCTACCATAAACAGTACACTGTAAACTTTCTCAATGTTAACCCAAATTGCTAATGTTAAAGCAAATTCCAAGTTCAATGTAAACACTTATATTATGTTTTACTGTAAACCGCTTTGATTAAAGGATAAAGTGGTATAAAAAAACACAAAAAACACCTGTTAAATAAAAAAATAGTAGTGGTAATAGGGAAAAGGTGACATATTATAGGCTGGTAAGCCTTAACTCGGTGGCAGAAAATGTAATGGAGGTGCTCCTGAAAGACAGAATAGTGGACTTTCTAGAAACCAATAGGTTGCATGATCTGAGGCAACATGGTTTTACCAAAGGACAATCATGCTCAACAAATTTGATTGAGCTCTTTCACTAGGTGACCAGAGAAATAGATGAAGGGCATGCGATATATGTGATCTACTTAGATTTCAGCAAAGCCTTTGATACTGTTCCTCATAGGAGGCTTATCAATAAACTGAGCAGCCTAGGGATGGGTCCCAAGGTGGTAAACTGGATCAAAAATTAGTTGATGGACAAATGACAGATGGTGGTAGCAAACAGAACTCACTCAGAAGAAAGTAAGGTGAGTAGTCGTGTGCCCCAGGGATCGGTGTTGGGACCAATACTGTTCAATGTATTTGTGAGTCATATTGCTGAAGAATTGAAGGAAAATACCTGCCTTTTTGCAGGTGACACAAAAATTTGCAACAGAGTAGTCTCCTGTGAGGGAGTGGTAACATGAGGAAAGATCTACAAAAACTGGAAGAATGGTCTAATGCTTGGCAGTTAAGATTTAATGTGAAGAAGTGAAGAGTCATGCACTTTAGGAAGCAGAAATCCAAGAGAAATGTATGTGATGGGGGCAAGAGGTTGGTGTACATGAACCAGGAAGAGGATCCCAGAGTGATTGTTTCTGAGGATCTCAAAATAGCGAAACAATCTGACAAGGCGGTAGCCAAATTCAGAAAGATGCTAGGTTGCATACAGAGAGGAATAACTAGCAGAAAGGAGGATAAATTAATGCCCCTGTACAAGTCACTGGTGAGGAGTAATTTGAAGTATTGTGTTCAGTTTTGGAGACCATATCTCACAAAGGACATAAAAAGATTTGAAACCATTCAGGGGAAAGTGACCAAGATGATTTGGAGTCTGCCCCAGAAGACATATGAGAAGAGACTTAAAAACCTAAATATGTATATCCTAGAGGATGGGCAGGGGAGATATGATACAGACAGCATAGTGAGACAGCAGGAATTAATCCTCACATATGGGTGATGTTGCCGCCGATGGAGCCCTGCGCGGAACATCTCCCCAGCTTTCAAAGAAAGCCTTTGGGAGATGCCACCATGCATGCGTGGCCCCCTTCCCGTCCAAGGATGCCATCTTGCTCAGTCAGGTGCCATAGCTAGAGCCCAACCAAAAAGATGGCCAAAAATGAATAGCAACTCTAAAGGGAGGAGGGACGGTTGAGAGGACTGATTCCTGCTGTCCCTGGAGAATGCTTGTTACAGGTGAATAACTACACTTTCTCCAGGAACAAGCAGGAAATCAGTCCTCATATATGGGACTCCCTAGCTCCAGGCTACTGAGGACCGGCATAAAACAGAGGCCTGGCCATGGGCAGCCGCAGGTGAATCCTGATGACAGACTCAAGAGACCCCAGTGTCCAGGGAGAGCCATGGCTCCGGTAGCCTGAACAAGAAGGATCGGAAGGCAGGAGATGCCTAAACCCCAAAGAGGTTACGGAGTACAGCTTGGCCGAAGGCGCTGTCCCGTCGGGACTCCCTCTCCAGGCATTTGTGGGCTACAAAAGTGTGAACGGAGAACCAGGTAGCGGAGAACCAGGAGACTGGTGACAGAGGTCACCATCGCCCAGACATTGTGCACCGTGACTTTACGCTCCAGAGGGACACCTGCTTGACTGTGAGCGAAAGCGATGCAGTCCGCCACCCTAATGGATATGGTCCGCTTGGTGACAGCCAGCCCCAGATAGCTGGAGATGAAGGAGACAAAAAAACTGTGAGGACTTACAGTGGCCCTGGGTCCGCTGTAGATAGAAGGACAGGGACCGTTTGCAGTCCAGGGTATGGAGAACAGTCGATGCCGAGTCAGCGTGGGGTCGCAGGAAGAAGGTAGGCAGCACCACCTCCTGATTCAGGTAGAAGTCAGTGACCACCTTCGGGAGAAACTTTGAGTGAGTGCAAAGCACAACCCTGGTCTTTTAGAATCTGGTGTAGGGTGGCTCAGCCACCAAGGCCTGAAGCTCACTGACCCTGTGGGCAGAGGTGAGTGCCACCAAGAAAGCCACTTTCAAGGAAAGGAAGTGTAAGGAACAAGTAGCCAAGGGCTCGAAGAGTGGCTTAGTAAGCTGCGCCAGAACCACACTGAGATCCCATTCCACCGGGGATGGCCAGAAGGGACACTTGGAAAGCAATAAGCCCCACATGAACCTAGTAATGAGAGGTTGCACCGACAGAGGCTTATCATCCACAGGATGGTGGTTGGCGGAGAGTGCAATCAGATGCACCCAGATGGAGTTGGACTTAAGTCCCGACCATGAGAGGTAAAGGAGATATTGAAGGACTGAATGTACCGGGCAAGAAAATGGTCCAATCAGTGCACCATGCACCACACGGAGAACCGGTGCCACTTGAAGGTGTAAGCCTGTCTCGTAGAGTCCTTACGAGAGGCTAGAAGGATTTCCTCCACTTCCTCAGAGAGATTAAGGGAAGCTAAGGCAACCTGTTCAGCTGCCAGGCTGTGAGGGACAGAGATCTCAAGTTGGTATGGAGGATCGAGCCCTCCTCCTGTGCCAAAAATCCCAGGGAGCTCCCGTCGAGAGATGAATCAGCAAGGGGAACCAGGGCTGTCTGGGCCGTTGGACCTTAAGGAGGGTCTGGGCTATCAAGGGTGTGGGAGGGAAGGCAAACAGCAGTCCTCTTGAACATGAGATGAAGAAGGCTCCAACTGGGAGGGAAGGAGTTGGGGCTGCAGAAATGGGGCAGCGGAGCATTGGTCGGGATAGTGAAGAGGTCCAGGCTGAGGCATCCCCACAGCCGGAAAAGCCCAAGTGCTATCTCTGGGTCCAGGCGCCACTCGTGTGGTTGGAGGACCCTGCTCAGCCAGTCTGCCAAGACGCTGCTCGGGCCCGGTAGGTAAACCGCTTCGAGTAGGATCCTGTGGCAGATTGCAAAGTAACAAAGGGCCACAGCCTCCTGGCAGAAGCAGTAGGAGCCCATGCAGCCTTGCTTGTTCACATAGAGCATCGTCACCTGGTTGTCCATCTGGACAAGCACTGACTGGTGCTGCAGATGGTGCCTGATGGCCCTGAGAGCGAGGAAGGCTGCTCTGAGCTTGAGCAGACTGATCTGCTGCTGGCTCTCAAGGACCAGGCTCCCTGAGTGCAGAGCTCTCCGCAATGGGTGCCCCAGCCTGACAAGGAGGCGTCCACAGTGAAGACCCTCTGGGAACTCAGGGACTGAAAAACCATCCCCACTTGCAGTTGCTGAGCGTCTTGCCACCAGGTAAGGGACTGTCAGTTGTCGAGACATTGTAACTCTGTTACGGAGTCGTCCAGTGGCCTGACTGGAGGCGCCACTAAGCCACCCTCATGTGGAGGCATGTGTTGGGAACCATGTGGATTGTGGAGGCCATGTGGCCCAGGAGGCGAAGAATTGTCCGGGCCGACACTGCACAGTGTCGCCGTACCTTGGCCATGAGCCAATCCGTCTTGTTGTGGGGGAGGAAAGCCCTGGCATGAACAGTGTCAAGATGAGCCCTAATGAACTCCAGCGCTCGAGTCAGGATGAGCTGGGATTTCAGACGGTTGATCACGAAACCCAGGTGTTGCAAGACCTGAATGGGCAGCCGGTGGCCAGCCTGGCTTCCGAGGCTGTGTCCCCTTTTACCATCCAATCTTCAAGGTAGGGGAAGACGCAGGTCTTTTGGAGGCAGAGATAGGCCACCACTACCGCCAGACACTTGGTGAAGACCCTTGGGGTGGAGGCGAGGCCGACGGGAAGAACCCTGTACTGTTAGTGGTTGCCTCCAACCATGAATCACAGGTATTTTTTGTGACTGGGATGGATAAGGATGTGGGTATAAGCATCTTTTAAATCCAAGGAGCATAGACAATCTCCCCACTGGAGGTAGTGCAGCAGTGTTCCAAGGGAGAGCATCTTGAACTTCTTACGCACCAGGAACTTGTTGAGGTTCCTCAGATCCAGGGTGGGCCTTAGGCCCCCTATCCTTTACAGAACCAGGAAGTACTTGGAATAGAAGCCCTTCCCCCTTGAGGGGAGAGGCACAGGTTCCAACGCCCCATCCATGAGGAGGCCCGCAAGCTACTGTAGTAGCAGGGCCTGGTGTAGGGGAGACAGAGGGCTCCCCAGGAAAAAAAGGCGGAAGAGTCTGTTCCAGGCACAGAAGGTAGCCCTTCCGTGCGACCTGGAGAGCACAGGCATCGGTGGTGATGTGGGCCCACTGGTGGCAAAGTGGACCAGGCATCCCGGCTATGCTGATGTCATCAAAACCCCGACCCAGGCTGGGCTGGGGCCGGTGACTGGATCTTCTGACCCTTGGGTTTGCGGATTTCCTGACCTGTGCCTTTGCCCAGGGGACCCTGCTGTGGGATTTGGGCAGCTGGGTAGGCAAGAAAGCCCTGAGTGTGCTGACTGTTCCGATGGAAAGGGGGTTTCTTCCCCTGTGGCTTCTTCCTGGGAAGAGTGGAGGTCTTCCTCAACAGATGGGTCCGAGTGACATACTCGGTCTCGATCTCGGCCACCTTATCCTCCATTGGCCTGCCGAAGAGCTGATCGCAGAGGCACAGGACATCCAGGAGCTTTTCCTGCACCCACTGCTCAAGATATGAAGATTGTAGCCAGGCCTGGTGTTGAGCACCGATGCCGGTGGTGGCCAATCTGGCACTAGATTCGAAGCCGCCGTAAGCAGCTCTGGAGAGGTATTTGGAACACTCCGCAACAGACTTCGTTACAGGCTGCAAATGCCAGAGATGGTCCCTATCGAGGCCAGCAGAGTAGCCGCCGAGCTCCTTAGCTAGGTCCTGCAGAAACATGCCAATGTAAAGTTGGTAAGTTTGGATGCGGCAAGCAAGTATTGAGCACTGATTGCATTTGCGCCCCAATGCATTGAGAGCATGTGGGATTTCCTGCCTAGAGGCACTGAGGAATGCGTTTTTGGGCTTTTTTGCCGGCGCATGACCGACTCAACCACTATGCAGGTGTATGGGAGCTGCACCTTGCAAAACCCCGGCCCCCGCTGGTCTCGATACATCGTGTCCAGTCAGCGGCTCACAATGAGGACTGAGGCTGGGGTCTCCCACATGCGGAGGAGAAGCTGGGTGAGGATGGAAGGCATAGAGACCGTCAGGGTCTCTTTCGGTGGTGCCTCGTACTGGAGGATGTCTAATTCCTTTGTACATGGGTCCTCTTCCAACTCCATTGTGAGAGAGAGAGCTCGTGTCATATCCCTGACGAACTCCAGTAAAGAGGTTTCCTCAGGCGGGGATCGGCGCTTAGCAGCCGGGGAAGACAGGTCTGATGGGAAGTCGTGGTGGGCCCGGGACTCTGGGGACGTCTCGACATCGGATTCCCAATCAGAGTAGTCTGAGGGGGACTCGAGGTCCTCTGGCTCCAGGAGAGCCAGTAACTCTCATTTCAGATGCTTCGAGGCAGGGGCATGGCCGGAGACAGAAGCACTCGCCTGCAAAGATCTCACTCCCGAGGATCGGAAGCGAGAACAAGACCCTTGCAGAGCATCCACCCGAGGCATTTGGTTCTCAGCAAATGCAGCGGTGGCCAGGGTGGTCCTCGAGGTCGAGGTCCCTACAGTCTTGGTGGAGCCGGGTGTCGACGTCCGCTGTGATGAGAGGAAAGAGTAGTTACTCACCTGTAACAGGTGTTCTCTAGGAGCAGCAGGAATCAGTCCTCACATATGGGTGACATCGACGTCGATGGAGCCCCTGCGGAGCATTTCCCCAACTTTCTATGAAAGCCTTTGGGAATACTGCAAGCATGCGCGGTCCCCTTCCCGCCTAAAGGTGCCATCTTGCTCAGTCAAATGACATAGCTAAAAAAAAAACCAGCACACAAAAATGTAAAATAAACTATGTACAACTACAACTCCCAGGGGAGGAGGGAGGGTCGTGAGGACTGATTCCTGCTGCTCCTAGAGAACACCTGTAACAGGTGAGTAACTACTCTTTCTCCAGGACCAAAAAGGAAGTCAGTCCTCACATATAGGTGACTCCCAAGCTCTGGGCTACCAAGGAACCCAGGCTGAACAAGAGAACTCCCTCTAGTCACAGCATCAAAGAAAGGCTTTTCACTGAAAGAACCTCTACCGGTAGCCCAACGGAGGGCTGGAGGGCAGGAGTTGCCTAAACCTCAAAGAGATTCCGGAGTACTGCCTGGCCAAAAGCACTGTCCCTACGGGACTCCCTCTCCAGGCAGTAATGAGCTGCAAAAGTCTGGCTTGAGGACCAAGTTGCAGCCCTGCAGATGTCTACCAACGGTACAGAGTGGAGATGAGCTACTGAGGCAGCCATTGCCCTGACACGATGGGCCGTGACCCGACCCTGCAAGGGAAGGTCAGCCGCCCTGTAAGCCCAGGTGATACAGTCAGCCACCCATATGGACAAGGTACACTTGGACACAGCTAACCCCAAATTATTAGGGTCAAAAGAGATGAAGAGCTGAGTAGCCCTTCTATGTCCTTGCATACGGTCAAGGTAGAAGGATAAGGCCCTCCTACAGTCCAGGGTATGCAGGACCGCTTCAGCCTGGCTTGCATGAGGCCTGGGGAAGAATGTTGGAAGAACCACCTCCTGGTTGAGGTGGAAAGAAGAGACAACCTTAGAGAGGAACTTTGGATGAGTCCTAAGGACTACCCTGTTCCTACAGAAGCGAGTGTAAGACCTGTCACAGACTAGGGCCTGGAGCTCACTCACCTGTCTGGCCGAGGTTAAGGCTACTAGGAAGAGGGTCTTCCAGGAAAGGAAGCGGAGAGGACAAGAAGCCATCGGCTCAAAAGGTGGGCGAGTCAGTTGCTGCAAGACCACATTCAACTCCCACTCAGGAGTTGGAGGACGGACAGGAGGCTTGAGCAAGAGCAAACCTCTGAGAAACCGGGACACCAAGGGGTGAACCGACAGAGAGTGTCCCTCCACCAGTGAGTGGTGAGCTGCTAGAAATGAGAGGTGGACCCGAACAGAATTGGACTTAAGGCCCTGATTGGATAAGTGCAGCAGGTACTGAAGCACCACTGGTACAGCACAGGAGAAAGGATCCTCTGTACGCAGCTGACACCACACAGAAAACCTCTTTCACTTCAGGGCATAGGTTTTTCTAGTGGACTGCTTCCTAGAAGCCAGGACGACCTCTTCAACTTCAGGAGGTAGGCCCCAAGGAGCTAAAACTACCCTTGCAGCTTCCAGGTCATCAAATTGAGAGATTTGAGATTGGGGTGCAGAAGAGACCCCTGGTCTTGAGAAAGAAGGTCGGGCTGCAACCCTAGAGGTAGTGGAGTGTCCACTGCTAGCTGAGATTAAACACGGTCTTCACGGAGTACAGTAGAATCACACTATGTTAGACGTTACTCCATACAAACAGTAATCAATGTTTAAAAGGAATGAAGGTTGTGGAGAAACTGCACTACTGAAATATCATAGGAAATTACTCCTTTTCTTATTTTTTTCTTATTTTTCTATTCTTCTACTCCCAAAAAAAGTCTCAGACCAAGCAGCGCTCCGAACAGATGATGTGTCAAATAAACATCAGCGCTTAATAGCATCAATGACTACATTGGGAGTATTTTTTGTATTTGAATCACCAGCTCTCCACCACCTTTGTGTCAGGCACTATTGAAATTTAAAACTCTTATCTTAATTGTTTTCCTCTACGACTCCCTCGGCACCTCTCAAGCGTTTCACTCCGAACAGGAGTTTCTTCTGGAGGGTCTGAAAATAAAATATATCAATAGCACTACAAGTTCATTCTAAAACACTTTTGCATTGATTAGATTGAACATTCAGAGTCTTTTTTAGAATATCATACGTCATGCTTTGTGATGATTAAAATAACAGCCATTGTCACTTACTAGAGTGCTGCTGCCCACGTTCCTCAATGTCTCTTCGTGATTCCAAAAAACGCCACGCATGCAGACTTAGCGACCAGGCTAAGCTTTTATAGAGGACAGCTAACCATAGTTAAAGGGCACCAAGAGACCCCATTTGGCTGCTTAACAATTATTAAAAACACACGTGCCATTCTATGGAAGAATTCAAACCAAAAGGTTGTATAGTATTGACATCAAAAATCCAGCGTTGTTCATAATATAACAGAGTTTCATCTAAGCTTTTGCCTCTCATTGCTGTCTGAATCCGATCGATGCAAAAACACCGCAAGTGGTCAAATTCATGTTTTAAATCCATGCAATGCTGAACGATTGGTGCTGTCAGAATTTTGCAACGCAGGCGACTTTTGTGCTCGAGCATCCGAATTTTAAAGGGCCGGCTAGTTTTACCAATATAAAGCTGATTACACGGACACCTAATCGCATAGACCACCGACGTGGTACTAAATGATGTTGTTTGTTTAAGACATACTTTTTCCCGAAATACATAAATTCAGCTACATCCTCGGTAATACTGCAAATCGTGCAGTTACCACACTGTCAGTGTCCTTTTTCACTGCATATATCTTCCCTAATAGTAAGGGGCGTAAACTCCTCGCCATATTTCAAAACAGGCGTATAGACGGGCACTTTTTAATGACCGGACTTGGCTATTAGGTACTGAGACGGTTCGTACAAGAACGGCTGATGATTGTGTCAATTTGATTACTAGATTTTCACCACTTAGCCATAAGATCCAAAAAATAATTTCAAAACATTGGTTTGCAAGAGAAAAACATCAGTCGTTTATGGCAACGGAATGCTAACTTGAAAGAGCTGCTGAGTCCATTAGTTGTGAAGACTAAATTCCTGCTGTTCCCGGAGATCACATGTTACAGGTGAGTAACTACGCTATCTCCAGGAACAAGCAGGAATGTAGTCTTCACATATGGGGACTCCCTAGCTGAAGATGCCAGGGAGACAGCCCCAGGAAGGTGCCACCCTGGAAAGGTGGGAATCCTTCCTCCCACGTATCTCTGGCATTCCACCAGGGTTGGTGGGAAGGAGTTGAATTAGGTCTGAAAGAGATTTTGAAGAACAGCTTGGCCAAAGAAGGCATCCCAACGGGAGGCTCTATCCAGGCAGTAGTGGGCTGTGAAGGTGTGTACCGAAGCCCAGGTGGCTGCTCGACAAATGTCATCAATAGACACAGAGTGGAGATTAGCCATGGAAGTCGCCATGGCTCTCACGTTATGAGCTGTGACATGGTTCTGAAGAGGAAGACCCTTACTCTCATAAGCAAAGGATATGCATTGGGCAATCCATTTAGATAAAGTTCTTTTGGAGACTGGTTGTCCCAAATGACTAGGGTCAAAAGCTATAAAAAGTTGCGAGGACTTTCTATGTTGCTGTGTTCTCTGTAGGTAAAAGGCCAAGGCCCTTTTACAATCCAAAGTATGAAGGTTTCTTTCTGCATTAGAGGCGTGAGGCCTCGGAAAAAATACAGGAAGATAAATTGATTGATTTAAATGAAAAGGCAAAACCACCTTTGGCATAAAGTGTGGATGAGTTCTAAGAAAACCTTATCATGGCGAAACCTAGTATAAGCAGGATTAGCCACTAAAGCTTGCAGTTCACTAATGCAACATGCAGAGGTGATTACAATTAGGAAGATGACCTTCCAGGACAAAAACCTAAAGGTTGTAGTGGCTAAAGGCTCAAAAGGCAGCTTCATGAGCTGCCCGAGAACTAGATTTAGATCCCATGCCACCGGTGGTGGCTTAATGGGACGTTTGGTTAATAGAAGACCTTTCAAAAATCTGGATATGAGTAGATGAGAGGAAATTGGTTGTCCATTCAGAGGCTTATAAGAAGCTGCAATTACACTAAGATGGACTCTTACCGAATTGGTCTTTAGACCAGAATTCGATAAGTGAAGGAGATACTCTAGAATCGATTCTAAGGGTATGCCAAGGGTGTTTAATCCCTTCTTGGAGCACCATATAGTAAAACGTTTCCACTTGAAGGCATAAGATCTTCTTGTGGAAAGTTTCCTAGAAGCCTGTAGGATATCTTTTACCTGTTGGGACGGGTTGAAATCCTGGAGGTCTAAGCCTTCAGCAACCAGGCCGTGAGATGCAGGGACTGGGGATTCGGGTGCCATAGCGTCCCGTTCTCTTGGGAAAGGAGATCTGGAGCATGCCCTAACTCCAGAGGTGCAGCTCGAGAGAGATGTAGAAGCAGGGGATACCACGCATGGCGTGGCCATCGTGGCGCTATGAGAATCATGAGACCCCCTGTCTCTCTGAAGCTTGAAGAGTGTTTTGGGGATAAGGGGAATGGGTGGGAAGGCATAAAGGAAGTCCTGACCCCAGTGAAGGAGGAAGGCATCCCTTGTCTGACAATTCTGAGCCGGAATCCTGGAACAGAACCGGGGAAGTTTGGCATTCAGTGGACTTGAAAAGAGGTCTATGTCTGGAGTGCCCCAGAGATGAAATATCTTTGCCACCTGGTCCAGGTGGAGGGACCACTCGTGAGGCAGCAGTACTCAACTGAGTTTGTCTGCCCAAAGGTTTTGAATGCCTGGAAGATATACCACTAGAAGGTGAATATGATACTCTCTGGCGAGGGCCCACAGTCGTAAAGCTTCGTTGCATAACGACAGAGAGCCTGTCCCGCCCTGCTTGTTCACATAGAACATTGTTACTTGATTGTCCGTCTGGACTAGGACTGTCTTGTAGCTGAGCTGGGCATGGAATACTCGAAGAGCCAAACAGAATGCTCTTAATTCCAGGAGGCTTATGTGTAGACCAGCCTCCTGTGGAGTCCAGGTTCCCCGAGTAGAGAGATGATTCAGGTGTGCTCCCAACCCAACTGCGATGCATCTGTTGTTAGGGTGGCCTGAAAAAGGTGTTGATGAAAAGGAGACCCCACTGTCAGATTTTCTAGCGATTGACATCATTGGAGGGACAAAATTAGTCGTTGAGAGTTTATTATTTTGTCCGATAAATGACCTGTGGCCTGTGTCCACTGTGTGGATAGGGTCCACTGAGCTGCTCGCATGTGGAGGCGAGCATCTGGGACTACATGAACTGTGGATGCCATATGTCCCAGCAACTGAAGTAGCTCTCGAGCAGTTAGGGAGGATTTCCCTGCTGCTTGAGAAGTAGTTGCATTATGCGAAGACACCGGGCCTATGAAAGGAAAGCCTTTGCCTGTCTGGTACCTAGACAGGCCCCTATGAATTCCAGGCATTGGGAAGGAACAAGTTTGGATTTTGGGAAGTTTCTTACCAACCCCAAGATTGGAGGATTCGCATTGTGCGAGACAGTGCAGTGCTGGCCTCTACAACTGTAGGGGCTCGAATGAGCCAGTCATCTAAGTAAGGGAAGACGAATATCCCCAGGGTTCGTAGAAATGCAGCTACTACTGCCATGCATTTCGTGAATACCCTTGGTGCTGAAGTTAGACCAAACGGAAGAACCCTGAACTGGAAATGTTTGCCCCTGAAAAGGAATCGTAAGAATTTGCTGTGATCTGGATGGATCAGAATGTGAGTGTATGCATCCTTTAAGTCTAGAGAGCAAAGCCAATCCTGGCTTTGAAGGTATGGCAGAAGAGTTCCTAGAGAAATCATTTTGAACTTCTCTCCAAACAGGTATTTGTTCAATTCTCTGAGGTCTAAAATGGGTCTGTGTCCTCCTGTTTTCTTTGGAATAAGAAAATAGGGGGAGTAGAACCCTGCACCTCGTTGAAGAATGGGTACCTCCTCTATTGCCCCTTGGGCAAGAAGTGTTGAGACCTCGTGATCTAGCAGATTGTTTGCGGAGGTTTGAGAATTGAATTGCTTTAGAACTGTAGGAGGGGGCATGCTGTGAAAATGAAGCTTGTACCCTTCTCCTACAATGGACAAAGTCCAAACTTCTGCTGTTATCTGATGCCATCTGTTGGCAAAGTGGCATAACCTGCCTGGGATATTGGGGGGTTGGGGACCCCTCAGAGGCAGGAAGGCTAAGCTCTCTAGGAAGGAGTCAAAACCCTTGAGAGAACTGAACCTGCAGAGCTGGTTGGGCTCTGGGGCCTTTTGGCTTCTTTTGCTGTCTAGTTTGTCCCTTTTGGGCAACCTGACCCTGAGTTTGAATCTGCAGGGTATAAGAAGGATAAAATTTCCTCTTTTTGCTGAAAGAGGGTTTTTTATAAGACTTCTTTTTGGTTGGAGTGGCTGTAGATTTCAACAAACTATCTAAAGTAGTACTGTCAGCATCTAACTCGTTAGCCTTTTCCTACCAGTTCTTGCCAAAGAGATTCTCTCCCGTGCAAGGAATGTTGCCTAACTTGTCCTGTACCCAAGTCTCCAAGTCTGATGTCTGAAGCTAGGCAATCCGTCGTGCGCCAATGGCAATAGCAGAGGTTCTGCTGATGCATTCAAAGCAGTCAAAGGCTGCACGATTTACCAACTTGGAGACATCTTGAGCATGCTTAACTAGAGCAAGAAAAACTTGTCTCTTGTCATCTGGGAGAAATGGGCTCATAAGCTCCAAGTCTCCTGTAACTTCTTTGAGGAACACTCCCACATACTGTATATATGAACTGATCCTAGCTGAAAGCATGGAAGCCTGAAAAGTTTGGCGCCCAAAAGCATCCAGAGTCCTGCATTCACGACCTGGAGGATTGGATGCATGCCTCTTTGCACTTTTCATCCTACGCATGGCTGACTCCACCACCATTGAATGGTGTGGCAGGTGAGTCTTTTGAAATCCAGAACATAGCAGAACTCGATACATAGTATCAAGTCTCCTAGAGTGAGGAGATGTAGTCAGAGGTGTCTCCCACATTCTGAGCATCAAGTTATGCAGAATATAATGGATGGGCAGAGTGGCTGCCTCTTTTGGAGCTTTAGGATATTGGAGAATTTCCAATTCCTTTGCTCTGGGTTCCTCTTCAGGAGCTACCATGATTGAAAGGCACTTGGCCATATCACGAATATAATCCTGAAAAGACATGTCCTCTGGAGGTGACATTCTGCGTTAGGGAGAAGAGGGATCCTCTGGGAGAAACCCTCTAGTACCAGCAGAATTGTCAGAGTCTTCGGAATCGGAGGATTCGAAGTATGCCTGACGACGATGCTCATGCAAAGCACAGTCCCGGTATCGATCAAAGTCGGTACCGAGTTGATCCGGTACCAATCTATTGATTCCAGCCAAAGATGGCGTGGGAAGAATTCCCACTGTGGCCGGTACCGTCGGTACCAGTACCGGTGTCTGTACTGGTGTAGGTACCGGCATTGGTGTCGATGTCGGTACCGGTGCCCGTTGGACCAACGGTACCGCAGCTGAGAGAAGAGCTGTGATGCTCCGTTCGATAGCGAGGAACCTCTGGTCTATCGACGCTGCCGATGCCTGGGTATCAGTACCGGTGAAAACAGCCGGAATCCCTGAGCATGGCACAGGTAGTTCTTCCGAGGTCGGGGCCTCGAAAACATCCTGGAACCCCATTGATGCTTTGGAAGCTGAAGCCTCCCGCCGGGGCTGCTTTGCCGGTGTGGTTCCCTCAAGGGCAATGCCAATGGCCTCTCGATGCTTAGCAGGAGAGCTACCCTCTGAGGATCGGCTTTTATGTTTAGTTACCTGAGATCCATGGGAGAAAGAGGAGGCCCTTGAAGATGTTGATGCAATGGATCTGGCATCCGAAGAAAAGAGGGTACCGAGCTTTGCAGCCCAGTTCTGTCTTCCTCTTTTAGTCATCCCCATACAGGAGAGAAATTCAGATGGAGAATGTTCAGGCCCTAAACATTTAAGACACCAATCATGGGTGTCAGTGACAGAAATAGTACCGCCGCACTTAGTACATTTTTTAAAACCACTAGTTGGTTTTTCCATGTTTTAGGAATATGGGGCCTAGTGCCCAAAATGGCGCCTAGCATCAAAAAAGTAAAGTTTCTGAAGAGAAACAGCTCAAAGTATAAGTTTTGGGTTTTTTTTGAAAACGAAAAGAAAAGAACCAGCGGTACCGGTAAGCGTCATGCGGCAGGCAAACGCGACCACAAGAAAACAATTTTAAAGACGGAATTTTCTGTGGTGACAGGGTATGGATCCTGTCGGCTCCGTGGAAAACGAAGAACTGAAGAGGGACAGTTGGAAAGGCGGGAAGGCAGCGCGCATGTGCTGAGGGATGCTCCCAAAAGCTTTCCTATTGGACGCTGGGGAGCATTCCCGCGCAGGCTCCGTCGGTACCGACGATACCCATATGTGAAGACTACATTCCTGCTTGTTCCTGGAGATAATGTACTTAGCTTCCTGCAAACGTACAACGCGTTTTCAGGATAGCCTAATACTAAAACTGCACCCAACTGAGTGACTCCGTCTCAACAACAGAAATTCTTGTCTTCGTCTCTTAAGACAAGTCAGGGAAAACCTTGACTTTCCAAACAAGAAACAGAGTCCTTAAATTTAAAGAAAATTTTTGTCACCCAGTCTCTATCAGAATCTAATGCAAATTGAACAAACAGTCTGTGCATATCCAGAATGTTCAAGGAAATCAGTTAAATTTAGGGTATCAAAGGTAAACCTGGCTGCATATCATCCGAAGCCATGACACTCTGTCCCTGAGGAAAATAGTACAATTTCAAATAAATAATGCTTAAAAATGTCAGAAGGAAACAGTTATTGTGGAAGGGAAGTTAACATATCTCAAATTTCTGCTACAGAATGAATTCTCCAGGGCTTTAGCTTTCCTATATACAACTAAATTGTCCCACTTAAAACTTTCCTCTTACGTAGTAACATAGCATATGACAGCAGATAAAAACCAGTATGGTCCATCTAGTCTGCCCAGCAAGGTGGCAGGAGTAGGTGCACCTGCTGCTCCATGCAGGTAACCCCTCCCCATGACTTTGATTAGGGGTGTACCCATCGCTCCGTGCAGGTCACCCCTATTTGTTGAGATATGAGAGATAGTTAAGTTTATTTTGATTTTATCCTGTTGCCATAAAGGGATCCACTGTCTCTTCTCATGCCATTTTGAATTCTGTCTCTGCATTTGCCCCCATTCCAAGCATCCACCACCTTTCAGTGAAAAAGTATTTCCTGACGTTGCCTTTCAGTTTACCCCTTGCAGTTTCATGTTATGCCCTCTAATTTTACAGCTTCCCCGTCTTTGAAAAAGGTTTGTCTCTTCAACTATTTAAAGGTCTGTATCATATCTTCCCTGTCCCTCCTCTCCTCTAGCGTATACATATTTAGGTTTTCAAGTCTCTTTTCATACGTCTTCTGGCGTAGGCTCCAAATCATTTTGGTTGCCTTCCTCTGAACCATTTCCAGTCTTTTTATATCCTTTATGAGAAATAGTCTCCAAAACTGGACACAATATTCCAAATGAAGCCTCACCAGCGACTTGTACAGTGACATTAGTACTTCCTCCTTTCTGCTGCTAATTCCTTTCTGTATGCAATCCAGCATCATTCTGGCTTTGACCACCACCTTGTCAACCTCAGAAACAATCACTCCACGATCTCCTCGTAGTCTGTGCATACCAATTTCTCACCCCCTATCGCATACAATTCCCTTGGACTTCTGCATCCCAAGTGAAAGACACTGAACTTCTTCACATTAAATCTTAACTACCAAGCATTAGACCATTCTTTCCAGCTTTTGTAGATCTTTCTTCATGTTATCCACTCCCTCAGGGGAGTCCACACTGTTGCAAATTTTCGTGTCATCTGCATAAAGACAGACTTTTCCATTCAGTCCATCAGCAATATCACTCACAAATACATCAAACAGTACCGTTCCCGGGACTGAACCCTGGGGCACGCCACTAATCACCTTCCTTTCATACAAGTGAGTTCCGTTTACCATCACCTTCTGTCGTCTGTCAATCAACCAATTTCTAATCCAGTTCACCACCTTGAGACCCATCCCCAGGCTGTTCAGTTTATTGATAAGCCTCCTGTGAGGAACAGTATCAAAGGTTTTGCTGAAATCTAGGTAGATCACATCCATCGCATGCCCTTGTTCTACTTCTCAGGTCACCCAGTCAAAAAACTCAATCAGATTTGTTTGGCATGATAGTCCTTTGGAAAACCATGTTACCTCGGATCATGCAACCTATTGGTTTTGAGAAAGTCCACTATTTGCTCTTTCAGGAGTGCCTCCATTACTTTTCCCACCACCGAGGTAAGGCTTACTGGCCTGTAGTTTGTCACTTCTTCCCTACTGCCACTTTTGTGAAGTACCACATCAGCCCTTCTCCAGTCCTGTGGAACCTCTCCTGTCTCCAAGGACCTATTAAAAATATCCTTTAATGACCCTGCAAGAACCTCTCTGAGCTCTTTCAGTATCCTGGGATGTATCCCATCCGCTCCCATGGCCTTGCCCACTTGCAGTTTTGCAAGCTGTTCAAAAACATTATCTTCTGTGAATGGTGTAGTATCTATTCCATTCCCATTTCTATATCTGTCAATCACAGGTGGTCCTTCTCCAGGATTTTCTCTAATAAAAACAGATCAGAAGTATTTGTTTAGCATTTTTGCTTTTTCAATGTCACTTTCCACGAATTCATTCTTGGCACTTTTGAGTCTTGCAATTCCACCTCTGATTTTCCTCTTCTCCCGAATATACCTGAAAAACATTTTGCCTCCACGCTTCAGATCTTTAGACATCTTTTCTTCTGCCTTTGATTTTTCTATCCTATCCTTGCATCACTTTTTGTCTCTTTTAGCTTTATCCTGTATTCTGTCTTTATTTGTGGAGCTATTTCTTTGGAGAACCAAATAGGTTTCCTTTTCCACTTGTTTTTATTTACTTTCCTTACATATGTATCGGTTGCCTCTTTTATTGCCTTCTTTTTAACCCACTGAAATTCCACTTCCCTTACCTTCTCCCACCCTGCCAACTCCTCCTTCAGGCACTTGGCCACTTTACTGAAGTCAGTGTTTTTGAAGTCTAGGACGTTGAGCTTGCTATGATTGGACTCTACCTTGATTTTTAATCTCAAATCACACCATGTGATGGTCACTGTTGCTCAAATAGGCAACCACCTGGATATTCAACATGCTATCTCTGTTGGTGAGTACTAAATCCAGCATCAAACTTTCCCTGTTCCATCACTATTTGTCTTAGCAATGCATCTGGAAGGCATCCACAATTCTTTTTACTTCTTTCCAGATTTGCAGAAGGAGTACTCCAATCCACACTGGGTAGATTAAAGTCAACCAATATTATCACTTCCCCCTTCATGACTACTTTTGCAATATCAATAATCCATTTCTTTGGTTTAAGTTAAAGGCCTGTAGACTACACCAGTATGGATGATGGTGCCATCTCCTCTTTCCAGCACAATCCAAAGCACTTATTCTTTTTCCCATGTCCTCTGCATTTCAGCACCTTTAATATTGCTTTTGACATTTAGGACTACTCCTTGTCCTTTTCTGCCTTCTCTATCTCTTCTAAATAAATCGCAGTCAGTTATGGCTATATCCCATTCATGCAACTCGTTAAACTATGTTTCTGTAATGGCCACACCAGCCAAGTCCATTTCCACCATTAGGGCTTCCAGGTCAGGAACTTTGTTGGCTAGGTTGCGAGCATTTGTGCTCATTGCTTTACAGCATTTGTTGACTGGTTTGCCTATATTTTGCATGGATTTTGTTCTGCATGCCCACTTGCCAATGGTGTGTGGGTTAATAGTGTGGCTGTTTCCAATGTTGTTATGTTTTTGCTACGAGTGACATCCTGAATGTGTTCTTCTCCATCCGTCACCCCCTTTCCCTAGTTTAAATGCCTGTCTACATAATGCCTGAATTTTTCACTTAGGATCCTTTTCCCTGCGACAGAGACGTAGTCCGTTCACACAGTATAACCTCTTATTGTTCCACCTATTTCCCCAGTAGCCAATATATCTAAATCCTTCTTGTTTGCACCAGGTTTGGAGCCACGTATTGAAGTTGATTATGCAATGCAGTCTTTCTGCCCCCTTACCAAGAACAGGTAGAAGTCTGAGAATGCTATAGTGTTAACAATGGGAAGCCACCTCTTTGAAGCCACCTTCAATGTCCAGCTTAGTTTATCTTATGATATCTGTCATTGCCTTGAGTGTAAGCTACAAAAGTTTGGTCTCCTTATTAAGCAGTTGCTACTAAAAGACTACCAAGATATGTTATCCGCTCAAATATTCACCACAGAAACTAATAGGACATGTGTGCAGTGGTGTACTAGGGTCTCAGTCCAAACATACGCAAAGATTCTCTCTATCCTATTCTCTATCCTCCATCCTATGTGCCTATACCCTCCCTTTTCTTATTTTGGTTTTCTCTGTCCTGTATAAAAATATGAAATTCTTTTCTGACTTTCTTATATTTTAATGTATTGTAAACCGCACAGATTGCATGCACATTGCAGTATATCAAATAAACTTAACCATAACCATATCAAACTAGTCTCTGTCCTTTCCATTTTCTGGATTCTCTCTTGAATAGATGCATGGGTCTCTTTTACTGAGTCTGTCTTTTACTCTTGAGAGTTCTTTAGTAACTGCCATTTGAAGGGACAAAGATTTTCGCTAGTAGTGGGATCTTTAGGGTCAGGATCCTTTTTTCCACTGTATGGTTATATCTACTTATTTGTTGCTCTGCTTAGTATGCTTTGTCAATAGGTACTGATGTGTGGGCGGTCCTTGGGGCTGCATATAGCTGGATGATCAAAGAGATGAAGATATTCAGTCTCCAAAGCTGCTGGTGGAGGTTCACAACAAGTGGGGCCTTGGACTTGGGAGACTTTTTCTGAGGCCATCCCTTCCATTTGGACATGTTCCCTAGCAAGAGATACACAAAACACCAAACCAAACCTTGACCCAAATTATTCAGAGTTGTTCATTCACATATGTATTGTCAGAAACTGCAGAAGGACCTTATGAGATTGGGCATCCAAATGGCAGATGAATTTTAATGTAGACAAGTGCAAAGTGAACCATATAAGGAAGAATAACCCAAACTATAGATACACAATGCTATGTTCCACATTAGGAGTCGCCACCCAAAGAAGGATCTGCGTGTGATCGTAAACAGTAAACTGAAATCTTCTGTTCAGTGTGTGGCAGCGGCCAAAAAACAAACAGAAAGTTATAAATCATTAGGAAAGAAATAGAAAAATAAGACAAAGGATATTATAATACCTCTATATTGCTCATAGTGTGACCACACCTTGAGTATTACATGCAATTCTGGTTTCTGCATCTCAAAAAAATATAGCAACATTAGAAAAGGTACAGAGAAAGGCAACCAAAATGGTGAAGGTGATGAAACGACTCTCCTATGAGGAAAGGCCAAAGAGGTTAGGACTCTTCAGCCTGGAGAAGAGATGGCTGAGGGGAGATATGAGAGAGATCTATAAAATCATGAATGGTGTAGAATAGGTAGACACCAATTAGTTACTTTATCAATAAATACAAGAACTAGAGGGCACACCATGAAGCTACAAAGTAGTACATTTAAAACAAACAGGAGAAAATATTTTCTCTCTCAACGTATAGTCTTTGCAACTCATTGCCGATGGATGTGGTAAAAGCTGTGTTTAAAAAAAGGTTTGGATAAATTCCCCGGAGGAAAAGTCCACAAACCATTATTTAGGTAGTCCAGGGAAAAAAACACTTTTTATCCCTTGGGATAAGTAGCATGGAACTGGCTACTTTTGGGTATGTCAGGTACTTGTGATCTGAAATGGCCACTGTTGGAAACAAGACATTAGGCTTGATGGCTTTTTGGCCTGACCCAGTATGGCAGTTCTTATATTCTTAACTTGTCCAAACCTTTTCTAGACCCATCTACACTAACAGCTTTTACTATATTCTCTGGCAATGAATTGCAGAACTTAATTATATGGTGAGTGAAAATTTGTTTTCTATGATTAGTCTTTGTACTATTCTGTAATTTCATTTCATGTCCCCTAGTCTTTGTACCTTTTGAAGAAGCAAGCAACTTGTTTATGTTTTCTTGTTGTGTGGCAGGTGAAGGCCTGTGATCCACAGTGTCTGACATAAGCAAGCAGGCCTAACTAGCTTGACCTGTAAATGAAGTCTGTGGAGAGGCCCATAGGAATTACACATCCCCCAATATGCTGCTATAGAATTAGAACTCAGTAAAAGTATTGAATTAGCTTAGACAAGCAGAACAGATGGAAAAATACAGAAAAATATGTTTAAAATTGCTGACAGAGAAATTACAGAGCCCTGCTTCCCTACACGTACAAACTAGCTCAATGGCCTTGAAAGAAGGAAAGTAACAAGTTGGTGAACTGGCCATTGTAATTGGGACTAGAAGGGGGGTGAGCAGGTGCTGAGCCCACTCAAAGAACATAATTGGATAATCTTATCAGTACCGGGACCAATAGGAGGGGTACGGGAGGTTACCGGGACCAATGAAATGTTTTTCTATACCTAGAATGGAGCAAAAGTCTATAAAAGTTGTTGTATTACCAGAGAACATCGCTCAGCCATTTTGAATTTGACTTTGCTTGAGACTTGTGCACAAATAAATGATTTGGACCTTCTGAACAGACTCCTGGTATTATTGGTTTGTCTGCGCTCCGCTGCTACAGTTGCACTCCATTAATTATTTTATAGATGTTTATCATATATCCCCCCTCAGTCATCTCTTCTCCAAACTGAAGAGCCCTCCCCTTTCAAGTCTTTCCTTATAGGGGTATCTGTCCATCCCCTTTATCATTTTGACACCATTCAGTAAGATTTAAAAAAATGGTAAGGAACATAGAAGTTCAGCATGAACAATTGCAGTTCTGCACTCTTGCCACCAAGATTTTGCAAGGATCACTTCTGCCCTACAATACCACTTTCCATGATGAAACCATACACTGGGCCCCGACTCAACACTAATGATAGCAACAGCCTGGACAGCACAGGTGGCTAAAGAGTTGTTCCAAGAGCTCTCTGCCATCCTGATGTCTTGTTGGTATGATAGTTGAAGAATTACTGGAAGGATAAGAACAGCAGCAACACTTGAAAAAATAAAGAATCAAACATTACTTAAAACAAAGCAATGAAAAATAGATTACAACAAATAAGAAGTCAAGCTGGAATCACCAAAAATGTCTTTAAATTGTCTTTTGTGAATCATATGTTTGTGAAGATAAAGACATGGACAAGGAATTTTAAGTGCTTCCCTCTGTTAAAACAGTGACTAAAAATGAGTCATAACAAATAACAAGTTCAAAGGGTTTCCTAAAGAGATCTGACCAAAAACACTGTCTATGTCTCACATTATTTTAAATTATTCAAGACACTTGTTGATAAGCAATAATTGTGACATTTAACTAATATGTTATTACACCAGTAATGTAGATTGACCCTAGCATTTAATATAATTTCCTGCTAAATCTTAAAATTTAAGTTTCTCCTCCTAACCCCATTCTTTCCTCCAGATTCAATTTATTTTAATTGACAGTTGGTTATTTGTGCTATAATTTATTGAGTAATTAAAAATAATATTCGCACATATCCCAGTGCAAATATAAAAAGACTGTGACCTCACAGAGAGCTCTGGCATCATAACTCATTCATGTTTGCCCTTGTTTGACCTTTGATGTCAAAGCTGAAAATTTAGCATGCCATTAACAGTGTTTATGTTATCATTATTCATACATGAACCAAAAGCTGAGTACAGTCATTTGCAATCAATGACATATTATTCTCAAAAAAATGAGACGTTCTAATTTTTAAATAAACTGCTAAACAAAATCGTCAAGTTACCTTGGTGTTTTCTTTTTATCAAATCAGTTTCAGCTTTCATCTTGATGTGACATATCTAGTTCTCTACCAGTACTGTGCTTCAATTTAAGTTTCTATTGAGCACAAAAGAATACACACTGATAACACTAAAAGACACAAGAACTTTTCATAATAGAGTCCCTTTCAGTTGCTTACTGTGCTTAAAGCTGGCATTATCAAAGTTATACTGGTCTTATTATTCTTTCCAATCAGACAGAAGTTGGAAAGAATTATATAAAATGGGTCCAGAATATCTGTCTGTCTAAGCCTTGCAGGGGTTCTCAACCCTGTCCTCGGGACCCACCTAGCCAGTCGGGTTTTCAGGATAACCACAATGAATATGTATGAGAGAGATTTGCATACACTGCCTCCATTATATGCAAATCTCTTCCATGCATATTCATTGTGGTTATCCTGAAAACCCGACTGGCTAGGTGGGTCCCGAGGACAGGGTTGAGAACCCCTGGCTCTAAGGCAAAATAACTTTGAAAATTTTACAGAATGGGAATAAAGTTGGCATGTGAGAAAAACTGGTAAAAAGACATATCAAGTTTGAAAATGGGTCAAATGCGACCTGTGATTCTAAAGATATAAAGCACCCACCCTCAAAAAAAAAAAAAAAAAAAAAGAGTCCTGTGTATTTTGAAAGTAAGAGAGTTCTGGCTTCTGTAGTATAGAAGCTTACATAGAGTGAAACACTCCCTGCTCTCTACCTTCTCAACCCACCAAATCTCTGACATTCCTAAAAACAGCTCTCCTATGGTTGCCACCCCACTCCATACACCAGGGGGTTTCAACCCAGTCCTCGGAGAACCCTAGGCCAGTCAGGTTTTCAGAATTCCCAGAATGAATATGCATGAGAAAGATTTACATGTTCTTCCTTCATTGTATCCAAATCTATCTTATGCATATTCATTGTGGGAATCCTGAAAACCTGACTGGCCTGGGGTTCCCCAAGGACTGGGTTGAAAACCTATGCCATACACAGTCCTATCTCCCAAAATACTCCCTCATATCTGTCCTACAAACTCACCAAATGTCCCCACCACAAAACATAAACCCGCATACTATTGCCTCACAACTCTGCCCCATCTCTAAAATCTACACCCCCCACAATTGCCCTACCACACAGCAAACTGTACCTATCCCCCCAAAAAAACCTCCTGCAACTGCCTGACCACCTTACAAACTCTCTCGTCCCCAAAAACCAAAGCTCTGCAACTGCCCTACCACAACAAATAACCCTCGCTAATGCCCCATCCCCAAAAAATATCCCCTTACAACTGTCCTACCACCCCATACTGACCCACCCTCAAATTCTAACCCCAGCAACTCCTCTACCACCCCATAAACTGCTCCCACCCCTAAGCAATACTCTACACAATTGCCCTACCACCCCACAAACAGCCGCACCTGAAAAAAATATCCCACACAACTGACACATCAACCCAAACACTGCCCACCTAAAAAAACCCCACTCACTTGCAACTGTCTCACCACCCCTAAACTTAACCACGCCTAAAAAATACCCCCACAACCTCTCCACCACTCCGCAAATTACCCTCTCTGCAAATTACCCCGCCACAAAAAAATATCATGCAACTATCCTTACATCTGTCTCACCAACCAGAAACTGCCCAACTCCCAAAACTTACTGCTCCACAATTGCACTCCCAAAACACTAAGCCATCACAACTTCCCCATAAACCTGCACACTGCCCCTACCCCACAAAGCGTAGTTACTCACCTGTAACAAGTGATCTCAGGGAACAGCAGGAATTTAGTCTTAATATGGGTATCGTCGGTACCGACGGAGCCTGCGTGGAAACGCTCACCAGCGTCCAACATGAAAGCTTTTGGGAGCATCCCAGAGCGCATGCGTGCTGCTTTCCTGCCTTTCCAACTGTCCCTCTCCAATTGAGTTTACAGCTGAGACAAAAGAGAGAGGAGAGAGAGAAAGAGAGAGAGAGAGAGATAAAACTCCTAGAGGAGGTGGGCGGGTTGTGAAGACTAAATTCCTGCTGCTCCCGGAGATCACCTGTTACAGGTGAGTAACTACGCTATCTACAGGAAAAAGCAGGAATGTAGTCTTCACATATGGGGACTTTCTAGCTGCAGATGCCAGGGAGATGGCCCCAGAAACTTGTGAGCCCTCATGAAAGGGCCCATGCTTCCCCCCCATGGATCTCGGGCATCCTACCAGGGATGGTGGGTAGGAGTTGATTAAGTCTGAAAAAGGTGTTGAAGAACAGCCTGGCCAAACAAGGCATCCCGGCGGGAGTCCTTGTCTAAGAAGTAGTGGGCTGTGAAGGTATGTACCAAAGCCCAAGTAGTTGCTCGACAGATGTCGTCGATAGACACAGAGTGAAGATGAGCCATTGAGGCTGCCATGGCTCTCACATTGTGAGCTGTGACATGGCCTTCAAGAGGAAGGTTCTTACTCTCATAAGCAAAGGATATGCACTGTGCAATCCATTTAGACAGAGTTCTTTTGGAAAATGGAAGTCCCAAATGACTAGGATCAAAAGCAACAAAGAGTTGAGAAGATTTTTGATGTTGCTTTTTCCTCTGCAAGTAAAAGGCTAAATTTACAGTCCAAAGTATGAAGGCTCCTTTCTGCACTGGAGGCATGAGGCCTCGGAAGGAAAGAATACAGGAAGGTAAACTGCTTGGTTTAAATGGAAAGGCGAAATCACCTTTGGCATAAAGTGTGGATGAGTCCTAAGAACTACCTTGTGTAAGGAGGATCAGCCACTAACGCTTGCAATTCACTGATGCGACGTGCTGATGTGATTGCAATGACGAAGATGACTTTCCAGGAAAGGAATTTCAAAGATGTAGTGGCTAATGGTTCAAAGGGCGGTTTCATGATCTGCCCGAGCACCAGATTCAAGTCCCATGCCACTGGTGGTGGCTTAATGGGAGGCTTTATTAAAAGAAGGCCTCTCTGGGGGGGGGGGGGGGGTGTGAAGCATCGGCACTCAGCACACGGCACAAGGTTTTACCTGTTTGTTAAAGTTGTAAATGTTCTTATGGTTAAGAGGTTCATTATATAAGACTTCGGTTTTCTGTTTGTTTTTGGCTGTGGATGGGGGACAGGACTACTAAGTGTATTCTGGATGGGAGATGCCGGAAGGGGGATTTGTATCTGATGGCACTGTATGCTGTTCACCTGAAGGCCTCTCATAAATCTCGCTATGAGAGGAAATAGGTTGCCCACTTAGAGGATTGTAAGAAGCTGCAATAGCACTAAGATGGACTCTTACTGAATTTGTCTTAAGATCCGCATTTGACAAGTGAAGGAGATACTCCAGTATCGATTCCAGAGGTATCGCAAGAGGGTTAAGACCCTTCTGCAAGCACCATATAGTAAACCTTTTCCACTTAAAGGCATATGAGCGTCTTGTGGAGGGTTTCCTAGAAGCATGAAGGATATCCTTTATCTGTTGGGAAAGGATGAGATCCTGAAGTTCTAGGCTTTCAGCAACCAGGCCCTGAGATGCAGAGACTGGGGATTGGGATGCCACAGCATCCAGTCCTCTTGGGAGAGAAGATCTGGAGCAGATCCTAAACTCCAGAGGTGGAGCTTGAGAGAGATGTAGAAGCAGAGGGTACCACGTCTGCCGTGGCCAACATGGAGCTATGAGAATCATATGACCTCAGTCTCTCCGAAGCTTGAATAGTGTTTTGGGGATGAGGGGAATGGGTGGGAAGGCATATAGAAAGTCCTGACCCCAGTGAAGGAGGAAAGCGTCCCTTGCCTCACAATGTCGAGCCAGAATTCTGGAACAGAACCGGGGAAGTTTGGTATTCAGCGGACTTGCAAAAAGGTCGATGTCCAGGGTTCCCCAAAACTGAAATATTTGTGCCACGTGGTCTGCATGGAGAGACCATTCGTGTGGTAGCAGAACTCAACTGAGTTTGTCTGCCCAAGAGTTTTGAATACCTGGAAGATACACCACAAGGAGATGAATCTGACGGCTCTCTAGCGAAGACCCATAGTCGCAAAGCTTCGTTGCATAGCAACAGAGAGCCTGTTCCGCCCTACTTGTTCACATAGAACATGGCTACCTGATTGTCCATTTGAACTAGGACTGTCTTGTGTCTGAGCTGGGCATGAAATACTCAAAGAGCAAGGAAGATTGCTCTGAGATCCAGGAGGTTGATGTGAAGACAGGCCTCCTGTGTCCAGGTACCCTGGATAGAGAGATCATGCAGGTGGGCTCCCCATCCCACCTGAGATGCATCTGTTGTTAGGGTGACTTGGAATATAGGGGTTGCTGGAAAGGAGACCCCACGAGAAGATTTTTGAGTGATTTCCACCATTGGAGAGACGAAATAAGATGGTCTGAGTTTGTTATTTTGTCTGACAGGCATCCTGAGGTCTGTGTCCACTGAGTGGATAAAGTCCACTGGGCTGCTCGCATGTGGAGGCGAGCATAAGGAACCACATGCACGGTGGATGCCATGCGGCCCAGCAGTTGTAGCATTTCTCGAGCAGTGAGATAAGGTTTGAGCACTGCTTGGGAAGCTAGCTGTATTATGTGAAGACAGCGGGGCTGTGGAAGGAAAGCCCTCGTCTGTCTGGTATCCAGATGAGCTCCTATGAACTCTAGGGATTGAGTGTGAGCAAGATTGGATTTTGGGAGGTTTATGACTAATCCCAAATACTGAAGGATTCGCATTGTGCGAAACAGAGCAGAGCTGGCTTCTGGCACTGTAGGGGCTCGAATGAGCCAGTCGTCTAAGTAGGAGAAGACGAATATTCCCAGAGTGCGGAGAAATGTGGCTACCACAGCCATGCATTTTGTGAATACTCTTGGTGCAGAAGCCAGGCCAAAGGGAAGTACCCTGTACTGGAAGTGCTTTCCTTGAAACAGGAATTGGAGGAATCTTCTGTGATTTGGATGGATGAGAATATGAGTATACGCATCCTTGAGATCTAGAGAACAAAGCCAATCCTGACTTTGAAGGTATGGCAGCAGAGTTCCTAGAGAGACCATGTTGAACTTCTCTCGAAACAGATATTTCTTCAATTTTCTGAGGTCTAAAATGGGCCTGTATCCTACTCTTTTCTTTGGAATAAGAAAATAGAGGGAGTAGAACCCTGTACCCTGTTGCGGAATGGGTACTTCCTCTATTGCTCGTTGCGCAAGGAGTGTTGTGACTTCTTGACCTAAGAGATTGCTGAGAGAGGTCTGAGAATTGAAGCGTCTTACCATTGTAGGGAGGGGGGGGGGCATGCTGTGAAAATGAAGCTTGTACCCCTCTCGTACAATGGACAGAGTCCAATTTTCTGCTGTTATTTGGTGCCATCTGTGGGCAAAATGACATAACCTGCCCGGGATGTCCAAGGGTTCTGGACCCTTCAGGGGCAGGAAGGCGAAGTTCTCTAGAGAAGCGTCAAAGCCCTTGAGGAGGCTGAGCCTGCTGAGCTGGCTGAGGTTTTACAGCTTTTGGCTTCTTTTGTTGTCTAGGTTGTTGCTGTTGTCCCTTTTGGGCAGACTGACCTGCACGGTGTCCCTGTTGGGTATAGGAAGGATAAAACTTCTTCTTATTGAAAATGTTTTTTTAGAGGATCTTTTTCTTGCAGGATCGGCTGTAGATTTGGACAATCTATCCAAAGTGATATTCTCTGCATCTATTTCATTAGCCTTCTCCTGCCAATTCTTGCCAAAGAGATTTTCTCCTGTGCAAGGAATGTTTCCTAATTTATCCTGTACCCAAATTTCCAAGTCGGATGCCTGAAGCCAAGCAATCTAACGTGCACCAATGGCAATAGCAGAGGTCCTGCTTATGCACTCAAAATAGTCAAAGCCTGCACGATTTACAAACTTGGAAACATCCTGGGCATGTTTGACAAGTGTAAGATAGTCCTGTCTTTTGTCATCAGGTAGAAGGGGGCTCATAAGCTCCAAGTCTTCTGTGACCTCTTTAAGGAACATTCCCATATACAAGATATAGGAGCTGACCCTAGCTGAAAGCATGGAAGCATCGACACCCAAAGGCATTGAGAGTCCTGCATTCACGACCTGGAGGATTGGATGCATATCTCTTTGCACTTTTCATTCTACGCATGGCTGATTCCACTACCATTGAATGGTGTGGTAATTGAGTTTTTTGAAAGCCAGGACAAGGTGGAACTTGATACATAGTATAGAGTCTCCGAGAATGAGGAAATGTGGTTAGAGGTGTTTCCCACATTCTCAGCAAAAGATCATGCAAGATCTCATGATTAGGCAGAGTAGCTGCCTCTTTGAGAGCCTTAGGATATTGGAGAATCTCCAACTCCTTTGCCCTGGGCTCTTTTTCAGGAGCTACTGTGATGGAAAGGCCTCGGGCCACATCACGGATAAAATCCTGAAAGGACATATCCTCTGGCGGAGACATCCTGCGCTGAGGAGAAGAGGAATCCTCTGAGAGAAGTACTCTTGTATCGGCAGAGTCTTCAGTCTCATCAGACTCAGAGGATTCAAAATACCTCCGATCCTGGTGATCGTGCAGGGCACAGTACTGGTATCGATCGAAGTCGGTATCGGGTTGCTCCAGTACCGATCTGTCAATGCCGGAGACAGACGCATGACTCGGTATGGGTGGCATACCCATCGACGTTGATGCCGTCAGTACCGGTATCAGTTGAGGTGTCTGAAGCAGTTTCAACGGTACCAAAGCCGTGAGAAGAGCCGCTAGACTGCGTTCGATAGCAAGAAATCTCTGGTCTGTCGACGCTGCCGATGCTTGGGTGTCGGTACCGGTAGAAGCGGCCGGAACCCCAGAGCATGGCACCAGTAGTTCTGCCGAGGTTGAGGCCTCGAGAACATCCTGGCACCCCGTTGATGCTTTGGAAGCCGAAGCCTCCTGCCGGGGACATTTTCCGGTGAAAAGTCCTCAAGGGCAACGCCAGTGGCATCTCCATACTTAGAAGGAGATCTACCCTTTGAGGACTGGCTTGATTTATGTTTAGTTACCTGAGATCCATGGGAGGAAGATGAGGCCCTGGAGGACATCGAAGCAACAGATGCCGCGTCTGAGGGAAAAAGGGTGCTAGGTTTTGCAGCTCAATTCTGCCGACCCCTTTTTGACATCATTCCACAGGAGAAGCACTCCGAAGTAGAGTGGTCAGGACCTAAACATTTGAGACACCAATCATGGGTGTCGGTGACGGAGATGGTACCGCCACACTTAGAACATTTTTTAAAACCAGATGTTAGTTTTTCCATTTTTAAGGAAAAATTTGGCCTAGTGCCCAAAATGGCGCCTAGCACCAAGGAAAAAAGTTTCTGAAGTAAAAAAGCTCAGAAACTATAGTTTTGTTTTGCCCTTTTTTTTAGAAGAAAGAAGAATGAACCAGCGGTACCGGTATAGCATTGAGGGAAGGCAGACGTGACCACAAAAAACAAAGATTAAAGACAAACTTTTTCTGCGGTGACAGGGTATGGGACCTGTCGGCTCCGCGGAAAATGAAAAACTGGAGAGGGACAGTTGGAAAGGCGGGAAGGCAGCACGCAGGCACTGTGGGATGCTCCCAAAAGCTTTCCTATTGGACGCTGGGGAGCGTTCCCACGCAGGCTCCGTCGGTACCCATATGTGAAGACTACATTCCTGCTTGTTCCTGGAGATACACATGTACATTCATACAAATCTGCCAGACATACCAGCTCACAAAGACATACACACAAAAAGATAATCATACAAAATAGAGAGAACACCACACACAGACACCACATACACAAGGGCACACTCACACACACAGGCAATACAGATACAAAAACAGCTGAGTGTGTGCATACACACACACAGGGGTTCGAAAGAATTCCATGAGACATGCACTGCTTGCTTTCACCACTTGTTTCTGCTCACGTTGCAATCAATCAGAAGGCGCCTCTATCACCATCACACAATTCTAGCCTCCCTTTCATGCCAGCACTGACTAAATAAGGCTCA
Organism: Ichthyophis bannanicus; assembly: GCA_033557465.1. Lineage (NCBI taxonomy): Eukaryota > Metazoa > Chordata > Amphibia > Gymnophiona > Ichthyophiidae > Ichthyophis > Ichthyophis bannanicus. The sequence continues at coordinate 240,872,493 of CM066032.1, forward strand.
CGCTCTCTCTCATTCTCTTAATGGGACTTCTCCATGCCATCATTGCTTACTGGCATCTTCAATGCAATGCAAATTAGACTTTCTAATTGAATGAACAACAGCGAAAGAGAGGGTCGCTAATCTCAGAAAGGGGTTCAGGAGAGCTGCGGGGAACCTACCGCTTCTGCTCACCTAGGTTGGAGACATGCCTGATGGGTATCGGGCCCACAATGTCTAAGATGTGATGTTTGATATAATCTGTTATTAATGGTATTTTGAATGAATGTGAAGGCTTGCTGGGAGATGTATTCTGAATGCTATAGGGTTCACTTGTGCATGAATTACAAACAGTCCCAAGAATTTGTGATCAACCTTGCTAATGGATCTTTTGCTCCTCATACATCTGGTTGAGACCCAAACTTTACCCCAAGTGTGAACTGAGGATTTTCTCATTGCCATCTCTCAGCATTCTTCTGAGCCTCCTTTGCCTTTTCTAATTCCTACTGGACTTCTGTATGCAGTTTGCTAATGGCTTGGCCCAGTCTGCAGCCACAGGAACCCTTGATTTTCAGAAATCCCCACAAGTGAAAACAAGGATGAAAGCCACTATTAGCGTATGTGTTTTTTCTCCTCCCTATGCACTGCGGAAGGAGGACACAGCAGTATGAGCGACTGCAGCTCGGTGGAAGCGGCTCAGCATGTGGACTGATAATAAAGAAATTTAACTGCAGTCCTCTGCGAGTACTAAGTCTATTTCTGACTGTGATGGGATCCAAAAAATGTTACCCATCCCTCTCCAAAGGGATTATCAACAGTCCCCTCTAACAGAGTCTGCAGCCCAGACATCAGGGATGGGAGGGCATGGCTCACAGGGAAAGGTTAAGAACCTTGCAGGCTGCAGGAGGGAGAGAGGCCCATGAAGCCATTAGTCCTTCCAAGGCAAGCTGAGCAAAGGAGTTCTGAGGTAGGAACTTTCACTGGGGCTGGAGGAAGGGCCGGGAGAACTAGCTTGTGGAGGTTTAACAATTTGTGATAGAAGTAAAAGCTGATTTTGTTTTCCCTGAACTGCTGTCTGTTCTGAGTTTTGCTTTGTAGAGGTTTAACAAGCTGGGACAGAATAAAAACCACTTATGTTTTCCCTGAACTGTTGTCTGGCCTGTGTTTTAAATAAAACTCCTTCCCACCACATGCCACACTGACCATCTCATAATAGCTTATGTGCTGTGATATTTTCACCATGATCCACTGTCAATCATCCTAGAGGAACAGGAAAGCCAGCATTTATAGAGTAACTCATGGTTTGAGCATCCGCAAGGTTCACGTTCGTTGGACTCGGGGTCTTTTCATAAGAGCATAGAACCATTTTCAGAGTGGGGTCTCATAGTATATGACAGCAGATAATACAGGGAAATGACTGCAGCAGCCGCAATAGAACATGGAACTGCACATCAAACACACACTACAGGGGACCCAACAAGCTGCTTCAGATTCCACTGCAAACATCAGCAACAGTTCTCACCCAGGTGCAACACAGTGACCAAGATTTAAAATGCATGCCTATTAATGTACATTCAGCTGGAAACAAAATACCACTAATAACAGATTATATCAAACACCACAACTTAGACATTATGGGCCTGATTCCCATCATGACATGTCCGGCCCGTCCAAAATCTGGACCAGATCCTGATCCCACAGAGGCTAGACGTCCCCATGGCATCAGAATCAGGTGCAACCGGCCTGGATGGCAGGACAGGCCCCAATTCTGGGTCTCTATAAGTCCAGACCTCCCTGTACAACCTGCCCAGGGCTCCTGCATGGAGCCCAGTGCCATGGTACCGCGACGCCATGCAGGAGTCCCGATTGCGGGCAAGTAGCTCCCCTGCTCATTTCCCTGCTGCCCAACCCCCAATCGGGCCTGCCAGGGCTGGGGTCAGGCTGCGGGGAACCTACCGCTTCTGCTCACCCGGGTTGGGGACATGCCCCAATGGGAATCAGGCCCATAATGTCTAAGTTGTGGTGTTTGATATAATCTGTTATTAGTGGTATTTTGTTTCGAGCTGAACGCCAATTAATAGGCATGCATTTTAAATCTTGGTCACTGTGTTGCGCTGACACCCACTTCGAGAGGACTTATTCCACCTCCAGGGTGGAATAAATCCCTCGGCCAACTCCTCCTGCCTGAACGTACAGGGTCGTGACCAGAATCGGTACTATACGTCCAAGTTAGGGTCCCGCCTCTGGCCCACCCACGCTCCTCCTCCTGCCCGCCATTTTCCATCCCATATAGAGCTCCCCGCACATCTCCTCTGTATGTGCAGGGAGCTTTGTGTTCAGAATCGGACCCCTGGTGTTTAGCGGGGATGTACTTCCAAACTGGACGTTGTGACAACGCACCGCCTAGCCTGTGGCGTAAGCAGGCCAAGGGGATGTGAGCCACACAGTGGGGTGAGTTTAAAAGAGTCCTTGTTAGTGCTGAAGCCTTCCTACTGTAGTTGTGGAGTGAGTGACGACAGCCAAGGTTGGGTTTCCAAAGTAAGTAATGCTTTATTCATGCATAAGGTATTTGCACAAAGTATAGCAAAGGACACCGTACAGGACTTACTCCCCCGCCACAGAAGTATAATGGTAACCTTCTGTACCAAATAAAAGTTCAAGTGTTTATATCGCTTCTCCTGATACTTCTCAGGGACACATAAAATATTTACAAACTTTCATCATTCTTCCAGCTTCATTACTACAACATGGCTTCAATCTTCTAGTACTGCTTTCTCAGTATCTGCTGGTAATAAAGAATCTTTCTCCTGTTGTACTTCTTTCTAGTGTCAAACAGCTTCCCATAGAAATGGCAATCTCCACAATTCTGGCTTATTAATGACTGCCTTCTTGTGTAGGAGCAGTTTCTCTATGTTGCCTTCTATTCACAGCTGTACCACATGAAGCTTTGATTCATTCCATTCACTAGAACGCTGCTGTCTCTCATGCAGGTTCTAGAACATTGGCTTAAGGCTTCTCAGCACTCAATCATCAATTAGGAATACTTATGGTTCTTCACTCTAACATGCAAATTCCACACTCCATTTCTGACTCACTGGAACTAGATAATGGAGCACCCAATTCCATTGCTTCCTCTTGGTTCTCCAAGGGTTCCCTTAGCTCTCTGCACGATTGCTGCCAATTAGCCTCTTGCTGGCAAGCAGGTGTGTGCTCCTCTGAACTAGAGCTTAGGTCACGCTGTCTATACCATGGAAATGTTTGTAGCTTTCTAACAGGGACTTTTCTATAGCCCCTCTTCCTTCTATTAACTTCAGGTATATATTCAGGGTCTGGTTTACCCCTGCCTCTTTTAGCAAGTAGTCTATTGTCAGTTCCTATAGACTGACTTCTCTCAAAGCTATTTACTTTACAAGGCTTAGAAGAGTTTTCTCTGACCTGGTTTTTGCAGCGTCTGCCTCTGGGAAACTCCCCTGACTCCAAGTCAGTATTCCAGGCTTCTGAATCCAGCTCTGGGTCACCTCCAGGGTTTTCTCTCTCATGGAGCTGAGGTCTGCCTGTGTCTCTTCCTGGACCACTTGCAGGAACTCTCCCTTCCCTGGTTCTCTCCTTAGTTCCTCTGGGCTCAGCCTTTCTGCTTGCACTGCTCTGTAACCAGTTCCTCTCCTCCTTGATTCCTCTCTCGAGTCTGGATCTCTCTCTGCCTCCGAATCTGAATCTGAATCTCTGCTAACTGCTGCTTCCTGGTTATGAGTGCAGAGTGGCCCAATCCGGTCTGACTCCGCCCACCTCCCTGATTGGCTATGTCTCTGGGTTAGCCTAGAGCTAGGGTGTGGTTCTTTCCCTGCTCTTCTCTGCAGAGAATGTTTGTGTGCAGGAAACTTAACCCCTTCCTGTCCTGCCTCTCCAAGCCTCTGAGGTGACAGAAAGTGATTTAAACCCATTTTCTCCTGTTTCTGAGCCTCTGCCTTGTCACAACGTACAACCCCGCTAAATGCGACACAAAATGACCACCTATGTGTATCACTGAATCGTGGTTCTTCAGTACAGATAACATCCTAATAAATTAACTAACACTACCAAATTATGAAATATTCAGCTGTCCAAGGACCAACCTCCAAGGGAGGAGGTGTCTTTGTCTTAGCCAGAAGCAACCTAAAATTCTACAGCATCTCAACAGATAGCATTGAAGAGCTAGTTGTTGTTGTTGTTAAGTGCCATTGAGTCGGTGTCGAATCCTGGTGACCCTCTGGATAGTTGACCTAAACTTTGTTCGGTCTTCAGCCAAGCGGCTCACTGTTGATAGAGTGGTATTCATAGCTGCTGTTATTGTATGAATCTGATTGCCAGCCTTCCTCTTTTATGGTGACCTTCTATCTTGCCAAGCATTATGTCTTTCTCCAATGCTCTTAGCATGATGCATCCAAAGTATGAAAGTTGAAGTCTTGTCATCTGAGCTTCTAAGGAAAGCTTAGGTTTGATCTCCTCTAGTACTGACTAGTTTGTACTTTGGGCAGTCCATGATATACACAATTTCGTTGCCAACACCATAATTCAAAGGCATCAATTTTCTTCCTGCCTATCCTTTTCACTGTCCAACTTTCACATCTCTATGACATTAGTGAAAATACCATGGCCTGGACAAGTCGAATCTTTGTATGGAGAGAGAAGGGCTAGACATGATAACAATCTGTTCAATGCCAGCTGCATGACTACAAAAATGAGCACGCACCCTTAGACACTCAGCAGTACGGCTTCAAATCCAACCAATGTTGACACATTACTCACATCACTCATTGACAGACTAATAAAAACCACAGATAAATCAGGTCAGGGCTTTATCCTAATATTCTTTGACAGCTCATCTGCCTTTAACACAATAAACCACCATGCACTTTTACTACGACTACAAGAAATACGCCTAAGCAATACTACACTACAATTGGTTTCATTCAACAACAGGTCAAAAGAGGCTCACAAAAATTAAAGGCCTTCAAGCAATTCAAAGGAATGCCACAAGGAACGGCCCTAACTTCACTATTATTCAATATGTATATATCCAGCCACTATGCACTATAATGTAAAACTACAATGTTCTGTACCACATCTATGCAGACAACATTATGATATACACGCCTTTTACCACAGCCAACCCGGATTTTACAACCATGTTTTAAGGCAATTGTTCAAAAGCTATCACAACACAACCTGACCACAAACTACAAAAAAACCCAGAAGGGCTCCACAACACCAGGGACACCAGTTTTATCCCTCCACCAACAATAAAAATATCAAACAATGACCTAGCAGTCAAGTGCGAGGTCAGATATTTGGGGATTACACTCAATCAAAATCTAAACTTACAGTCACATGCAATGTTCCCTCTATGCAGCTTGAAGCTGCGCTGGAGTTCTCAGCTAGCATTTCTGCCAGTGGGGGGAGTTGAAATGCGATCGCGTTTGGGATCACATAGCATAGGCAGATCCCTTGGGACCTGCCTATGCCACGCGATCCTAAGTGTGATCGCTTTGCACCACCCCCCACCAGCAGGAATGCTGGTGGAGAACTCCAGCGCAGATTCAAGCTGATTAGAGGGAACATTGGTCACATGTCAAGAGAACAACAAAAGCCGCCTACCACAAGATGAAGGTCATAAAGTAACTCCGTCCATTACTTGTCTCTAATGAATTTTGCATAGTATGCCAGACCACAATAACACTGCACTTGGATTATTCCACATAATATACCAAGGTCTCCCAAAGTTTGCAATCCACCTCCTCCAAATGGCCCAAAATATGGCAGCTCATATAATAACAGGTGCTTCAAGATACAGCACAGTTACTTACCTGTAACAGGTGATCTCTGGGAACAGCAGGAATTAGTCCTCACATATGGGTACGTCGGTACCGACGGAGCCCGTGCGGGAAAGCTCCCCAGCTTCTTAGAATAGAAGCTTTTGGGACCTCCCACTGCACATGCGCACTGCCTTCCCGCCTTCCTGAACAGCTCTCCTCAGTTTCGAGTTTATAGCTGAGTCAACAGAGAGAGGACAGGAAGATAGATAGATAAAAGATACAACTCCTAGGGGAGGTGGGTGGGTTGTGAGGACTAATTCCTGCTGTTCCCAGAGATCACCTGTTACAGGTAAGTAACTGTGCTATCTCCAGGAACAAGCAGGAATAAGTCCTCACATATGGGGACTCCCTAGCTTAGATGCATGGGATCCCCTGTAAAGGTTCGCCATCTTCGTATGGATCTCAGGCATCCATTCTGGGAAGGTGGGCAGGAGTTGTTTAGGAATGGAACAGGTGCTTGAGGACAGCCTGGCCAAACAAGGCATCCCGGCGGGAGTCCTTGTCCAAACAGTAATGGGCTGTGAAGGTATGAACCGAGGCCCAGGTAGCGGCTCGACAGATCTGATCTATGGAAACAGAGTGCAGATGAGCCATAGAAGTTGCCATGGCCCTCACATTGTGAGCAGTGACATGGCCTTCCAGAGAAATGTTTTTGCTCTGGTAAGCAAAAGAAATACACTGAGCAATCCAATTGGAAAGTGTACGCTTGGAGACTGGAAGTCCCAAATGGGAAGGATCAAAGGCCACAAAAAGTTGAGAAGACTTTCGATGTGGCTGAGTCCTATTAAGGTAAAAAGCGAGAGCTCTTTTACAATCCAGAGTATGAAGGTTCCTCTCTGCATTGGATGCATGAGGAGCTGGAAAAAAGACAGGTAGATATACCTCTTGATTAAGATGAAAAGGCGAGACCACTTTAGGCATAAAGTGGGGATTCGTCCTAAGGACCACCTTATCATGATGAAATCTTGTGTAAGGTGGATTAGCCACTAAAGCCTGCAGCTCACTGATGCGGCGAGCCGAAGTGACTGCAATGAGGAAGATGACCTTCCAGGAAAGAAATTTCAAGGAGGTGGAAAACATTGGCTCAAAAGGTGGCTTCATAAGTTGACCGAGCACTAGATTCAAATCCCATGCGACCGGGGGTGGTCTGATGGGAGGTTTAGTGAGAGTCAGGCCTCTCATGAATCTTGCAACAAGAGGATGAGAGGAGATAGGTTGTCCATTTATATGTTTCAAGGATGCTGCAATAGCACTTAAATGGACTCTTACCGAATTCGTCTTGAGGCCTGCATTGGATAGATGCAGGAGATAATCAAGAAGAGAATTCAAAGGAAGTGCCAGAGGGTCAAGACCCTGCTGAGCACACCAAATGGAAAAACGTTTCCATTTGAAAGCATAGGAACGCCTGGTAGAGGGTTTCCTAGAGGCAGAAAGGATATCTTTCACTGGTTGGGAAAGATGAAAGTCTTGAAGGCTTAAGCCTTCAGTAACCAAGCACTGAGGTGAAGGGATTTGGGGTTTGGGTGCCACAAAGTCCCCTCCTCCTGAGACAGGAGGTCTGGCGCAGCTCCCAGATCCAAGTAGGATCCCTGGGAGAGCTGTAGAAGTAGAGGGAACCACACTTGGCGTGGCCAGCGTGGAGCTATGAGGATCATAGTTCCATGATCCCTCTGGAGTTTGAACAGAGTCTTGGGAATCAAAGGAATGGGTGGAAAGGCATATAGGAATGCCTGATTCCAATTCAGGAGAAAGGCGTCCGTAGCCTGAGCTCCCTGACACGGAGTTCTGGAACAGAACCGGGGAAGTTTGGCATTCCACGGACTTGCAAAGAGGTCTATGTCCGGGGTCCCCCATTCCTGAAAGATTCGGTTTATTTGTTCCAAATGTAGGGACCATTCGTGTGGCAGCAGAACTCGACTGAGCCTGTCTGCCCGAGAGTTTTGAACTCCTGGGAGATACACTGCTAGCAGGTGAATCTGATGCTCTCTGGCGAAGGCCCATAGTCTTAGAGCTTCGTTGCAAAGCGACAGAGAGCCCGTCCCTCCTTGTTTGTTTATGTAAAACATGGCCACCTGATTGTCCGTCTGAACTAGGACAGTGAGGTTGGCTAGGAGGGAGTGGAAGACCTTTAGGGCAAGGTAAATTGCTCGCAGTTCCAGAAGATTGATATGAAGGGTGGTCTCCTGTAGAGACCAAGTGCCCTGAGTGGAGAGAGTTTGCAGATGGGCTCCCCACCCTGTTTGGGAGGCATCTGTTGTGAGGGTTGCTTGGGGTAGCAATGGTTGAAATGGAGCCCCCAACAACAGATTCTTGGTGGAAGTCCACCAGTGGAGGGACCAAAACAGACGATCGGAGGTTTGTATTTGGTCTGAGAGCGCTCCTGACGCCTGAGTCCACTGAGTGGCCAGGGTCCATTGAGCTGCTCTCATATGAAGACGAGCATAGGGCACCACATGCACTGTGGAGGCCATATGACCCAGTAGGCGTAGCATTTCCCTGGCTGTCAAGTGAGTGCTGGACTGAGCTTGGGAGGCCAAACTCAGGAGGCGCTGGCCTCGAACATGTGGAAGGTAGGCCCTTGCAGTGATGGTGTCCAACTGGGCCCCTATGAATTCTAGAGATTGAGTAGGGATGAGTTGGGACTTGGGAAGGTTTACTACCAGTCCCAGATACTGCAAAAGGCTCCTTGTGTGGTCCAGGGAAATCTGGGCCTGTGACTGAGTTGGAGCTCGGATGAGCCAGTCGTCCAGATATGGGAAGACAAAGATTCCCATGCCTCTTAGAAATGCGGCTACGACTGCCATGCATTTTGTGAATACTCTTGGAGCAGAGGCTAGACCGAAGGGGAGTACTCTGTATTGGAAATGTTTTCCCTGAAACAGAAAGCGAAGATACTTTCTGTGGGATGGATGGATGAGTATATGTGTATACGCATCCTGTAGGTCTAGAGAACAAAGCCAGTCCTGACCCTGGAGGTAAGGAAGGAGAATGCCGAGAGACAGCATTTTGAATTTCTCCTTGAAGAGAAATTTGTTCAATTCTCTCAGATCTAGGATTGGTCTGAATCCCCCTGTCTTCTTTGGAATGAGAAAATAAGGGGAGTAGAAACCGGACCCTTGTTGAGGAAGAGGAACCTCTTCTATGGCCCCTTGGGCAAGAAGAGAGGAAACCTCTTGACCCAACAGGGTTAGGAGAGATGGGGGAGAATTGAATGGTCTCACCATATGATGGGGAGGAAGGCTGGAGAAATGAAGTTTGTAACCCTCTCGAATGATAGAGAGGGTCCATTGTTCTGTTGTGATTTGTTCCCATCTGGGAGCAAAGTGAACCAACCTTCCGGGTATGGTGAGAGGTTCTGGTTGTGTTAGAACCAGAAGTGGCAAGTTCCCTAGGAGCAAGTCAAAACCCCTGAGGGGTTGGAGCCTGCTGAGCTACAGTAGCTGCTGCAGGCTTAGCTCGTGCTTGTTTGGATTGCTGACGCTTAGCAGTATAGCGAGGTTGAGAAGACTGCTGGCCAGTATTTGAAGCAACTCTGGCCTTCTTATAGTAAGGCCTTTTAAAAGACTTTTTCTTAGTAGGAATTGAAGTGGACTTTGAAAGTCTTTCCAAGGTGGCATTTTCAGCATCCATCTGGGTGGCTTTGATTTGCCACTCTTCCCCAAATAAGTTCTCACCTGTACAGGGCAGATTACGTAAGCCATCTAGAACCCAAGGTTCCAGATCAGAGGCCTGGAGCCAAGCAAGACGTCGGGCTGCAATAGCAATGCCCGAAGCCCTACTGGCTCCCTCAAAGGAATCATATGCTGCCCTATTAGAGAACTTAGAAACCTCTAAGAGTTGTTTCACTAGGGAAAGGAATCCATGCTTTTTATCCTCAGGGATAAAGGGGGCAAAATGCCGCACCTTTTTGGCAAGTTCCTCCAGGAACATGCCCATATAGAGACTGTAGGAATTAATCCTGGCTATAAGCATACTAGCCTGGAAAATTTTCCTACCAAAAGAGTCCAAAGTCTTACATTCCCGTCCTGGAGGGGTGGAAGAGTGCCTTTTGGTACTCCTAATCTTCTTCATTGCAGACTTCACCACAATAGAGTGGTGGGGCAATTGAGTCTTTTGGAAACCAGGAGAAGGAGGGACCCTATACATGGTGTCCAACCTACGGGAATAAGGAGACAAAGTCAAAGGATTTTCCCAGAAATCCATCAGTTGTTCTTGAAGGATTTCATGGATAGGCAGGGTAACTGCCTCCTTAGGGGCCTTTGAGTATCCCAAAATATCCAGTTTTTTGGATCTGGGTTCCTTTTCAGAGGATGTGGTAATAGAAAGGGCTGTAGCCATATCTAAAACAAAGTCCTGGAAGGACAAATCCTCTGGAGGGGACATTCTCCTTTTAGGAGAAGAGGGCTCCTCAGGTAAGTTGAGTGAAAACTCAGCAGAATCATCAGAGGAGTGAAAATCCTCAGAGGAATCGGTGCTTTCCTCTAACGCACGATACGCGTACCGATCGGTATCGATATCGGGCGTATCGGGTATGGAACCGGTATGGAGCGAAAGCCCATACGGTACCGACTTGCGTTTAGAGGTGGACGGCCTCGATACCGGCATGGCGGACGATACCGGTATCGGGCCCGGAACCGCTGAAAGCGGAAACCGATGGCGTTGCAGCTTTAATGAAAGCCATGACGGCCTGCTGCATGGACTGTACAGTATCGCCCATGGACGCCATAGCTGCCTGGATGTCGGTACCGGAGTGACCCGGTACCCCAGAGCAGGCTAACAGGTGATCTGTCGAGGCCGTAGCATCGATATCAACCTGAGACCCCTGAATTGGCGTTTTTGGAAGTTGGACTTCCCGCCGGGGTTGTTTGGCTGGGGCAGGGTCCTCAAGTTCTAAGCTAAGAGCCTCTCGATGCTTTGAAGGAGATTTGCTCTTTGAGGACTTGCCCACAGAAGGTTTGGTTACCTGAGATCCATCCGGAGAAGAAGACCTGGATGACTGTGATGCTGTATTCTCTGAAGCAAACAGCACATGGAATTTGTTGGCCCGGTTCTGCAGCCCACGTTTAGACATGTGGGAGCAAGATGGGCAGTCCGGTATGGAATGGTCAGGCCCCAAACATTTCAGACACCAGTCATGGGTGTCTGTGACTGAAATAACAGCATTACATTTGGTACACTTCTTAAATCCAGGGGCTGGCTTCTCCATGAGGAGAAATTGAGTAGGCCGAGAGGCCTCTCTGAAGTGACCAAAAAGCTAAAAAATAAGAAAAAAGAATTATAATTTTTTAAAGAAAGAAAGAAAAGACCGGCGATACCGGTATCGGTATGGGGAAGGCAGGTACGCGGTCTAAAGAAACAAATAAAATAACAATTTCTTCAGCGGTGACAGGAACACGACCTGCTGGCTCCGCGGAAAAAGAGAAACTGAGGAGAGCTGTTCAGGAAGGCGGGAAGGCAGTGCGCATGTGCAGTGGGAGGTCCCAAAAGCTTCTATTCTAAGAAGCTGGGGAGCTTTCCCGCACGGGCTCCGTCGGTACCGACGTACCCATATGTGAGGACTTATTCCTGCTTGTTCCTGGAGATAACCACGTAACACCCATCTTAAAAGAATTACTTTGACTTCCAATACAGTTCCGTATCAAATACAAAATACTACTCATCATATTTAAGATATTCTGCCAATAGTTTGTGTAGTGTCTACAAACCCTGAGCCACAAAGCTCCAGATACCAGACCAAGTAGAAGCAGCGACAAAAACTCACTTGTCATCCCCATCCTTAAAGCAAAAGGCAAACAAGCAACATGCAGCAGGGCATTCTCTTTATTTGCACCTTCATTATGGAATTCACTCCCAGAAAAACTAAAATATATTGATAACACCCCCGACTTCAGAAAAAGGCTGAAAACAGCTATTTACAGAACACTTTGGAACTGAAACTTATCTGAACACCAAGACACAAGGAAAGACAGGACAAATCAATACCCATGACTGTGCAGTGTGATAATACCACTCAAACATACTTATCCCACTGTCCAGATTCCAATTACACCATGTTACACTGTGCACACTTTTAACTATACCCTGTTCTATTCATTGTATATCCCCCCCAGTCAAAGTTGTACCCCGTTCTGTTTACTGTATACCCTCCCAGTTTAAGTTAAATGTAAACCGCTTTGACTGAATGATAAAGCAGTACAGAAAACCTGTTAAATAAATAAATCTCCACCAAATACCTAATAATATGCCGTTATACAGATCACCAACCACCTTAACCAATAACCTACCAGTGATACTTCCAGGAGTCTCTAAACCTCCAAGACTCCTAGTGGCAGAAGAGAGGAGAACATGAAGCAGAGGAGGAGAAGACACGCTTCCTAGGCCCTTTAGATCAATCCTCCAAAAGATGAGATTTGGAAGCTCCTAGCTAGCTCCTTGATCAGCTTCTCCTACCCAAATGCAAGTTTCCCCTTGTAGTGAAGTCCATATAACCAGGACTTGGACACTGTGTCCGCTGCCTGATAGCAAAGCCAAAGCCAGCAATGTGCCACCATGGGAAAGTTAATATCCTTGACCACCAAGCTCACAAAATCATACATGGCATCTGCTAAAAAAGCAAACACTGACTCCAGGGGTATTGGTCATACTGCGGGAGCAATTAGATCCAATGGAGCAGGACAATCTGCAAAGTACTGTTTGGAGAATAAGGAAGGTAGCCTAAAATTGGCTCTTCAGAAAGGCCTCCACCTTGCAACCCACTTGATCCTTAAGAGCCGCACCATCCGCCACCAGAGATGGTATGGTTAGTAATAGCCATCACCTGCGCATCCACCTGGAGCAACCACATCAAGGCAATAAGGTCCTTCTGAGGAATAGCATATAGCCTATTCACAATCCTGCTCCCTTTCAACGGGATGGCAGGTGCATCCCATTTTGTGTATATCATGCTCTTCAGGGCCTCTGTAAGGGAAATACCCTGGAGGTTTTCTGACCTCCTGCAGGAGATGATGCATCTGAGGTTCCTGCTCCACCAAACAGCATCCAACAGCTGCAGGGCAGAAAAAATGATCAATCAAGGCCACCAAATGTTCTTTCCAAAACAAACGAATGATGACAGAATCATCCTGTTTGTTCAGTACCTGAAGCTCATCCTGTTAACACATGAAGTGACCGTCTAATCCCTCGGAATTCAAAGCAGGATCCTTAGCACAGAAGAGTTAATCCAAGTTCCCCAAATCCATTTTATTCCAGGGGGGCATTTCTGTGGAGAAATCCCTCCTGGGCTCTGCCCACCCCTCATCGAGGGGCTTCCCACTGAGCAAGAGAAGAAGCAGCAAGAGGGCCTGGAGACAATGGGTCTGAATTGTCATGCCAAAAGGACCATGCCTACTGAAGAAAGGAAAAGAATTCTGGAGAATACAGGCCAGAGGCTTAGGATGCTCCATCCACCTTGGCCGTCCCCATAGCAGGAGTCAGGACAGACACCGTGGAATCCCACTGAATAAGCTCTGGTGGGCTGAGCTCCAAAGAACTATTGGAGGGATCCCAAGCAGGGGTGTTGTCTCTTCACTTCAGTGAAACCCAATGCTAGCTGCAGAGCTGAGAAGGTAGAAGAGAAATCCATGTTCACCAACCACAAAAAATGACCTACCAAGAGATGAGCAGAGGTTTCCGTGCCAAGAATGCAGAGAGGGGGCAGAAAGGCAGTGACGCTTCCCAGAAGAGCAGCTCCAACATCAAATCAGAGAGGCGTCCTGAAGCTAGTCCTTCCACTCCACTAAGGTGCGCTTGAGAAAGCTGCGCTACATGCTCCAAGGGTACAGAGCTAACACATGTTGCAAAGAGAGTGCTCAGATAGCACGCAATGGAGCATGAAAAGGCACTCAAATACTGTGTGCTTATGTATGCTGGGGACACCGCACAGCCAAGTATCGCTAGCACATGCCCACAGCACAAGCACAAGACCAAGACCAAGACCAAAGCAGGGACCAGCGGGAAAAGACCATGAACACTAACAGCTCTATTCTCGCACCTGACAAACGCCCCATTGAGTGACCAAATTCAAAGCCCCAAAAGACACCTTTGAAATAAGCACAGATTCAACACATTCAACATTCAGATCTGGTACTCACCTCTGGGGAGCCCAAGCAGCAATGGTGCTGGGTTCAGTACTACTCCCCTACAGCCAAGTCCTGCAACCACATACCTCTTGAAACCTTTGTCTCATCTTCAGAGAAGGAGAAGGGGAAGGGACACTAAGGCTGTGCTAGGCTTGGGGTCTTGATCCAACAATTTGGCTATTCAACTGGCCCTTAACAGAATATAGATGAGAAACTGAACCAACACCCCTCCCTCCTTTGGCAACCCAGGAGGGCACTGGTGTTACGTTTGACCCAATGGGTGCCTCCCACATCAAGCTCAAGTGAAGAAGTTGCCCTTAAGAGTGGTTACTCAAGAGTTAAATCATATTTTACTCAAAGTTTTAACAGAACTGCTCAGATATGTCCACACTCTGCTGGAGACAGCGAAATACTGAGGTCGTATGCCCTCTAGCTGCTCTAGATATAGCACAGGATGAGATCATCAGAAGTCTCTGGATTCTTCTCTATCTTCACTTCTGCTCGTAGAGGGACACAACTCCTTGCCTGGACTGACCTAGCAGGACAATATGGAATGTTCCATCTAAACCACTTTGGCTACTGGACAGAGCAGTCTATAAAAATGATAAATAAATAGTAAAGAATGGCAAAGATGTGGTCAACAAATATTCTGAATTGTTGTTGGAGAATTCTGCCATTGGAAATATCTAAATCCAGTTGGTTTGGTGAAAGTTACAAAAATAACGGAAGTACTGCTCCAAGGTCTGGCGTTCCATCTGCCCACGGACTCTAAGTGATAAGCTGAAGACACGTGGACTTTAATTCTCAGGAGCTTGATCATCTCTCATGAAAATCATGCAGTGAACTGAGTGCCTTGATCAGAGACTATATGGGATGACACCATGAAAATGAACTACATACCTTGCCAGCAATATACTACTACTACTACTACTGAGGGTAGCAGCATCAATCATGTGGACCATCTTGGAAAGGGAGTCTACTACTACGAGAATTGTGGATTTCTTTGGGACAAAGATAAATCTGTAATGAGGTCCATGCTGTGGCTTACCATGAGTGAGCCATCAATGGTCTCAACAGCTATGCCTACCGTTTTTTCACATACTGGAGTACCCCAAGGATCCACACTATCCGCAATGCTCTTTAACATCTACCTGCAACCACTCTACTCAATCATACGCGCCCATAACATCAATTATCACATCTACGCAGATGACATAATGCTCTATGGACTGATCACAACCACCAACCCAACAATCAACAAACTAACAGACTGCTTCATAGAAGTCTCCAGCTGGCTACAAAAGAACAACCTATCCATCAACCTAAAAAAAACAGAAGCCCTCATAGTAACCAAGGATCCAAACTTCACAGCACCACCACACCTCAACTTAGGAACCACACAAATACAAATACAACCACACATAAAATACTTAGGAATCATCACAGACCAAGCGCTCACACTCAAGCAACATATCAAAAAGACTACCGGAATAATATTCCACAAAGCAAAAACAGTACAACACCTCAGGCCTCTCCTTGATCCACAGGACTTAGAAACATAGAAACATAGAAATATGATGACAGAAAAAGACCACATGGCCTATCTAGTCTGTCCTTCCATAACAGTCCCCTTTTTACCTTTAGAGATCCTCTGTGTTTGTCCCATGCTTTTTTGAATTCAGTTACTGTCCTCATCTCTACCACCTCCACTGGGAGACTATTCCACGGATCCACTACTCTTTCCGTAAAGAAATATTTCCGCATATCACTCCTGAATATATCTCCCTTCACCCTCATCCCATGTCCCCTCACAGCAGAACTTGCTTTCAATTGAAAGAGGCTCTCTCCCTGAACATTTATGCCACGGAGGTATTTAAACATCTCAATCATATCACCTCTATCCCGCCTTTCCTCTAAGGTGTACATATTAAGATCCTTCAGTCTGTCCTCATATGCTTTATAATGAAGACCACTAATCATTTTAGTAGCCACCCTCTGCACCGACTCCATCCGTTCACATCCTTTTGAAGGTGCGGTCTCCAGAATTGCACACTATACTCCAAATGAGGTCGCACCAAAGACTTATACAGAGGCATTATCACCTCCTTTTTTCTGCTAGCCATTCCTCTCCGTATGCACCCAAGCATCCTTCTAGCTTTTGCCGTCGCCTTTTCTACCTGTTTAGCTACTTTAAGATCATCAGACACAACCACGCCTAGGTCCCGCTCTTCTTTAGTGGACAAAAGTACTTCACCCCCTATACTATATTGCTCCCTTGGATTGCTGCAGCCCAAATGCATGACCTTACATTTTTTAACATTAAATCCCAGCTGCCAAATTCTAGACCATTCTTCAAGCTTAGCTAGATCCCTCCTCATGTTATCTACCCCTTCCTGGGTGTCTACTCTATTGAAGATTTTGGTATCATCCACAAAGAGGCAAACCTTACCTGAAAGCCCTTCCATTATATCACTAACAAAGATGCTAAAAAGAATCGGACCAAGGACAGACCCCTGGGGCACACCACTGATAACATCCTTCTCCTCAGAGTGAGCTCCATTTACTTGTACTCTTTGTCGCCTCCCACCCAACCAGTTTCTAACCCAAGCAGTAACTTTAGGGTCCATCCCTAGGGTGCTCAGTTTGTTTATAAGTCGCCTGTGAGGAACAGTGTCAAAGGCCTTACTGAAATCTAAATACACCACATCTAGGGCTCTCTCCCTCGGTCCAACTCTCTGGTCACCCAGTCAAAGAAATCAATCAGATTTGTCTGACAAGACCTGCCTCTGGTGAATCCATGCTGCCTCGGATCCTGTAATCCGCTGGACTCCAGAAACCTCACTATTTTCTCTTTCAGCAGCGTTTCCAATAATTTACTCACCACCAAAGTTAAACCAACCGGCCTGGAGTTTTCAACCACATCCTTACTTCCGCTTTTGTGTAAAGGCACCACATGAGCCTCTCTCCAGTCCTTTGGCATCACTCCTGACTCCAACGAGGCATTGAAAAGGTCAGTCAGAGGAGCTGCTAGAATGTCCCCAAGTTCCCTCAGTATTCTCGGGTGTATCCCATCCGGTCCCATCGCTTTGTCTACTTTAAGTTGAGATAGTTTCTCACGAACACAGTCTTTTGAAAATTGTTCAAGATGTCCTTTGCTTCTGTTCCTATTTGTGGGTGTTTTCTGAGGTCCTGCTCCTTGTTCTTCATCTGTGAACACAGAACAAAAATATTTGTTAAGCAATTCCGCTTTATCCTTATCAGCTTCTACATATTCCTCCCCTGCACCCTTGAGTCTGACAATACCACTCTTGCCCTTCCTCTCCTCACTAATATACCTGAAAAATGTCTTATCCCCCCATTTTATTGCATTGGCTATTTCCTCCTCCTTTTGAATCTTTGCCTTCTTGACTACTTTGCTAGCTTCTCTAAGTTTTTCCAAATACAGATGGCCTGTCTTCCTCTCTCTGTGATCTCTTGTATTTCATGAAGGCCTCCCTCTTTTTCTTCACTTTTTCAGCTACTTCTTTCGAAAACCATAGCGGTCTCCTCTTCCTTTTACCTTTATTTACCATTTTAACAAAAAGGTTGGTTGCCCTTAAAATATCCCCTTTCAGTTTTTCCCACTGTTTTTCTACATCCCTCAGCTGTTCCCATCCAACTAACGACTCCCTGAGGTATTGGCCCATCTTGGCAAAGTTAGTCTTCCTAAAGTCTAAGATCCTCCTCGCCTTTGAATGGATTCTAACAGCCCTAGTCCTAATAGTGAACCACACCATCTAGTGATCACTGGATGCAAAATGATCTCCCACTACAACATCAGAAACACTTTCACCATTGGTAAGCACCAAGTCCAGTATGGCCCCTTCACGTCTGTTACCAATTGCCTGAATAGTTCTCCCTGTAGAGAATCCAGGATCTCCTTACTTCTAGATGATACTGCAGCAGGAATGTGCCAGCAACATCTGGCATATTGAAATCTCCTATTAGAAGCACTTCCCCTTTCCTAGCAATGCTGCGCATGTCTTCAATTAACTCTTTGTCCACCTCTTCCTCTTGTGAGGGAGGTCTGTATATCACACCAATGTATATCACACCAATGTAAATAGATTTCTCTTTCCCTCTTTCTAGTTTAACCCACAATGCCCCCTCTCTCCCTTTTAAGCTCTGTAATTCCAAAGCTTTAATAGTAGTTTTTACGTATAGTGCCACTCCTCCTCCCCTACTTCCTACCCTGTCCTTTCTGAATAAAGTATAGCCAGGTATAGTTACATCCCAATCATGGTTTTCTGTGAACCATGTTTCTGTAACTGCCACTAAATCCAAGTCAGCCACTCCCACCAAAGCTTCAACATCAGGGATCTTATTTCCCATGCTACGGGCATTTTTATACACTGCTTTCCATATGTTACCCGTGTTACCCATTTCCATAAAGTTATTTAATGTATCACCTACCTGGGGGCTTTCACTTACCTGGGGGCTTTCTTCACCCATCCCCAATGAATCTAGTTTAAAGCCCTCTTCAGTAGATTAGCCGGTCTACTACTGAAGACGCGTTGACCTTTCTTGGACAGATGGATGCCATCTCTGCTCTGCAAACCTTGGAACAGCATCCCATGGTCTAGGAAACCAAAACGCTCTCGATGACACCATCCACGCAGCCATGCATTCATCTCCAGGATGCGAGCCTCTCTGCCTTGGCCTTTACCCTCAACAGGGAGGATTGAAGAGAACACCACCTGTGCACCTAACTGCTTCACCCTCTGTCCCAGAGCCATGAAGTCACTTTTGATATGTTCCGAGGTATACCTGGCAGTATCATTTGTTCCAACATGGATTAGCAACATTGGGTAATAGTCATTGGGCTTGATAAGTCTCGGCAAACTCTCCGTAACATCTTGGATTTTGGCACCAGGCAGACAGCATACCTCTCTGGACATCAATTCTGGTTGGCAGATGGACGCCTCAGTACCCCTCAGAAGAGAGTCTCCAACCACCACTACCCTTTGTTTCCTTGTGGTTACTGATTCTGCAACTTTGGGGTACTTGAACTCTGGTTCTTCCCTTTCCAGGGATGCTTTCACCTCCTCCACTTCCAGGGCTGCAAAATGGTTCTTCAATTCAAGGTCTGGATTAGTTGGATTGGTGATTTTGCAGGCCCTGGTGACTTGTGTCCAACCATCGACATTCTGTTGGCACCCATCTTCTCCTCTGCTGGAGAGCTTGGTTGCTGCAAGAAGCATCTCATCAATGTACTTCTCACGGTCTTGAATGCTCCTCAGCCTCGCCACCTCCTCTCTGAGTTCCTCCACTTGTTTCCTCAGAGCTTCAGCATGCAGGCACCCTGCACATGGAACCGGTCCTTCAACTGGCATTAGGACCTCTGTCTGGACAGAGGCAGAAGCTGTAACGGGGGCAACAGCTTTAGCGATACGATTTTTCCAAGCCATTGTTCTGTTAATGGAGCTTAGGTATCTGTTAAAGCAAAAGAGAGAGATCTACCAAGTACCAGCCAGCTTCCCAGCTGTACTTTCAGAGAAAAAGCAGTTAAATCTCCTTAATTATATTCAAAATGTGCTGGTCCAATTCTCTGTGTTTTATCAAAAGGGGAGGTGCCCTATAAAGCAAGGCTACTCGCTAGGGGTGGGTGGGAGTCAGGGTGGGTAGGGAGGGAACTAACACCTGATTAGGTGTTAGCAGTTCCCAAAGCTGAGGAGGTTACTGGAGTTCAACCACCTACTGTGCTCAAGGAAAGTCCCACTAAAGCACCAAAAAAAGTAACCTTGCTTTAAAAATGTACAAAAAAAACTTTTAAGAGCTCCCAGTCAGGACAGTCATGCAAGCTATGACGCTCCCCCACCTGGACTACTGCAACATAATCCTTGTCCTTGTGGATACCATGTTAAAACCCTCGGCCCAGTGTGCAGCGGCGGCCAAGAGAGCAAATAGAATGCTAGGTATGATAAGGAAAGGAATGGAAAATAAAACAAAAGATATTATAATGCCTCTATATCGTTCCATGGTGAGACCGCACCTTGAATATTGTGTGCAATTCTGGTCGCCATATCTTAAAAAGGATATAGCAATTTTAGAAAAGGTTCAGAGAAGAGCCACCAAAATGGTAAAGGGGATGGAAGGCTACTCCTATGAAGAAAGGCTAAAAAGGTTGGGGCTCTTTAACCTGAAAATGAGACGGCTGAGGGGAGATATGATAGAAGTCTATAAATTAATGAACGGAGTGGAACGGGTAAACGTAGATCGATTGTTTACCTTATCAGAATATAGAAAGACTAGGGGACATGCAATGAAGCTACAGGGTAAACTATTTAAGACTAATAAAAGAAAATATTTTTTCACTCAACGTGTAATCAAACTCTGGAATTTGTTACCGGAGGATGTAGTAAAGGCTGTTAGTGTAGCTGGGTTTAAAAAAGGTTTGGACAAGTTCCTGGAGGAAAGGTCCATAAACCATTATTAAGAAGGGACCCAGGATATCAATGCTTGAACCAATACAAGCATTGTGGAACCTGTGTCCCTTGGGGAAACTGCTAGGTACGTATGACCTAGATTGGCCACTGTTGGAAACAGAATACTGGGCTTGATGGACCTTGGTCTGACCCAGTATGGCATATCTTATGTTCTTATGTTCTTAATCTATCACGGACTACCTGCCACCCACACCAACCCACTACGAACTGCCTTAAATACCACAGCAAGAATTATCCAGAAGGCAAAAAAACAAGATCACATCACCCCAGTCCTGAGAGAACTGCACATACTCCCTCTCGAAGCAAGAATCAAATACAAATCAGCCCTACTTATCCACAAAGCCCTCTATCAAACGCAGACCTCCCAGCTCCAAACTTTACTGCCCCAACCCACCCACAACAGAACCAGACAAACCACCAGCATCACCCTCACCATCCCCCATGAACAAACTAAATACAATCAACGTACCTGCAACAGAGCCTTCGAACTATACGCGCCATCCCTCTGGAACTCCCTACCAAGTCAAATCAGAAACAACGGAGATCCTTCAACATTCAGAAAACAACTAAAAACCATCCTGGTTCCAGGAATACCTCGGACCAGAAACAAACATCCACCACTGACTCCCTCCCTCTCCAGACCCTTTAACATACCCACAGATCTACCTACTAAGAGACTGATGTCCAGGTTTAAGTCCTTAATGTCTGTTTAGATCATTAATGTTGGCCTCCCCAGTGACAGCCCCCCACCACTGTTCCCTCTAAGCTGTGCGCATGTGCGCGCGCACACACCTCGCCGAGCGAGCGCGCGCACATACTTTACAACAGAGCGCACAAAACTTATGGCTCTGATTCTGATAGAAAACAACACAGACATCTTAAAATTTAAAAGTTATGATTGTAATTACTAGAAATTTCCCACTTCATTTAGTAATCGTCTATTTTCATTTAATTTGATTAAAATCAATGTGGTGTACACTGTATTCTGACGTGTAGTCAAATTTTAAAGTACATAACTCCGAGTGTCGTTATGTGGCACACAAAAATTTAACCTTCCTTCAAAAGCTGCACACAGCTGATATTTTATGCGCACACAGCCTACAGAAAATTAGAGGGAACATTGCCCCCCACCCTAAGAATTGATTACTGTCCCCCCCCCCTTTTTTGTTAAACCGCTTTGACCCAGTGAAAAGCAGGATATAAATACAGTTAAATAAATTAAATAAATAAATAAATACTGGAACTTGATCATGTTTAGAAAATATAAGTACCATACAATTTACTGAGGCCCTGGAGTCAATCTATTGTTCCACAGAAGATGAACTTGAATAGTCACATTACTCAAACTACTCGAGTATCCTTCACATTATTCAGTCTTAAAGGACTTGTTTGTGCTTGTTATTTATAAGAATGTAATAAAAGCCATGTTCAGTCAGCCAAGGTCTATTGAGGCCAGTATTCTATCTCCAACAGTGGCCAGTCTAGACCACGAGTATCCAGCAGATCCCAAAAAGTAGATCAACTTATCATAAATCAATTCCAGGGATGAGCAATGGCTCTCCCAAATCTATCTAATAATATTTTATGGACTTTTCTTCCAGGAACTTGTTCAAACCTCTTTTGAATCCCACTATGTTAGTTGCCTTAAACATATACTCCAGCAACAGATTCCACAACATGGATTATATGTAGTGTGGAAAAACAAACTTTCTAGGATTTGTTTTAAGTCTGCTGGTCACTGGTTTCTTGGAGGGCCCTCTTCTTTTTGCACTGTTTGAAAGGTTAAACTGTTTCCTATTTAAACCATTCCACCCACTCTGATTTTATATACTTCTATCACATCCCTTTTCAGTCATCCTTTCTCTAAGCAGATTTCAGTTTGTCAATACCTGGCATATCCTTTTTGTTAATTATCTTATTTGTTTCTGATTTTATTAAAAGACTTTTATTCTATCACGTGTGTCCCCCCCCCTAGAGTCACTATAGTTCTCCAGCAATGCAGGTTCACTTTTGCCTTTCTTTAGCTCTTTTGGTTCTTCTGCTTACCATGTTTGAGAAATTTTCAATTGTTTTAAGAAGTTATATCATCATTTTATTTATTTATTTATTTATTTGCAGTCTCTTTTATACCGCGCTATTCGACATCAGTGCGGTTTACAATGAACATAAGAGTTGCACATCTCAATTTCGTGATTTGTGCTTACAGTGAAACAGGTATAATAACTTGGGTATACATTAAACAGGAAAATTAAACTTGGGTATGCATTAAGCAGGTATAACAGGTAAAATAGGGTATAAATAACCAGTCCCTTAACAAGGAGACACGATGAATAAATACAGTCTATGCAACAATATAATGAGTTATGCGGCACTGCATAAGTTTCTCATGGTGGTTGGAGGGGAAGGTGTGATTGCGAGTGATCTGTCTGGGAATGTGACGTGCATGAGTTTGAGGTGCTGCATTGAGATGTGAGAGTGGGTGAGTGTGGGGAGTGTGGGGAGAAGACTGCATCATCGTAGTGATGAAGAAAGAGGTGCCGTTTCAGTGCCTTCCTAGATTGGGAGAGGTTCTGATAGTTGCTGATGGTTCTGATAGTTGCTGGTAGTGCGTTCCAGCAGGATGGAGCAAAGAAGGAGAAGGCTCTGTATCTAGTGAATTGAGAACACTTCGTGCTTGCCTTAGGTAATATGAGAGTATTTACGGCATTCGATCTCCTTGCTCGATTTGGAGGTGTGATTGAAATTAGATCAGTAATGGCAGTAGCAGGGTATTTATTGATGGCTTTATGGGTCATAATTAGGATCTTGAATGAGATCCTGGCTTGTATGGGTAGCCAGTGCAATTGTTTTAGTATTGGGGTAATATGAGAACTTCTTGAGGCTCCATGAAGGATTCTTGCAGCTGAATTCATTGCAAGTTGTAAGGGGTTAGTCATGCACTTAGGTAGACCATACAAGATCGCATTGGCATAGTCAAAGTGAGGCATTATTAGGGCCTGAAAGACAGTTCGGAAGTCATCAGGTTCTAACAGTTGACGCAAATTGCGGAGGGTCCGGATTTTATGGTACACCGACTTTGTTATGTTTTTGATATGAGTCTTCATATTAAGTTGCTGATCAAGCGTTACACCTAGGTATCTTACTGTAGTCTTGCATATGATCTCTGCGTCGCGAACCTTGATAGACAGGGGTGGAGTAAAAGCCGGATTCCTGGTTACGAAGAGGGCTTCTGTCTTTTTGAAATTTAACTTAAGCATTTGTGCATTTAGCCAGTCTGTGACAGCGTCAAAGCACCTGATAAGTGGGGATAGTTCAAGATGTTCTGTCGAAATTGGCATGTACATCAAGACGTCGTCAGCATAGACCAGGCAGTTGATATTAAATGATTGGATGAGATCACAAATGGGTTGCATATAGACATTGAATAGCAAGGCGGATAGAGATGAGCCCTGTGGAACACCTTTAGTTTGGGGGAAGGAATCGGAATTGGAGGGGCCAGAACGGACATGTTGCCAGTGATCAGTGAGGTATGAAGCGCACCATGACAAAGCTGAAGCTTGAACTCCCTTCTCTCTGAGGCGTAGCAGGAGAACTTCGTGGTCTACGGTGTCGAATGCGGCAGCAATGTCCATGAAGATCAGTGCAAAGCCTTGTCTGATGTTATCGAGACCTAAGGTTATGGTGTTGAATAAGGTTGTGAGTAATGTTTCAACACCATGTGCTTCGCGAAATCCATGCTGGCAGGGATGCAGGGGTGCATTAGTATCTATGTGATCTTGTAATTGGCGTTGGGTAATCTTTTCAATGATTTTCGATAGGAGAGGTATGCTGGAGATAGGCCTGTAGGATTCCATCATCGAAGGGTCCAACTTACTGTTTTTTAGGAGTGGTCTGATAGCCGTCTGTTTCAGGCTTCGAGGAAATGTTCCAGTAGAGAACGATACATCAATCAATTTGGATAGGAATGGGCTGAACTCGGCACGCAGGGCCTTTATCCAGGGAGCTGGACACGGATCGGAGGGTGCTGTTGTAGTGTTTATGTTTAGGATAGCGTCTTGAATGACTCTGTCAGATGGAGTAGAAAATGATGTGACAGTGTGTTGGGACCCACTCAAGAAATGACCAAGAGGAGGTTGTGGGATGGAGAAAGGTAGGCTGGCTGGTATGGGGGGCTTAGCAGTGTGGGCAAGCTGATTACTTTTCTTACGCAAGTAATAAGCATATTCTTGTGAGTCTGGGTAGGGTAAGTTCTCTTGAGATGGCTCCTTTGCTAGAGATTTCACAATTTGGAAAAGCTCGTGGGGTTTGTTCAAGGAGCGTTGTAGTCTTTTTGCATGATATTGTTTCATACTTGATGCTACAGATAACCGATGTTTTCCTAATTGTGCTGTGAATGCCTCATGGCTCTCAGCTGTTCTTGATCGTCGCCAGCGTCTCTCAAGTCGTCTGAGTTGAAGGAGCGAATTACGAATCATTAAAGAATTTTGGAGTTAGGATTAAAAAATCTGAACTGTACCAGACAACTGTTCTCTGTTTTTATTACTGGAAATACATGCACCCAGGTACAACAAATTAGCCACTGAAGCTAAGAACTGATTAAATTATAATTCTAATTAATAAGGAAAGGTATAAGTAAATTACTACATCACAAACAAAACTTAAGAATCCTTGGCATTTAATATCCAGCTTTGTGCAAATATCTCTAGATAATTTAAATTCTTAAGTCTATTAGGTAAAACATCTCACATTCTTTTTTACCATATTTTTGTATGTGGTGTCTTTGTTTCCCATTTTTAGTTTAGAATGGTAAAATTATTTTTTGTGTTACATTCTTAAGTTCTATCATCTGCTCGTATGTGACTTTTAGAGTTAGCCCTTTATCAGATGTTAACCAGCTGTGTTTACTTGGCAACTATGCCCAACATTATTCAACAAACATAGTCAGTTACTGACAGCTAAATCCAGCTGTGGTTACTGTAAGACCACCACACCTGCCTTACCCTGTTTTTTTATAGGCTTTCTTAATTGCCATCAGGTATAAATCTTATACCTGTCTAGACATACTGTCTCTATTTTTTTAATAACCATAGTCCACTGATGAAATATAAGCCACCTTGCTGTGTAACAGAATATACTTTTATTTTACTAAAGCAAAGTGACAAACAGAATGAACATGCAGTTTATCATACAACAATTATTTTGGGAAAATAATTCTATACTCCATGTTTTAGTATATTTAAAATGTAGGGAATTGTAAATTTAAGCAACAAATTGCTTTACACAGTAGAAGTAAAATCCATCATTGGTTACAATTTATTTAATGTGGGGCACAGGTTCATACATACCCTGCTGAACTTGCTTCCCAGAAGTCAAATGACCTAATTTAAACTATTTTCCATTCATCTCCTCCTCTCTCACTGTTATTGTGGTTACAGAGATACTTCTGGAACTAAAGAGAGCTTCCTCTCTGGTTTCATTTGCTCCTTTTCCTCCATATTAGCTATTTTAAACTGTGTGCTTCCAATAATCGATCTTATAATCCTGTGACATCTTGCAATTAATCTTTCATAGTGACTCTAAATTACACAACCCCAATCATAAGTAGATCTCTCATTCCAATAACAGTGTGGTGCTAGAGAGATGGTGAATAGCTGTACTAATATTAACTAATAAAAGAAATTTTATAACAGTCTACCCATACTTCAAGGCCAAGTACACGCATATTTTGAGACTTTTTTATAAAGACACATAGGCATTTGAGTGTCTTTATAAAATATTAGGGACAAAGTGGCAGATATAGTGATTAGATTGAAGCCATAGACATTTACACCTGCTGCAGAGAAGATGTAAATGTTCAGACGTAAAATATGTATATAATTTGCAAATCCACCCAAGCTCCACCTCTAAACATGTCTATACACAGGTTACATAAAACTACATATTTTCTTGGCACCACATGAACTTTTAAAAACAACCTCTGGAGTAATTTTATAACAACCCTTTTATGCATGAAAAATCCTTCACAAAATTATCCTCAATGAGCATAAGAAAAAAAGTTCAGTGTTCCGTACGCTCTGACAGTAAAAAATGAATAGTCTACATCTGCTACAATAATTCTCCATGGACCAGCAGGATTGCATCAGCCACACCTGGTGACGTCCTCCGGGCGGCGCCGTGCATACAGAAGTGCTCTCCAGAGCTCAGAAAGGTGAGCCTTTCTGAGCATGCCCAGGTAGCCCACCTTACGGGTCCGCCCCCTAGCCCGGCCAGTATTCTTCCTTCCGCCTTGCCAGCAAGACGGACCCTGCTTTCCTACACCACAATCGTATCCTAAACGTTCAACGGATCAAACAACTCAACGATGCCAAAACCTGGCTTTAAGAAATGCCTCCACTGCAAGCGGAAAATGAGCAGCACAGACACCCACCACATCTGCTTGCGCTGTTTGACATCTGCTTGCGTGGATGACTGCATTCGCTGTGGCAGAATGTCCCTAAGAGCCCGAAGAATTAGAAACCATGCTCTGCAAGATTATCTCTCAGCAAACGCAAGTACCTCAGACTGTGGCTGTGTTGTCGGCTCCGGATGTGCCCGTTGCGGCCTCCATCCCCTGCCGTGTCATGGATGCCCCCTCCGTGCCTCCGACGTGTGCTCCGATATCCCCAGCACCTTTGGACTCCTCGGGGCTCACGTCGGCAGGGGCTACATCACGGCCCAAGAACTCCTCCAAGCACAGCCATGCTGCTCAAGATGGCGATGAGCTTCAGTCCTCCAAGACTCGGCATCATTCCTCCAACTCCACCTACCTTGAGGGCGGGGCTACTGTTCCTGGGAACGCGGAGCAGCGCAGAATCGGGGAAGCCAGCTCTCGGCGCCATCCCTCAAACTTCGCTCTGAGTCCGCCCCCTCAGCTGACCAGCCCGGCGAGCCAGATCAGCACCGTCGATTCCATCGGCGCCACAGCGCTGACAGGCACAGCAGAAGTGCCTCAGGCTGCAGAGCACATCCACACCCTCAGATGACCACTCCGGAGAGCCCGATCAGCGCCGTTAACACCTTAGGCGCCAAAGCACCGCAGCACAGCGCTGACAGGCACAGCAGGAGTGCCTCAGGCTGCAGAACACATCGTGGCAGGAAACAGGCCAGGGACACCAGGCACAGCAAATCCAGCGGCAGCAACAGCGATTCCAGCCACAGAGCCCATGGCTCAAAACGCCAACGCTCCCAGCAACATCGCCACCGCTCCCAACACCGCAGAGGCCACGAGGGTCATCGCCGTAGCCGCAAGAACAGACACCGAAGTCCTTCAAGTTCCTCCAGCCCTAACAAACGCCACCGCAGCAGATCCAGCCACAACAGTTCTTCAGCAATCATCAGTTTATTAACTCAGCTTGTAAGGCAATCTGCCTCTACAACGCCCATGGCACACCTTTCTCCTCCATCCGAACCAGCTCCCGCATGAAGGGCCCCGTGGAAAACCATACATCCACCCCGGACGAGAAGGCCAGAGACCCCCCCCCCCCCGTAGACCCTCGTCTGATCCGGACCTGGAAAATCCGTCCCCAGACAGCACCGCCGAGGAGCACGACATCGAAGCAGCGGTTGTGGGGTCTGCTTCCCTGGAACATACGAACTCAGAGAAGAGGCAATCCACGGAGAGGGAGGATCCACTCCCCCCCCCCCCCCGGAGGATCTCACGTACCCCAAGTTCCTAGACAAACTTGCCTCCGCCTTAGCTTTGAATGTCTCGGAAGAGAAAGGGGAACCAGTCCCGGAGGTTCTAAAATACCTCGCAACACAAAAACCTGCTTTTGCGCTGCCCGTTCACCAAACGCTGCTGGACAACCACTTGAGGCTGTGGCAGACGCCAGCATCCGGCCGACCGTTTCCCAGACGGCTCGACTCTAAGTATCAAGAGAAGCCTGTACCAGAGTTCTCACAACCCCAGCTGCCACACAAATCCATCGTCGTGTCTTCAGCGCTCAAGCGCATTAAGTCCTCACGCACTCATGCCAATAGCCCCCCGAGCCGAGACCACAAACTTCTTGATGACATTGGAAAAAAAGTATTCCAAGGGGCTATGCTCAGCGCTAGAATCGCGGCGCATCAGTTCCAGCAAGTTCTTTTCCTGGACACCTGCATGGCGACCTTCAGGACCGGCGTCGCATCCCTTTCCAAGGAATCTCAGGCGCTGATGTCCAGCGCTCTCTTGGATATGTCAGAGTGCAGCAAACACCTGGCCAGCACAACCTTTGACTCTTTCGACACAGCTCTGCGAACTGCCGGCACGGTTATCTCAGCGAGGCGATGGGCGTGGTTGAGAGCCTCCGGCCTGCGTGATGACACCCACGACAGTATCGCGGATGTGCCCTGCACGGGTGAATCGCTCTTTGGGGACAAGGTCAAGGACACAGTCAACGATATGAAAGAGCATTGCACCACTCTACAAACACTGGCAGAGGACGGGTTCGAGCGCCACAGCGGAACCCATAAAAACAATTTCCAGAGGAAATCTTACTACGCCTCCAACAAGAAGTACCCCTCCAATAGGAGATGGCAATACAACAAGTATAAGAACAACTCCTACCACGGCCCCTCACACCAGCGCAACTCCCAGAGGGACCGCAAACAGAAGAAGAGCAACAACCCACTCTCTACCAAGGGTGGACCATCCTTTTGACGGCTATTCACTGGCGACCACCCGGATTGGGGCTCGCCTGACGCACTTCCTGCCAGAGTGGCGACGCATCTCCTCAGACTCCTGGGTTCTGCAGATCGTTCGAGAAGGCTACCGCATGCGCTTTGTTATGACACCTCGCCAAGGCACTCATCCCATCAGCAACACACCCCCGCACCTGCGCCTAGCCATGGCCGCAGAACTGCTACACCTGCTAACCTCCAATGCTATAGAGCAGGTACCCTCGGCCGAAATAAACTCTGGCTTCTACTCCAGATACTTCCTCATTCCCAAAAGGACAGGCAGTGTCTGCCCCATCCTCAACCTCCGCAAGCTAAACAAGTTCATCATCAAGGAGAGGTTCAGGATGTACTCTCTCAACTCCATCCTACCCCTGATCCAATCTGGCGACTGGATGGCATCCCTGGACCTACAGGACGCCTACACTCACATCCACATCCACAGGTCGCACAGGAAGTACCTCCGCCTCAAAGTATTGGGCCAGCACTACCAATACAAAGTCCTTCCCTTCAGCCTATCGCCACCACCACAGGTCTTCATGAAGTGCGTGGCCGTAGCTGCAGCACATCTCCACAAGCGGAACATATCCATATTCCCGTACCTGGACGACTGGCTCCTCACAGCCCCCTCAGCGCTGGAGCTTCAGGAGTCTCTGCAGATAACCGAGTCCCTGATCTCCTCCCTGGGGTTCATTATCAACTTCAACAAGTCACACCGCACACCTTCCCAGAGGCTGGAATTCATCGGAGCCGTGATCGACACCAAACTCTCAAAAGCATACCTTCCCGAATGCAGACTGGTTGCCATCACCTCCCTTGCGTCCAGCTTGGCCTCTGCAGGGACCTCTTCGGCAAGGTCCATCCTACGCCTTCTAGGCCACATGTCCGCCACGACATCGGTTGTCCCAATCGCGAGATTGAAGATGCGGGCACTCCAGTGGCATCTACATACCCACTGGAACCAACACTCGCAACCCCTCTCCACCCGCATCCCAATGTCCCCCAAGATCAGGACTCAGCTACACTGGTGGACAGTACCGGGAAACCTCTCAGGAGGAAAGGACATACACCCGCATGAGCACCAGGTGACCCTAACCACGGACACATCCAACTCAGGCTGTGGGGCTCACATTCTGCAATTCAGCACGCAGGGAGCCTGGTCACAGCAGGAGAGACTCCTGCACATCAACCTCCTAGAGCTAAGGGCCATCAAATACGCTCTCAAAGCGTTCCTAACACACGTGCGCAGGAAATCCGTCCTCATCCAGACGGACAATCAAGTGGCCATGTTTTACATCAACAAGCAGGGGGGCACGGCCTCTCGCTCCCTCTGCAAGGAAATGCTGCAGATATGGTCCCTGGCACTGAGGAACGGGTGCAGTCTCTGTACCTCCTATCTACCGGGAGACCAGAACACCTTGGCAGACAAGCTCAGCAGACAGCTTTAACCGCACGAGTGGACTCTCCTCCCGGAGGTCGCCGACAGTCTCTGCCATCACTGGGGATCTCCGAGCATCGACCTATTCGCCATGGGGCAGAATACAAAATGCCCCCTATTCTGCTCCAGACACCCATCGGACAAAAGGTTGGCAGCGGATGCATTCGACGTGTGCTGGGGGGAGTGGTCTCTGGTGTATGCCTTCCCGCCGACCCCTCTCATCCCTGCAACACTCCAGCGGATCGTTCGCGACAAAGCTTGCGCCATCCTGGTGGTTCCCCACTGGCCCCGCCAGATGTGGTTTGCGCTTCTCCAACGCCTAGCACAAGGGGAATCAAAGCACCTGCCCCTCAGACCGGACCTACTAACGCAGGACGGAGGCAAAACGAGACACCCCAACCTCAAAGCCCTAGCTCTCACTGCCTGGAGGTTGAACGGCTGAGCCTTTCTACACTCTGACTACCCACAGAGGTACAGGACGTGGTCCTGGCAGCCAGAAGACCCTCTACCAGAAAGTCCTATGGTCTCAAATGGAAGAGGTTCAGCATCTGGTGTGCAACACAAGGGCTTGAGCCCACCACTTGTCCGCTCCCCAATGTCCTACAGTACCTTAGCTCTCTATCTAACCTTGGCCTGAAAACACAATCTGTCAGGGTACACCTCTCTGCGATTGCAGCTTTTCACGCTCCGCCTAAGGGAGCCAACTCTATTGCGGCACTGCCCTTGACAACCCGCTTTATGAAGGGACTGACAAATCTGAAACCCCCGATCAGACACCCCGTTCCGCCCTGGGATCTCAACACTGTCCTCCTGCGTCTGACACAGGAACCCTTCGAGCCACTGCAGTCCGCCGAAATGAAGAACGTCTCCTGGAAGACAGTGTTTCTAGTAACCATAACATCTGCCAAGAGGATCAGTGAACTGCAAGCACTAGTGTCACACCCCCCTTACACGCAGTTGCACCAGGACCGCGCGTCCTTGAGAACCAACCCAAGGTTCGTACCCAAAGTGGCATCTGCTTTCCACGTCAATAAATCCATCGAGCTTCCTTCTTTCTACCCGGAGCCTCATGCGTCAGAGGAAGAAAGACGCCTGCACACTCTAGACTGTCTCCAGGCCTTCCGGATCTATCTGCACAGAACACAGCCCACCCGCAAAGGTAAGCAGCTGTTCGTATCCTTCGACCCCAGCAGGCCTGGTAGGCCCGTCAACAAGAGGACCCTTTCCCACTGGGTCGCCTCCTGCGTCTCCTATTGCCTCAACCCTACAGGCGCCCAAGAACTGCCAAAAGTGGGCCCTCACAAACTCAGGACGCTGGCCACCTCAATTGCCAACCTTCGCTCTGTCCCGCTGATGGACGTCTGCAGAGTGGCCACCTGGTCCTCCCCGCACATGTTCCAGAGACACTACTGCCTCGGAACGGCCGTCCTCTCCGCTGCAGCGGAGGGGAGAGGGGCCGCACAAGCCCTTTAGTTCTGGACTTCGATTACGCAGCAGGCTACTGTCACCTGACTACGTTGTGTTGCACTGTTTGATTGCACTATTTGCACAACCTGTTACTGCGTTCGCACCTTGTTATATGCTACGCTGTTTTGCACAACCTGTTACTTCGCACCTGATTGGCTGCAATAAAGCTGTATTGCATTGATTAAATAATGCCTGACGAATTCCCTAATTGGCTAGGTACGCTTCCTCCTCCACCTCAGCATGCACTAGCAGCTAGGGAGGCACCAGGTGTGGCTGATGCAATCCTGCTGGTCCATGGAGAAAACGAGGTTACTTACCTGTAACGGGAGTTCTCCGTGGACAGCAGGATAAGTCAGCCACACAATCCCACCCACCTCCCCTGGAGGAGGTCAGCCTGACGGAGCTGCTCCCTAGCCGGAAACTATCTAGCTAGAACACACTGGCCGGGCTAGGTGGCGGACCCGTAAGGTGGGCTACCTGGGCATGCTCAGAAAGGCTCACCTTTCTGAGCTCTGGAGAGCACTTCCATATGCACGGCGCCGCCCGGAGGACGTCACCAGGTGTGGCTGACTTATCCTGCTGTCCACGGAAAACTCCCGTTACAGGTAAGTAACCTCGTTTTTCTGCTGAAAGAGGAGCCGCAACTGCTGGAAAGGAACCTGCACTTATGAGTATTTACCTGCTGGGAAATTCTCAAAATCTTGGGGAAAAGGATATTGTTTGTTAAGCTGCTAGAATCTGTGTCTGTTTTAAAATTCTGTGTTTTATTAAGTCAGTTAGGGCATAGTATAGCAAGCAAACATTCAGTTGGTGTCTACTTTCCTCCCACCCACCCCAGACACAATCTTTGATTTATACACTCTTAAAACAGTTAAGCAGAGGCTTCCGGTTCCAGTGCGGATGTGATCGGTTAGCATTTAGAGAGGCTCCCGGCCACCTCATTATAAAACTAGCTTTTTTGTTCACCCGGTCCAGAATATCTGTTCACAAAGTCGTTGGGCGATGCCTAAAGTGCTGAAGGAGTGAATGGAAAAGTCCATCTCTGACTTATATGCCAAAAAGGCTAAGAAATCACCACCAGTGGTAAGACCTGCTGGGCTGACGTTGCCATCTAAAGAGCGGCCAGAGAATGGGATTACGGCACCGCTGATGTTCCTACGGATAACATGGCAATGTTCCAAGAAGAGATCCACTCATCTCAAACTGAGATCATAGCTGCCATCACTGCTCAATTTACGGAGCACTTTAACACCTTAGTTTCCCGCCTCAAAGAAGTGAAAGAACAGGTTGGGAGCATCAAGGATAAGGAGGTTACAGTCCGCAAGGAGGTTAGCAAACTTCGGAAGACTGTCAGGTAGTTAGAAGAAAAGGCGGAAGACTAAGAGAATCATGACAGACAGCAAAGTCTCTGCGTTTTTGGAGTACCAGAGGGTGTAGAACTCCCCAATGCTAGGGTGTTCATGAAAATGATGCTTGACTCCTGTTTTCCTGTGCAAATGGCATCCTCTTCATATGAAATCAAAAGAGCTCACAGGGAGACTAGGCCCAAGCAGGGCCCTGGGAAACTCTGAAGGGCTCTCATAGTATGCTTTATTGCATTATCAGGAGAAGGAACATGTAATCACAGAAGCTCATAAGTCTAAGACCATTTCTTACAATAATTGGAAGATATCTATCTTCCCGGACTTGCTGAAACTGTCCACAAACAGAAAACCTTGGTGTGTTATCGGGATGCTTTGATGAAAGTTGGTTCGCAAGCTTTCATATGGCACCCTGCCAGACTCACAGTCCTGCATAGCGCAGAGTGTAAATTTTTGAGTTCTCTAGAGGAGGTGGAATTTTTATTGGAGCGCATTTGTGGTAGAGCTGCAGGGCTGAGGAGTCTGCGGAGTACAGCTGTTGATACAGCGTAGTTACTCACCTGTAACAGGTGATCTCTGGGAACAGCAGGAATGTAGTCTTCACATATGGGAATGTAGTCTTCACATGAGGTAACGTCGGTACCGATGGAGCCTGCGCGGGAACACTCCGCAGTGTCCAATAAGAAAGCTTTTGGGGGAATCCCACTGCGTCTGCGTAGCTGCCTTCCCACCTTTCCAGCTCTCCCTCCTCAGTTGAGTTTGTAGCTGAGATAAAAGGAGAGAAGGAGAAGAAGCAAAGAACTACAACTCCTAGGGGAGGAGGGTGGGTTATGAAGACTAAATTCCTGCTCTTCCCGGAGATCACCTGTTACAGGTGAGTAACTACACTATCTCCAGGAACAAGCAGGAATGTAGTCTTCACATTTGGGACTCCCTAGCTAGGAGATACCAGAAAGATGACGTCAGAGTTGGCTGTGGAATCACAGGTATACCTAAAGAGGTCATGTATAGTCCAAGGATGTCTGGTATCGAAAACCGGGACAGAGGGTAGGAGCTGCTCTAAGTCTGAAGGAGATGCTGGAGAACAGCTTGGCCAAACAAGGCATCCTGGCGGGAGTCCTTGTCCAGACAATAGTGAGCAGCAAAAGTATGGACAGAAGACCAAGTTGCTCCTTTGCATATCTCATCAATCACTACGGAACGTAGATTTGCCATAGAGGCAGCCATGGCCTGAACATTATGTGCAGTGACATGACCCTTGAGAGTCTTGCACTGTCATAAG
The DNA here is from genome assembly GCA_033557465.1 of Ichthyophis bannanicus. Classification (NCBI taxonomy): domain Eukaryota; kingdom Metazoa; phylum Chordata; class Amphibia; order Gymnophiona; family Ichthyophiidae; genus Ichthyophis; species Ichthyophis bannanicus. The sequence goes on from CM066032.1 coordinate 240,907,168, forward strand.
CAAAGGAAATGCAATCCGCTATCTACCTGGAGAGAGTTTGCATGGATACTGCAATCCCAGGTGACTCAAGTCAAAGGCGATGTAAAGTTGGCAAGCTTTTTTATGCTCTCGAATTCTCTGGAGATAAAAAGCCAAGGCACGTTTTCAATCCAGAGTCTGAAGGGTTGCCTCTGTCCTAGAGGAATGAGGTCTAGGGAAAAAGACAGGAAAGTAGACTGATTGGTTGAAATGGAAGGGCGAGACCACCTTTGGCATGAAGTGAGGATGAGTCCTAAGGACTACCTTATAATGATGGAATTGTGTATAAGGAGGGACAGCCACCAAAGTCTGGAGCTGACTAATACGTCTTGCTGAAGTGAGGGCAATAAGGAAGGTGACTTCCACGTGAGAAACTTCAGAGAGTGGCTAGAGGTTCAAAGGGCGGCTTGAGAAGCTGTCCTAAAACAACATTGAGATCCCATGCCACTGGAGAGGGCTTAATGGGAGCTCTGGTTAACAGATGACTCCTCATGAAGTGTGCTACAAGTGGCTGAGAAGAGATGGGCTGACCATCTAAGGGCATGTGAGAGGCCACAATTGCACTTAGGTGTACTCTTACTGAATTGGTTTTGAGTCCAGAAGAAGACAGGTAGAGAAGATACTCCAGTAATGCATCCACTCGAGCTGAGAAGGGGTTAAGCTCTCTCTGCGAACACTAGGGAGAAAATCTACGCCACTTGAAGGCATAGGAGTGACTGGTGGAAGGCTTCCTAGAAGCTAAAAGGATATCCTTAACCTGTTGAGAGAGGTTAATGTCCTGGAAGGCTATGCCTTCAGCAGCCATGCTGTAAGACGGAGGAACTGCTGATTCGGATGGAGCAGCGTTCCCTCCTCCTGAGAGAGGAGATCTGGAGCAGACTCCAGATCTGCATGTTCAGCTTGAGAGAGATGTAGGATAGGATACCACTGCTGTCGTGGCCAGCATGGAGCTATGAGTATCATGTCGCCCCTGTCTCTTTGGAGTTTGAAAAGTGTCTTGGGAATAAGGGGAATGGGAGGGAAGGCATATAGGAAGCGTTGACCCCAGTGGAGGTGAAAATCATCTACCTGCTGGCTGTCTGGTGCAGGAGTCTTGGAGCAGAAGCGAGGAAACTTGGCATTCTGAGGACTTGCGAACAGGTCTATCTCTGGGGTTCCCCAGATATGAAAAATGTGAGCAACCTTGACTGCATGGAGAAACCACTCGTGGGGGAGAAGGACTCAACTCAGTTTGTTTGCCAAGACATTGTGTTTGCCCGGAACATACACCACAAGCAAGTGAATGTGATGCTGTATGGCAAACACCACAGATGCAGGGCCTTGCTGCAGAGGGTTCAAGAGCCTGTTCAACCCTGCTTGGCTACTTGATTGTTCGTCTGGACTAGAACTGTGTGGAATCGAAGATGGTCCTGAAACACTTTGAGAGCATTGTGAATGGCTCTGCGTTCCAACAGATTTATGTGGAGTTATGACTCCTGATGAGACCAAACCCCCTAAGTGGAGAGATTGTCCAGATGAGCTCCCCAGCCCAATTTGGACGCATCTGTCATCAGGGTACATTGATGTGCTAACATCTGAAAAGATGACCCTACCAGGAAGTTCTCTGGGGATTGCCACCACTAGAGAGACGAGTTTATGCGGATAGAGACCATTATTTTGCCTCCCAGGCGACCTGATGCCTGAGACCAATGGGAAGCCAGTGTACATGGAGCTGCGCGCATATGTAGATGAACATATGGAACAACATGCACTGTTGATGCCATATGACCCAGAAGCTGTAACAGTTCTCGAGCAATGAGGAAGTTCTTGAGGCATGCCTGAGATGCTAACTGACCGAGTCGAGTGCAGCGGGGTTGAGGCAGAAATGCCTTTGATTGTTGTGTCTAATAGAGCCCCTATGAACTCTAGAGGGAACGAGTTGGGATCTATGGAATATTTATTACAAATCCCAAGGGTTGCTGCACTTGCATGGTGCGCGAGCAGGAAAGATTGGTCTCTAGAGAGGTGCTTGCTCGAATGAGCCAGTCGTTTATGTAAGGGAAGAAACATATACCAAGAGTCCTTAGGAATGCAGCTACTACTGCCATGCACTTTGTGAAAACTCTTGTTGCAGAGGTGAGGCCGAAAGGCAGGACTCTGTATTGATAATGCCTCCCTTGAAACATGAAGTGCAGGAACTTTCTGTGCTGTGAATGAATAAGTATGTGAGTATATGTCTCCTTTAGAGCTAGAGAATAGAGCCAATCCTGACTCTGGAGATAGGAGAGAAGGGTGCCTAAGGAGATCATTTTGAATTTCTCCCATAGTAGGTACTTGTTCAGTTCTCCGAGGTCCAGAATGGGCCTGTACCCTCCTGTTTACTTCAGAATGAGGAAGTATGGAGAATAAAAGTCCATTCCCTGCTGGGATAGTGGAACCTCCTCTATTCCATCCTGAAAGAGAAGGGAGGTGACCTCTTGCAACAACAGAGCAGTGAGAGGGGGCTTAGAGCGGAACTCTCTTGGAGGAGTCTGGGGGAGTGGGGGGAGATTTCGTAGATGAAGCTTGTACCCCTCCCGTACTATGGACAGTGTCCACTGCTCTGATGTGATAAGTCGCCACCTATGGGCAAAGTGACAAAGTCTGCCGGGAATGTGGATGGGATCTGGAATCTCCAGAGGCAGAATGGCTATGTTCTCCAGAAAGGAGTCAAAGACCCTGAGGTGGCTATGACTTAGCAGCCTGAGTCTTCTTTTGCTGTTTTGATGGCTGCTGCCCCTTCTGAGGAGCATGGTATTGACACTATACAGCAGGGGTGTAAGAAGGAGAGTACTTCCATTTGAAAAAAGCTTTCTTCGCTGCTTTTTTTTCTAACTGGGTAGGCAGTAGATCTAGATAGTCTATTAAGAGTAGTGTTCTCGGATTCTAACTGAGAGGCCTTGCCTTCCAATCCTTGTCAAAAAGGTTTTGACGGTGCAAGGGATATTACCCAGCTTATCTTGAACCCATTGTTCAAGATCCAATGCTTGGAGCCAAGCAATCCTGCATGTACCAATGCAGACAGATGAAGTTTTGCTGATGCACTCAAAACAGTCAGAAGTTGCCCTGTTAAACTTTGAAACATTTTGATCACGCTTTAGAAGGGTGAGATAATCTACTCTCTTGTCATCAGGGAAAAGAGGAGCCATTAACTCCAAATCCCTAGCCACCTCTCTAAGTAACATACCCATATAGAGTATGAGGAGCTGATCCTGGCCGATAACATGGAGGCCTGAAAACAACATCGACCAAAGGCACCGAGGGTTCTCAATTCCCTACCTGGAGGGTTCAAGGAATGTGTCTTAGCACTCTTTATTTGACGCATTACCAATTCTACCACCATGGAATGGGGCGGTAATTGGATTTTTTGAAAACCCGGACACTCCGGTACATGGTATTCATTCGTCAGGTATGTGGAGAGATGGTAAGAGGTGCCTCCCATATACAATGAATAGGGAGAGTAGCAGCTTCCTTCGGGACTGTAGGGTATTGAAGAATTTCAAGTTATTCAGCCCTAGGCTCTTTCTCCGAAGTCACAGTTATGGACAAATCCTGAGCAACATCGCGAATAAAGTCTTGGAAAGACATGTCCTCCAGAGGCGACATACGACGTGGAGACAGAGATGGGTCTTCTGGGAGAGTTCTCAAGTCCCAGATATCAGTCGATTCATCATCAGATGAATCGGAGTCCGAAGACTCAAAGTATCAACAAGCAGGGTGTTCCCGCTCTGCACGTACTCGATACCGATCGAAACCGGCAGCTGAAGCTTGCAGTGCTGGAATCTCAGTACCGGAAACAGATTCTAGGGTTAGCATGGGCAGTAGCATAGTAAGTGGCAAAAAAGTCAATGCAGGTTGTGTCGGTACCGGAGGAATCGACTGTAAAGGCTTTACCGGTATGGAGGCCACCAATAAGGCTGCTAAGCTCCGCTCAATGGCCAGGATACGTTGATCCATGGAGCTTGTCGATGCTTGGGTATCGGTACCGGAATTGTGGGCCACGATCCCTGGGCACCGCACTAGGAGCTCTCCGGAGGCAGAGGCCTCAGGAGCATTCTGGGACACCACTAACGCTTTGGAGGAAAGGTCCTCCCACCAGGGTTGTTTGGCCGGTGTGTCCCCATTTAGGGCAACGCCTGAGGTATCTCGATGCTTAGGAGGAGATCTACCCTTGGAGGGCCAGCCAGTCTTCGAAGAAGACCTAGGTTTCGATACCTGAGATCCTTGGGAGGCAGATGAAGCTCTCGATGATGTTAATGCTACAGATGCTGCATCGGAGGTAAAAAGGGTGCCCAGCTTTGCAGCTCGGTTTTGTAGGCCTTTTTGTCATCTTTCTACAGAGGACATTCTGACGGTTCATGATCCAGTCCTAAGCATTTTAGACACCAGTCATGGGTGTCTGTGGCCGAAATGCTACCGCCACATTTGGAACACTTCTTAAAACCACTGGATGGTTTTTCCATTTTGTCTGTGACAAAAGGGGAGGCCTAAGCCTAAGATGGCATTGAGGCGCCTAAAGGAAGAAATAATTCTTCCCTCAGAGATTTTTATTTTTTATTTTTTAAATAGAAAGAAAGCAAGCACTGACAGGGGTCGGTACCAGCGTCGACAAGAAGGCAGATGCGACCACAAAAAATAATAAAAGAACAAATTTTCTGTGGTGACAGGAATTGCTTCTTGTTGGCTCCGCGGATAATGAAGAACTGAGGAGGGAGAACTGGAAAGGCTGGAAGGCAGTTACACAGGTGCAGTGGGATTCTCCCAAAAGCTTTCCTATTGGACACTGGGGGGCGTTCCCGCACGGGCTCTGTCAGTACCGACGTTACCCCATATATAAGACTACATTCCCATATGTAAAGACTACATATTCCTGCCTGTTCCTGGGAGATTGCCCTAAGCCCATCTGGTGTAGGCTCCGACTCTGGCTTTGCAGATAGGGCAACTGCTGAGCATCTGGGGCAGAAGGTGACAAGCGTGGGAGACAGCAGGGCAGTTCCGGAACAGGAGTTCTTGACGGATGCTGTGATGGATATAAATGGTTGATAGACTGCTTCAACATAATTTCATATCCTCCCAGTTCCTTTCCATCTTTGTCTCAGCCTCAAATTGCTATCCAGATATTACTCTGTAGCATGTTTGTGTAGATATTGCGTGGATGGCTGTTTAATGTTTTTGGGGGTGGCAGTAGGTCTCTGTGGTGCCTGCTGTGATGTGGGGAGTATGCTCTAGATCTGGGGTCACCAACCTCCAGAGGGCCGCGGGTCGCACAGCCGACTACCGGGAGCCTCGCGGGCCGCACCCCCCTTCTCCACGCCCCCGCGAAAAAAAACAACAAACGCAAAATTATGAAAACAATGGCTGATCACCTTTATTGAATTTAATGAGATGGCTGATGATTCATGCTAGCAGACAAACGCTTAAAGTTCGGCTTCACAGATGACACTGACAGGAGAAGGGACGCTTGCAGGTGGTCGTCGGTGAGCTGCGAGCGCGTGGATACAATGGCGGGAATCCTTGGCGGGCCGCACGTAATGTTAACCGGGGTAGAGCCTCGCGGGCCGCACGAAGGGACCTCGTGGGCCGCATGCGGCCCGCGGGCCGCAGGTTGGTGACCCCTGCTCTAGATACATCTTTGATTGGAATAGGATCAGAATAGGATAGGTATAGGTATATAACTTTGGATTTTCATGCATGTAGATGGGTTGTATCCTGAAACAGGGACGTGGTGGTTGGCAGCAGTTGTGTGTGTGTGCATGTATGTGAGGGGGGGTCTTCTGTGGCTTTGCATGATAGGGATGAGCAAAAAGTGAGGACTGTTTGTGGTGCATATGCATGTGGACTTTTGCCCTATGAATGAGTGGGACTGTTACTATATAGGGTGGCAGGAAATCCTCTCCTCACTATGTTTTGGAAGCCGATGGTGATCTTTGACATAATCCAAAAAGAGGATCTTCAGTTTTTTATTTATGTTTTGCCTGGTTTGGGGGTTTGGGTGGTGGGGTCTCTAGGAGAGAGCAGAGGTTCTGAGACAGGTGGGCAATTGGTGGGGGCAGGTGTGAGATGGTGTTGGTGGATGAGGGGGGGTTTTCTTCTAAAACTTTATATCAGTGTTTTCAGTTTCCTGTGGTTATATTGTTGTGCATATGGGGCCCAATTTTCGAAGGCCTAGGTGTGTGCTACACAGAAGTGCCAGCCTTACCCGTGGAAAACCGCCATAACCGTGTAAACCACATATTCAACAAGGCGGCTTGATTCGTTGAGGCCTAGCTACCCGCACAGCACCAGATGCTGAAGCCTGGGGCGGAACGGGGGCGTGTCTTGGTGAAACCCGCATAAAGCAGATTTACGAAATCTGTGTGTGCCCACATTGGATGTCACTAACTGCATAGCCTTAAGCGATGGAACCTGGTGCATACGACCGCTGATAGTGAGTCGCGAACCCATGTAGCGGCAGAACAGGGCACAGAAGAGTGAGGGGTGTGTGAGCAGGCCTGCATCCAAACTGGTCAGATGTAAAGCACCGCCAGACAGGCAGAGACGCCATGAGGGCCATGCAAATGATGATAGAAAGGTGGAGACGCATATGCCATGCCCAGGCACAGCGGAGGATCTGACAGGCAGTGCATACCCAGCAGCAGGCAGTGGCCCAGCACCCGAGACGCAGGTACCATACTCCACATGTACACAGGCCCAGGGTGAGTTACCTGCAACCGACAGAGGAGGAGTTTTACTAGAGATACAGACTGGATGGGGCAACCATAAAAGAGTTGTGCAGCATACTCAGAGTGGACCTGGAGCCCACCAAATCCAGAAGCAAGGCCTTGCTGGTGGCCGTGATGGTGACCATTGCCCTGGGATTCCTTGCAACCGGTAGCTTCCAGCATGTGATAGGGGCAACGGTCGGAATCACGCAGCCCACTGCCAGCCATTGCATCGGAACATTCACCAGGGCCCTACTGCAGAGGATGTGCCACCTCATAACCTCCCCTGGACACAGCAGAAGGCGTCAGGAGACAATGCAGGCATTCTACAATGTTGCTGGCTTTCCATCGGTGCTTGGATCTATAGACTGCACCCATATCACAGGCACTATGGCTGGAGCAGAGAGCATACTGGAATAGGCATGTGTACACATCAATAAACATGCAGGTTGTTGAGGATGCCAACATGGCCTTCACAGATGTGTGTGCCTGCTACCAAGGGTCCTGCCATGATGCATTTGTCCTTGCACAGTCCGGCCTGGGACAGGCAACAGGCGGTGGTCAGCTTAGAGATGTGTGGCTGCTAGGTGAGTGTGCACGTGTGTGGGCGCCAGGACAGGCCCAGAATGGATGCCTGCTGCAGTCTGATGCTATGAGTAATGCAAACAGGCGATGATAGATGTATACGATGTGTCTCGCACCACTGCACACCGTCCACAGCCACCCATAGTCCATACCCCATACATGTCCTGATGCACATGCTCACAGCTCACATTGCCTCCATAGGTGACTGTGGTACCCCCTGAGAATCTGGCTGCTGACCCCAGTCCGCCACCCCAGAAGTCAGCAGGAGAAGCAGCACAAAAGCGCCCACCAGCACACATGGACAGTTGTGGAGCGTGCAATTGGGGTGCGGAAGAGCTGCTTCCGGTGCCTCGAAAAGAGCGGTGGCCAACTCCTCTACAGTCCGGAGCGGGTATGCCATATATTTGCTGCATGCTGCATACTCCACAACCTGGCATGGATGCGTGGAGTCCCAGACCCAGAAGATGTGGAGGAGTGGGAGGCCGCAGAGGCAGCAGATGGTGTTGGGTCCAAGTCCAGGAGCCAGCACCAGGCCAGGGCACTGCCCTGCACCAGCACCAGTTGTATATACACAAACATCAATTACGAGTATGTGCCCAGGACCATGTAATGTGCACTGAAGGACTCAATAATGTGCCCATTACCATCCATTGTGTCAGAGTGTTCTTTATTTTCCCCCTTGTGAACCCCCTTTCTCAGGGCTCCCTGCTGACTATGGGCGCTTGCCCACACGCGCACTGTGACGCAGTGGAGCATTATCAGAGGACGTGCTAGCGGTGTCACCATCCTCCCCAGCAGGGTGGTTTGATGGTCATGGCGCCGGGCTAGTAAGTGGCTGTGCAGCTGCGCTGGCAGCCCCAGCACCCATCCCCTGTGCCTGCATGAGGCCCACCAAACTGTGCAGGGAGCAGCTATGGATGCCTGGTACACTGTGATCTCCTGCATCAGCCGCAGATGCCCCTCCATGTGGCATGCCACGCGCTGTCTGTGGTCCTGCCACTCCTAGCGCTCAGCCTCCCTGGCCTGTACTGAAGTCTGCAGGTCCTGCCAGATACCCTGCAGCTCAGACAGTATGCCCTCAGTGCCCAAAACCAGGCACGCACCCTCCTGTTTTAACTCCTGGTCCAGATCCAGGTCATCACTCCCTGCACACACTGGCTCCTCCAGGATGGCAAACTGTAGCTCGGCAAGTGGTGTGTCATCCGCAGCTGGCCCCACAACACTGGCAGTCACACTGGTCCACCCCTCCACCTTGGCTGGCAAACACAACTGCACTGGCTGTCGCAGTGGGCTGCTCTGCATGGCTGGCTGGCATACCAGCATCAAGGGCCATGCTGCACCCTGGCTGGTCAGTAGCATCCTCCATGGTGGGCTGTGAGGCCTCCAACGGTGCATCAGTCCTAAGCTGAGAAAGCGGTGTAGCTGGTGGGTCTGTGGGAGAGCAAAGGTGGCAGAGGTTAGTGGCACGACATGCTGTCATGGCCCGAGGGGTAGCACCCAGTCCATCACAGAACTGGCAGCTGGTGCATGGCTCACACTGTATCCACCCCACACAGCACCTACAGTCTTTCAGACAGGCATGGGCTGTGCGGACAGAGGCACAGTGGGGACACAGACATGGCTGTCACAGCCACACCTGTGCTATGGGGTACCCCTACTCATCCCCCTGTGTGCCTGTGGAGGAGCTGTCGAAGCCTGGAACCCCTGCAACAGTGACCTCCTCCATGTACTGCAGCACCTGCTCCTCCAGTGGGGTAAGGCTGCGCTGCTATGCAGGCGTCAGTCTGCTGTTGCTAGCCCTCTTCTCCTTCACCGCCTAACAGACCATGCGCCACTTCTTCTTGAGGTCCTCCATGTCGCAGTTGTGGTGGTGTAACGCATTGACCCTGTTTGTGATGTCTCACCACGCTGCCTGCTGGGCGCTGGCATCCTCAGTCACGAAGAGGGCGGTATGCTGCTGCAGGATGAGCCCCAGGGCCATGGTTGTCTCGGACGGAGTGAAGTTAGCCTTCCTTGTGCACTTTGCCGCTGCCTTGTCAGTCATCATGAAGCAGCAACACAATAAGGCAGCAGTCACTGGTAGAGCGTGCAGCGGGGCCACGCCTCATCCAAAGGCATATCTGGTTCGCATGTAGGCCCCTGGGCACAGATGCTATGAATATCTGCATGACGGCTCACCACCATAGGATGCCATATCCACACAGGTCTGAGCAATGGTATGATAGGCGTGCAGGGACGCCCAGACCGCAATACCCGGGTAAGACGCATAGTACTATAGGTGGGCATGGTAACTGCGGCACACACCACCCCGGCAGTGTGCCTTTGAGGGCCAGGGGGCATCCTTCACGTATTGCGCCACTGTGTTGTGGCATCTGTCCAGGTAGGGGCCCTCTGCCATACCCATGAAGAATGGCCCCTTCCCCTTGATCCAAACACCACCCACAGAGACGCGCTGCCCTGCCCCGCCCCCACAAACTGGATGACACAGTGCTTACAAACATGAAAACATTTATTTGACATCTATGTCAACATATTTACAATCCTGCCAACAGAAGCAGACAGTGCACTTTGGAGTCCTTGCGACCCGCCCAGGCCCAGGGCATACGAGACAGGGGATCACACTATGGTGCAGGGGGTCCCTGCCTGTGCCCTGAAACAGCTGCTGTGAAGGCCTTTAGGTGCCGGCTGATGGTCTGCGCTGCAGTACACACCTCTTCCCTGAGGAGGCACACATCTACCACCAGGGCAGCCAGGGCAAGGGGGTGGTGTTGTAAGTCCAGCTGTGGCACAGCCAGGGTGCACCCCTGGGTGCTGGGGTGGCTGTGGAGACCCCGGCTGCGGGGGGTGGACTGCGGCACTACTCCAGGTCTCTCTTGGCCTGTGCTGCACAATGCGGCGGTCACATGACCCCTTGGTCAGTCAGCTGGTGGGAGCATCTATGGGCTGTGGGGGGTTCTGCTGGGGGAATGCAGCTCTGCCTCTGGTCTCCCTGCCAGTTGCCTGCCAATGGTGCCCTGTGCCATGTCGTCGCAACTGGGACGCTTGATGGGTGGTTCCTGTGTCTCCCCTACCACCCCCCCTCTGCTCCCTCTTCTGCTGCCACCTCTGCCTCTCCACCCTGCCCCTGGTCCACCCATCCCTCCTCCTTCTCTGACACCCCCTCCTCCCCACCATGCCCCTGGGTCCTCCGATCCATCCTCCTCCTCCTCCTCTGACACACCCTCCTCTCCACCCTGCCCTTGGTCCTCCAATCCTTCCTCCTCCTCCTCTGAAACCCCCTGCTCCGCATCCTGTCCCTGGTCCTCCGATCCCTCCTCCTCCTTTGACACACCTTCCTCCCACTGTGCCATGGACCCTTCGCTGCCCTCCTCCTCTGATGTGGTGTCCTCTGATGCGGTGCAACTTGTCACTGATGACGGCAACGACTCCTCCTCCTCATCAGTCACTGGTGGTACTGCTGCTGCTGCTCTGCTCACATGCTGCTGCCCTGCCACTCCTGGTTGGCTGGCATGGTGGGCTAGTAGTCCCCTGGGCAGCCCTGGAACCAGCTGTGGGGAGAGGGGAGGGAAGATTACTGGTACACACTGGCATGGCCCTGGGGTGAGACTGGTACATCCCTGGGGAGGCCCACACATGCATCACTCACCCATCTTCAGCCCACAGGGGCCTGCCTCCCACCACATTGCACACTGCGCCCCCCTTTGCCCACCTTCAACCTGCCTTTTTCCCTCCTCACATGCTGGGCTGTGCCCTGCTGGCCCCTCCAGTCACTGGGCGCACACGGATGACAGCATGGGCAGGTGCACTATGTGCACCTGTGCCCTCAGCTGGGGGTGTGTGCCCCTATACTGCCCTTATGTGCCATGCCCCAGCCAGGTTCACGCACACCTGCGCATCATGTGTGCTGGCTGGTGCACAGGCAGACTGGTAGCACCGGGGGATGGCACAGCTGCCCCAACCCAGTCCCATCATTGCATACTGGGAGTGTCCACCACCAAGTGGTCTGTCTGCACCAATCTGGCAGCCTTGGCTGCTACCCCCCTGCATCTGCTGGGCACCACTGTGTACCCCACTGACCTTCCTCAGCTGCCAGCTGCACCCTGATCCTCCGGAACTGGTTTGGTCGCCTTCGGCGGAGCGTCCTGAAGTGGCATTTCAGGGCCTCCAGTGTCCGGCATACCCTATATTCCCTGTGGGAGAGAGGGGAAGACATGTGCTCAGTTGGCCACTACCATTTTGTCTGCTGTGCATACCCATATCCTGCAACAATCTGGTGACATGCCCTTCCTAGGGGCAGGGGCACAGCCACAGGTGTCTGGCTGTGGTAGCAGAGCTGCTTGCAGGGACGGACAGGCGCCACATGTGTGGTTTCTGCCTCCAGTCCCCCCACACCCCCATAACCAGGGCACAGAGGCCAGGGGCAGGGGAGGTGTTCATGGCATCTAAGCTGGATGCCTGTGTCCCCTGCAGTGCTCAGCCCTGCTACGGCACCCCTGCAACAGGCTTTTCCATTGTTGTGCATGCCCTGTGGAATTGCTACCAACCACCACCAAAGGGTGCAGTGTCCTCGCCCTCTGCTATGTGTGGGTATATCCCCTGCTACAGGCATTCGGGGCTGACACCTGTACCGATGTATCCCCCCCCCCCCACCTCCTGATAGGCACACAGTGCGGTAGCCAGCAGCATCTGTCTTGGCATCATGCCCTATCTCCCACTGCAAACACATAGCTGTGTCTTTCAGGGTGTCTCTGCCTAGCATGGTGCTCAGTCTGACACCCTGCCTGTTGTAGCTGCCTTAACTGCGTAGTCGGAGTTGGATCCCCCCTCCATAGGGCTGTTGCCAGCCTCAAGTTTGAGCGATGCACAGAGCGGACGAGGCATTCACTCTCATCTGGGGAAAAGTTTACGCTTCTCCTTGCCATCATGCCGCTGGTGTCTGTCTCCCCAGACATAGGGGGCTCCTGCACAGGCAGCCTGCAGGGCCTTCATGATGGTATATATGCTCGGGTACACCAGATGGGCAGTACCCCAGTATGCCAATCAGGTAATACATGGGTTGCTGACCATAGTCCGTTGTATATCTCTAGCCAATGTTGATGTGGCCACATACACGGGTATCGCCTCTGCCTTCAGCACCATGCCCGGGTTATGCACCTTGCGTTTATCAGTCATTGCCGCAGTGGGCGCCTGCCGCTGTACTCGGTTCGTGCTGCATTTTCGTTGCTTGCCCATTTTGTCGGCACCTAACTCACAATTCAAGCACTTTTCCTGACCTGGTAACTTTCTGCGGGTATGGCAGACTTCGGCGCCTTGTTGAATATTGGGCCCATGGCTCTTAAAATTGCTACGCTAAATGTAAGTGGTCTAATTAGCCCAATGAAGCTTAAGTGCATTCTCTCATATATGCAGAAAGAGAACATTGATATTGCGCTCTTGCAAGAGGTCCGCCTAATACCTCTGGAGATGAAAAAATTAAAAGGGGTGTGATGGGGGCAAGTCTTCTATTCAGCACATAAAAAAAAAAAAAGAGGCATAGCCATATTGGTGAACGCCCATATTCCTTTTACCGTGTATGAGACCAGGAGAGATACACAGGGGCAGGTTGTATGGATAGTGGGTCACGTTGAGTAGAATGTTATCCCTCTTAAATATATATGCCCCTAATGGCCCATAGGGGTCCTTTTTTAAACAAGCCTTTAACTTCTTTGAGACCAAAGCGAAAGGTGCTGCTTGGGTAGCAGGTGATATGAATTGCGCTATGAACTCGCTAGATAGGTCGGGGCCTGATGTAACAGTGCGATGTCTTCTTGAATCAGCTGCTCTGCACCATGCATTGGACAGGTCTGACTGTGTTGATATTTGGCACACCCTTAATCCTCAAGAACGGGATTATACCCACTGCTCCATGAAGACTCAGGGGTATTTGCAGTTGGATTTTTTTCCCGCCAGGATTCAGATCTAGTGAAGGTTGAAGGGATTGTCATACTACCTATTGTGATCAGTGATCATGCTATGATGTGTTTGCAAGCTGATATGGGTAGAGGGGCAGGAGCCAGGAGTGAGTCGATGGCGGGCTGACATCCAGCTGCTAGAAGACGAGACCATATAGAAGCTGATGCAGGAGTGATGGGAGGACTATCTCACCCTTAATGACACAGGAGAGGTCCCATGTGGGATTTTGTGAGAGGCTGGAAAAGCTTACATGTGTGGTAGATTATTGCAATTAGCCTCACAGCAGAAAAAGAAGTGGGAGGCACACTGGAGAATTACCAGGAAATGGGTAGACTAGAGAAAGAGCACAAGGTTTATCATACTCTGCTTGAGGTGCAGCGGAAGATTGATGCCATAGAAGTTGAGCGCACCCAGTTCTTACTGAGACTCACCAAATGCAATATTGTGGAATTCAGGGGGCGAGCTGAGAAAAGTTTAGCCTGGCAATTGTATAAGAAGAGAGCCAGCCAATTAGTCAGGTTTATGACTGAAATAGAGTACTACATAGGGATAGTATCGGTATAGCACATGCATTTCAATACTTTTATTTGAGTTTGTATGCATCAGAAGTTTCCATTGATCATGTGGAACTATCGGCTTTCTTGACCGTGAAGCAGCAGGCCCTATTGGATAGAGAGATCTCACAAGCCGAAATCTACTTGACTATGAAATCTCTAGCCTCTGATAAGGATATGGGTACTGACAGTTTTCCCACTGAATGGTACAAGGTGATGCGGGAGGCAGTGTCTCCGGTCTTGTAGCGCGTATTCAATGAGACTTTGCGGACGAGGAAAATTCCCTCTGTTATGTACGAAGTTGAGATATCCTTGATCCCAAGTGGTGGTCGCTCGCTGGAGGACTGCAGAAATAGCATAGTTACTCATCTGTAACAGGTGTTCCTCTGGGAACAGCAAGAATCAGTCCTCACATATAGATGACGTCGGCGCCGACAGAGCCCTTGCGGAATCCTCTGAGAGATGCCACCACACATGCGTGGTGCCCTTCCCATCCAAGGGTGCCATCTTGCTCAGTCAGATGACATAGATAAAAGATAGCAAAATAAAATGGTAAAGAAGCAACTCCAAGGGGAGAAGGGAGGGTTGTGAGGACTGATTCCTGCTGTCCCCAGAGAACACCTGTTACAAGTGAGTAACTACTCTTTCTCCGGAAACAAGCAGGAAGTCAGTACTCACATATGGGACTTCTTAGCTACAGGCTACCGAAAGCCGATAGAGAAAAAACACGATTGCCCTCAAGGGGCATCGTAAGCAGAAGCAATTGAGTCTGCAGATACAGACTGCAGTAGGACTCGTGTGTTTGATGGAAACCAATGCTCCGATAGCCTGAACACAGAAGGGTCGAAGAGTAGGAGCTGCCTAGACCCCAAAAAGATTAAGGAGCACGGCCTGCAGCTCATTACTGCCATCGGGACTCCTCTCCAGGCAGTAATGAGCTGCAAAGGTATGGACTGAAGACCAGGTGGTGGCCCAGCAGATGTCCAACATCGGGACGGAGCGTAGATTTACCACAGAGAATACCATGGCCCTGACGCTGTGTGCTGTGACCCAGCCATCCAGCATGAGCCCAGCCTACTCATAGGCAAGGGCAATGCAGTCCATCACCCAGGTGGACAGTGTTCGCTTAGTCGCCGCTTTCCCCAGCTGTCTGGGGTCGTAGGAAGCAAAAAGCTAAGAAGAGTTTCAGTGACCCAGGGTACGCTGAATATAGAAGGACAAGGATCTCTTACCATCCAAAGTGTGAAGGATGGTATCTGCCCTGCCTGAGCGATGCCTTGGGAAGAAGGTGGGTAGCACCACCTCCTGGATGAGGTGAAAGGAAGATACCACCTTTGGAAGGAATTTGGGGTGTGCACGTAACACGACCCTTTTCTTGTAGAATCTGGAATATGGTGCCTCTGCCACTAGGGCTAGGAGCTCGCTGACTCTACGAGTGGAGGTGAGCACCACCAGGAACACGACCTTCCATGAGAGGTACCTCAGGTGGCAAGTAGCAAGAGGTTCAAAGGGCGGGCAGATGAGCTGTGCCAACACTATGGTGAGATCCCACCCTGTCGCCAGAGAGTGGGCGGGGGG
The DNA here is from genome assembly GCA_033557465.1 of Ichthyophis bannanicus. Taxonomy (NCBI): domain Eukaryota; kingdom Metazoa; phylum Chordata; class Amphibia; order Gymnophiona; family Ichthyophiidae; genus Ichthyophis; species Ichthyophis bannanicus. Next base: position 240,922,574 of record CM066032.1, read on the forward strand.
TTTGGACAGCAGGAGTACTCTCAGGAAGCAGGTCACCGGAGGCTGGACCGAGAGGGACTTGACCTCGACAGGGTGGTGGTGCACCGCTACAGTACTGTGATGTACCCTGATGAAGTTTGATTTGAGCCCGGATTGTGAGAGATGAAGAAGGTACTGCAGCACCATTTGCACTGGGCAGAACTGGATTACCTGTTGCTCCACGCACCATACCGAGAATCTGCGCCACTTGAAGGTGTAAGCCCACCTGGTGGACGTCTTACAGGAGGCCAGCAGGACCTCTTCCACTTCTCCCAAGAGGTTGCAAGAAGCTAAGGTTACCCTTTCAACAACCATGATGTCAATAATAGGGACCCCAGGTTGGGGTGCAGGAGAGAGCCTTTCTCCTGAGACAAGAGCCCTGGGGAATTCCCCAGGGGGATCGGAGCATCCACTGACAATGGGAGTAGCAGCGGGAACCATGGCTGCCTAGGCCACCATTGGAGCCACCAGGATCAGCGATGCTTTGTCATGAAGAGGGTCTTGGCAATCAATGGTGTGGGTGGGAAGTCGTACATGAGGCCTTCCGACCACGGAATGAGAAATGAATCTGCCACTACCTGGGACAGGTGGGGCTGATGGCAGCAGAAGCAGGGCAACTGGTAGTTGTCCAGGCTGGCAAAAAGGTCCACCATGGGGTACCCCAAAGTCGGAAGAGCCGGGTAGCTACTTTGGGGTCCAGCTGTCACTCATGCAGTTGGAGGACCCTGCTCAGTTTGTCCACCAGGGTGTTGTCCTGTCCTGGTAGGTATACTGGTAGGAGTATTCCCTGACGAATTGCGTAGGAGCAGAGTGTCATCGCTTCGTGACAGAGGGTGTGACTCCATGCCCACCCGCTTGTTCACACAGAACATTGCCACCTGACTGTCCATTTGGATCAGTATCGATTGGTGCCTCAGGTGGTGGCAAAATGCTCGGAGGGCTAGATATATTGCCCGAAGCTCCAGGAGGTTGGTCTGCTGGTTGCCCTCGGCTTGTGACCAGCTGCCCTGGTTGCAAAGTTCCTCGCAATGGGCTCCCCATCCCAGCAGGGGGGTGTCCATTGTGAGGATCCTTCAGGGACTTGGAGTTTGGAAGGGCATCTCTGCTTGAAGGTGTTGCGGATTTTGCCACCAAGTGAAAGATTCCACCAACTGGTGGGTCACTGAGACTCCGTTCATTGGTCTCGAAGGCACCACTGAGCGACCCTCATGTGCAGACGGGTGTCTGGGGTGACATGGACAGTGGAGGCCATGTGCCCGAGTAGGCACAGCAGAAGCCAAGCTGACACCAAGGGACAGTGTTATATGTCTGCTGCTAGTGTCCTGAGACAGTCGGCCCAATCCAGAGTGAGGAAGGCCTTTGACTTAATGGTGTCCAGTTTTGCCCCTATGAACTCCAGACACTGTGTTGGGAGGAGATGGGATGGTTTATCACAAACCCCAAATATTGTAGGACGTGGATGGTGCATGCCATAGATTGCTGCACCTCTGTGGCCATACCTCCTTTTATGAGCCAGTTGTCCAGGTAGGGGAAGATGAATACCCCCTGGAGGTGGAAGTAGGCAGCCACTACTGCCAGACATTTGGTAAAGACCCTGGGGGCAAATGCCAGGCCGAAGGGTAGTACCCTGTACTGGTAGTGGCCGCCCCCCACCATGAAGCGAAGGTACTGCCTGTGGCTGGGGTGAATGAGGATGCGTGTGTAGGCATCCTTCAGATCCAAGGAGCATAGCCAATCTCCCTGCTGGAGGCAATGCAGCAATATTCCAAGGGAGAGCATCTTGAACTTCTCCCTCACCAGGAACTTGTTCAGGTTCTGCAGGTCGAGGATGGGCCTGTCCTTTCTGGCACGAGGAAATACCTGGAGTAGAATCCCTTGCCCCCGACATGTTGGGGTACTTGTTCCACCACCTTGTCCCTGAGAAGGCTTGCGAGTTCCTGCAGTAGAAGGTCCCGGTGAAGGGGAGACCTGGGTGGCTCTCTTGGAAAGAAAGGGGGAGGTGTCTGTGCCAGGTAGAGGAGGTAGCCCTCCTTGAACATCTGAAGTGCCCAGGAATCGGTGGTGATGTCTGGCCACCTGTGGGCATAATGGATCAGACGTCCCCTTGTGGGCTTCTGTCCTCCTTGGGGTAGAAAGTTTATGCCCAAGGAGTCAAATATTCCTCCTGGGCTGGGCCAGAGCAGACACCTGGGGGCTTGGGAGCCTTCTGCTTACGAGGGCCTTGCCCATGTCCCTTGGCCTGCTGACCCTGGGAAGGCCTGAAAATGTGGGTAGTTTTTGTAAGCAGCCCCTTTCTTCAGGTGAAAGGGCTTTTTACCAGAGCCCTTCCGTCGGGGAGGGCCAGCGGTCTTTTTGGAGAGTCTGGTCCTCGTCACGAACACGATCTCCAACTCGGCGGACTTTTCTATCATGGGTTTGCCAAAGAGGTTCTCCCCTTGGCATGGGACATCGACCAATTTCTCCTGAACCCATTGCTCGAGGTCAGAAGACTGTAGCCAAGCCTGGTGTCGAGCACAGATGCCCACCGCAGCTACTCTAGTTGCTGACTCAAAGCAGTCATAGGCTGCTTGAGTCATGAATTTGGAGCACTCACGGATGGCTTTGGCCAGATTCTTGAACCACTGCAGGGGTTCCTCAGAGAGACCAGCCGAGAACCCAGCAAGCTCCTTCTCCAGGTCTCTCAACTACATGCCCATGTACAGCTGGTAGGCCTGGATCCGGCCAATGAGCATCGAGCCTTGGTAGCACTTTTCTGCTGAGAGCATCCAAGGTGCAGTCCTCCCTACCAGGGGGCACCAAGGAGTGTGTCTTCTGGCTCTTCAGCCGACGCATGGCTGACTCCACCAGCATGGAGTTATGCAGCAGCTCTGCTTTCTGGAAGCCAGGGCTTCGGCAGACCCGATACATCGAGTCGAGCCGCTTGCTCACAACAGGCACTGATGCCAGTGTTTCCCACATATGGAGCATTAGCTGTTCCAGGATGGGTGGAATGGGTACCATGAGCAATTCCCTCAGTACGGCCTCATACTGGAGGATTTCTAATTCCTCTGTCCAAGGATCCTCCTCAGATTCCACTGAGAATGCTAGGCCTTTGACATATCCCGCACAAAGTTGAGGAACGCCATGTCCTTGGGCGGGGACTGACGCCATGGCTCGGAAGGTGGCGAGTCCAAGGGGATGTCGTGGTGGCGGCAGCAGGTGTCCAGGGACTCCTCGTTCTCGGTCTCCCATTCCATGTAGTCAGTTGAAGACTTGAGGGAGGGGCAGCTCGTGGGCTCCGGGCCCGAGCCCTGCTCACGTCTCTCGGAGGGCCGCAGCTGGTGCCATGTGTGCTAGCCGGGGAAGACCTCAGTCCTGTAGAATGGGATCCGGATCTAGACCTCGGCCGAGGATCAACTCGAGGCCATATAGTCTCGAGGATCAGCTTGGCCTCTGGGGACATCCTCGACGTCAAGGGCCCAGTAGTCTGGGTGGAAGAACTGGCTGTGCTGGACAGCAATGCCCACTGCTGGTCCATGAAGGCAGACAGCCTGCGCTTCAGGGCCACCATTCTGATTTCCAGTCCAGAAGGCTCCACAACTATCAGCGCGAACACAGAGGAACTCGGGCCCAGCGCTGGTTCCCCCAAAGGGGAGTCCTCAATGAGTATGGCCTTGGGCATCCAAGGCAGATCTTCTGGCAATTCCTTCCGGGCGACCTTGGTGGGCCGCTCCAACTCAGAGTTCTCGAACGAGCATCATTGACTGCGGGACCTGGCTCGGGGCTTACCCGACCTGCCAGAACCTTCCAGGGATGCAGCATTCAAGAGTTTCTTCTTCTTCTTCTTGTGTTCCCTCGAACAAGACTCCCTTTCTGAAGATTTGCAGCATTGAACAGGATCTGCAAGGGCAACACAGGAGTCTGTAGCTTCAGAAGGGGCCTTGGCCTTTGGAGGCACCGGGGACTCCGGGAAGAACTTATTGTGCTGCTGCTGGCAGCTTCTGTAGGCCTTGGTAAACATCTTTTAACAGAGGCCACAGGCCGCGGAGTCATTGTCCGGCCCTAGGCAGCATAGGCAGCAGTCGTGTGCATCGTTAAGAGATATTAATTTTGTACACCAATCACACTTCTTAAAGTCACTCGTAGCCATGGGGGAAAAAATACCCCAGCAAGGTCGAAGACCCACAGTGCTGCCAGATGGAAAAAAGGCACAAAGGCGCCAAGAAGGAAAAATGTATATGGACCCAAAACTTGATGCCAGGGCAGCGGACTCGGGTGGCAGGAAGAGTACCGGTGCACAATCGGAGGAGAGTATGAAACTCAGGTAGTAAGAAACAACTTTTTCCGGGGGAAAGCAGACAAACGTCTGAAGGGCTCCACGGAAAAAAAGAGACTGAGCAAGATAGCACACTTGGGCAGGAAGGGCACCACGCATGCGTGGTGGCATCTCCCAAAGGCTTTCTTTGAAAGCTGGGGAGATGCTTCCGCAAGGGCTCCGTCGGCGCCAACATCACCCATATGTGAGAACTGACTTCCTGCTTGTTCCTGGAGAATACAGGCCAATCTCGCTTCTTAACTGTGATGTTGAGATTTTTGCCCGTGTGTTGGCCAAGCAGCTTGATGGTGTTACTGCATCCCTTGTACACTCTGATCCAACTGGCTTCTTACGTGGCCAACAAATTTATGACAACATATGCCATCTTTTAAATGTTTTGTTCCATGTGAACTGAATGGGGAGTACTACATGTTGAATCTCCCTAGATGCTGAGAAAGCATTCAATAGAGTAGAATAGGAATATCTGTTCGCGGTCCTGCGCTGATTCAGTTTTGGGGAAGCAATTTATTGGCTGGATTCGAGACTTGTATGTCGCCCCTACGGCCCAGGTATTGGAGAACAGGCAGAGATCTGAGAGGTTCTTGCTGAATCGTGGCATCCGTCAGAGGTGCCCTCTTTCTCCTCTGCTCTTTGCCCTTGCCATCAAGCCACTGGCGTCCCTTCTGCGCTCTGTTCATGTGGATGACATCCTGATTTTTGTGGAGAATCCTGGATCCTCCATCCCAGGGTCTTGCAGCTTCTGGATGAATTTAGTAAGGTATCAGGTTTTAAGGTTAACTTGGAGAAACCCGAGGTCCTTTCTTTGGGAAAAAATCCGGAGTCTCTTCCAGGTGACTGCCCATTTCAGATCGCCACAATACATATTAAATACTTGGATATAAGGTTTTCGCCACAAGTGGATAATTTGTTTTGTCTGAACTATGCACCACTGGTTAGGTAAATCGAGGAGGAGCTTTGACAGTGGGCTGACCTCACCATAGGGTGGATGCGTTGGACTGCGGCCCTGAAGATAGTGATTGTGCTCGAGCAACAAGCAGTTTCCCGCTCTGCACTCCAGCCCTATCCGGGCTGTGGGAGGAACCAGCGCTACTCTTGAAAAGGCGCCGCCGGCAGAGAAGCAGCCCCTTCCCATCTGCGGCCATCTCAGAGGCTCCCCAGTCGGGGTCGAGCAACAAGCAGTTTCCCGCTCTGCACTCCAGCCCTATCCGGGCTGTGGGAGGAACCAGCGCTACTCTTGAAAAGGCGCCGCCGGCAGAGAAGCAGCCCCTTCCCATCTGCGGCCATCTCAGAGGCTCCCCAGTCGGGGTCGAGCAACAAGCAGTTTCCCGCTCTGCACTCCAGCCCTATCCGGGCTGTGGGAGGAACCAGCGCTACTCTTGAAAAGGCGCCGCCGGCAGAGAAGCAGCCCCTTCCCATCTGCGGCCATCTCAGAGGCTCCCCAGTCGGGGTCGAGCAACAAGCAGTTTCCCGCTCTGCACTCCAGCCCTATCCGGGCTGTGGGAGGAACCAGCGCTACTCTTCAAAAGGCGCCGCCGGCAAGCGCGCCCGCGCCTTGCGGGCCCGCGCCTGAGGGCCTCGCAAGAGGGCCCTTTGGCGTGGCCCTTAGGCGGGGCACGACAGGCAAAAAACGACAACAACCTGAACAGCAGGCACTTCCAACGACCAGCCATCTAACATACAGCCATCTCACAAGCAGGCTCACGCTAACAGGAAAACCGCCGTTTGCAAAACTCCCAAGAATCCAAGCAGCTTGAGTTCCTACAAAATTGAGCTCGCCCCCACTTCAACGGACATTTCCTCGATCACAGCAAGTTGATATATAGATTTCAGAGTAAGGCAATCGGCCTCACAGAAGAGCCCACCGGAAAAGGTGATAGCGAAAACCACCCACCCAGCGCATCACCGAGCTTCTTGACCCAATCGGGACTGGCCTCTCACTTTAAAAAGAGAGCGAAAGGCGCTTAAGGGACTCTCCAAAGTGGTATCGGTGACAAGTAAACACCATATTCGAAACCCCAACTACATCTCTCACCCTCCGGTACTGCTGGAGCTCCCCTACGGTCGAGCTCGCGTACCCTCAACTGATCCACCAGCGTCTCGATCACAGCAAGTATTTCCTACCTGACTGTCACTAATAACTATTACTTGTTCTACTGTAGCCAGTAATCTCAATCATTATAGCTATTGCCTGTTTTACTGTAGCCAGTAATCTCAAACATTATAGCTATTGTCTGTTTTACTGTAGCCAGTAATCTCACTCATTATAGCTATTGCCTGTTTTACTGTAGCCAGTAATCTCAAACATTATAGCTATTGTCTGTTTTACTGTAACCAGTAATCTCATTTATGTATAACTATATTGCCTGATTTATTCACAACTGTCCGACTATTACTGTCTCCATTACCTCCTACATAATCTTTATTGCTTGTAAGTACAGAAAACTACTGCCTGATCTATTCCTCCATAATCTTCCTAACCAAATAATTACCATCACCGGTAATAGAATCGGACATTATTACATCGATCTACGAAACTCAATCCACTACATAAATCTCACCAAGCAGTACCTTGACACCGAACATGACACTCACAAAAACTATGATTCTAAAAATAACCTACAACTTCATATTATTGACAATCCTAATCGATCTAACACTTACCTTATCTACTAAAAATCATATGGCAATCCCCATAATACGAACAACACCCAGAAATAACTACCATATTGCCCACACAAACCCATACCACCAGGCAAAAATAAACTACCACCGACTTATACAAATAAAACAAACTGATTTACAACAAATAAAAGAAAACAACATCAAAAACAACAATTCACTGTCATGTATACTTATCAATGCACGCTCAATGAAAAATAAACTTCCCATATTTAATGATTTAACAACAGACCTAAAACCTGACATTTTATGTGTAACTGAGACGTGGTTATCTGAAACGGATACAGTCTACTTAAACCAGCTTAACACTGATGACTATGATATAAATTTTACCCACAGACCCAACAAAAAAGGAGGAGGTGTACTTATCATGACAAGAAAGATATTAAATGCCAAATCAATAAGACATAATATAACCAATAACATAGATACCCTCATCATAAAGATTAACAATATTAGAATCTGCCTAATATACAGACCCCCTGACCAAAAAGCAGATAGCCTAGATCCACTTATTGAATTTCTGGGCTCATCTACCGATCAAGATCCAATAATCATGCTAGGTGATTTCAACCTCCCCTCACTTCCAGTATCAGAAGCCAACCTTTTCCTAGAAACTATAGCTGACATGGATTTTCACCAGATAATCACCAACACAACACACACAAAAGGAAGCACTCTAGACCTTATACTCCTCCCAAACACAATCTTCCAACTATTCAACCCAGATACCATAGAATACATACAAATTCCTTGGTCTGATCATTACATCATTAAATCAAAACTCACATTCAATACCAATAGCACCAAAAACTACTCAAGAAGTGATTCCACCACAAAATTCAAAAGATTTAACGAAACTGAATTCCTAGATACAATAATACCCCACCTTGTGTCTCCCCCAACGGACTTAGATGAAGCTATCAAAAATTGGCATGACACAATAACTGATGCAGCTAAATCTGACCGAAGTAACAAAAAACCCTCTAACTCCAAAAAAGCTCCATGGTTCGACAACACGCTAAAACAAATGAAGAGACAACTAAGAAAATCAGAACTCAAATGGCGCAAAACCAAACTAACTATACATAAGGAAATATATAATACCATTCTTACAAAATACAAAGACACTATAGATAGCACAAAAAAGACTTACTATGCTGCAATCTTATCAAAATCCTATAATAGACCACGAGAGCTATTCTCCATTGTTAGAAATCTCACTAATAACCCTCAAACACATAACAATGAAATTACTGACATATCAGTACAAACTTTAGCTGACTACTATCAAAATAAATCCACACAACCTATAATGTCCATAGACAAACATAACGTAGCCTTAAATTTCGCAAATGAATGGTCAGTTTTTCACCCCACATCCAAAGAATCACTAAAGAATATTATCTCCAACCTCAACACTACCACCTCTTATCTTGATCCATGCCCTGTAACATGGATAAAAAGCACACTTCCAATACTATTCATCCTCCCTATAGTCAACCTCTCATTACTCCAAGGTTACCTCCCTCCTAAACTCAAACATGCACAAATCCGCCCAATTCTCAAAAATGGTACTACGGACAAAACATCCCCAAAATCGTATCGACCTATTTCAAGTATCCCTTTCTTAGCTAAAATAATAGAAAAAGTGGTACAGATCCAGACACAGGAACACCTAGACTCTTACTACCCACTTGATGAACACCAATATGGTTTTAGACCTCAGCATGGAGTAGAATCACTTTTAACAGTCTTAATTGATACACTCCTTAAAGGGATTGATAATCACAAAAAAGCATTCATACTCCTATTTATTGACATATCAGCCGCATTTGATAGTGTACATCACACTATAATGCTTAATAACCTAAAACAAATAGGTATAAATGCCACGGTACACAAATGGTTCACCTCATATTTACATAATAGAACGCAAAATGTAAAAATAGCTAATCAGACATCCACCACATATAAACAAGAAATTGGTCTCCCACAAGGCTCAGCTCTATCAGCCCTCCTATTTAACATATATATAAAACCAGTTTGTGACATTTTCAAAAAATTCGGTGTACTCTATCATCTATACGCAGATGATATTATGTTATACATTCCATTCACCATCCCTGATGTACCGATAAAACTCTTAACAGATTGTCTTAACGAAATCGCAACCTGGCTAAAAGCGAAAAACCTCCACATAAACCATTCAAAAACAGAGGTATTAATTGTAACAAAAAACCATTCATATGTCCCTCAAACCCACATAACAATACAAAACCATGACATCAAAATAAAAAACGAAATAAGATACCTAGGAGTCATTTTAGATACTCACCTAACGATGAACACCCACATTAGAAACACTATAAAGAAAATCTATTTCAAACTCAAAATACTCAAGCAACTACGCCCCTTAGTCCACTTACAAGATTTCATTAACATAATACAGGCAACCATAACCCCACACTTTGATTTTTCCAACCTAATTCTCTTAGGTATAACGAAACAAAACATTAAAAGAATACAACTAGCACAGAACGCAGCAGCTAGAATTGTAATGAAAGCACACTCATTCCAACATATTACTCCAATATTAGCAACCCTGCACTGGCTCCCAATACAAAGCAGGATAATATATAAGACCACAATAACCACATTTAAAGCTCTCAATGGCATGGCTCCAATCCCATTAAGCAATCTTATAAGCAAGGAAACTCAAAAAGTCACTCACAGAAAAGGACACTCAAATAAATTAAGGACCCCAAATGATTTTATAAAAGCAACCAAACTAACTAATAACAGAGCCTTCTCACATGCGGCCCCCATTATTTGGAACTCCACCCCAGAGGACCTAAGATCCACAACAGAAATTATAGAATTCCGCAAAAAACTGAAAACCTACCTCTTTGCCATGCACTACAACAACATTGATAATACACTAATCATCCCAGAAAAAGGCTAAATAACACCCAACTGAGTAAAGCTAAACCCCACAATTAACAGATTTACACCCTCTTGTAAATAACCATGTTTTAAATCTAAGGAACTTACAAACCTGTATCTGTACATAGTTCTTAAATTGTTCTTGTTCTGTTATGTATTTAACCATTCACCGTTCTGTTATGTATTTAACTATTACATTGTTTACTGTCAAAAATTGTTCCATGTAAAACAAGCCCTTGCTTTGTTGACTGTTGTTTCAATTGTGAGCCGCATCTGAACTCTGGAAGATGCGGGATATAAATGATTGTTAAATAAATAAATAAATAAATAAGTTGTTGTACCTTTTTGGTCAGTTACCGATTGATGTAACACGGGCCTTCTTTTAACTGTTTATCCGATTTGCTTGGGGGCGTAGACCTGCCTGTATTGGCTGGGACTGTCTTGGGTGCTCTGTGGAAGAGGGAGGATTAGGTTGCCCCAAGTTAGAATTATATTATCAAGCAACTATACTGCGGGCACTGTGCTATCATTATGTTAGGCCCCTATGTGCACTGAGTAGTCAAGGAGCAGACTTGGATAGCCCCCCTCCTCATTTCTGAGGTGGTAACGGTGGGACTGGGGGAGGTGTAGGGGCATATTCTCTTGCTGCTGCTGGAGGTGTTTTTACAGGTTTGTCGGTGGGGGGTTGCCTGGGGTTGTTATTCCCGATACTCAGATTAGGGATTTCCAGCCCTTTGGTTCATCCTCCTTTAAGGAGCTGCTCCTCACTGGGGGGGAGGAGTTGCACTAATCCCCAAAGAGATGACGGAGTACTGCCTGGCCAAAGGTACTGTCATGCCATGAGCTCTCCTCCAGGCAGCAATGGGCTGTGAAAGTATGGATTGAGGACCAAGTGGCAGCCCAGCATATGTCTTGAAGAGAAACCGAGCAAAGATGTGCCACCAAGGCCGTCATGAGCAGTGACATGACGCTCCAAGGAGAGTCCGTCCTGCTCATAGGCAAAGGAGATGCAGTCCACTACCAAGGTGGACAGAGTTCAATTGGAGATGGCAACAATGAGCCTGTTCGGGTAACAAATAGCGGTGAGCCTTCATCCACGCGAGGTAGAAGGTGAGCGCCCTCTTGCAGTCGAGGGAATGGAGGAAAGCCTCTGCCCGAGGCGCATGAGGTCTAGGTAAAAAGGTGGGGAGAACCACCTCCTGGCTGAGATGAAACATAGAAATCACTTTTGGTAGAAACTTAGGATGGGTGCATAGTACCACCCTATTCCTGTGAAATCTGGAATATGGGGCATGAGCCACCAATGCCTGAAGCTCACTGACCCACCAAACAGAAGGAAGAATACAAGAAAGACAACTTTCCAGTAAATGAACTTGTGGTGAGCAGAAGCAAGCGGTTCAAAGGGAGGAGCCATGAGTTTCCCAAGAACCACATTCAAGTCACAAGCCACCGGGGGTGGCCAGACCAGGGGTCATGAGAGGAGACCTCTCATGAAGCAGCCCACAAGAGGATGGACAGAGATGGATTACCCATCCACCGGATGGTGATATGCAGCCAGGGCACTGAGGTGCAACCTGATGGAGTTGGAGTAAGCCAGCATAAGAAAGGTGGAACAGGTAATGGAGTATGGATTGTACCGTGCAGGAGAATGAGCTAAGGCCCCTGTCGGCGCACTACAGTGAGACCCTGTGCAACTTGAAGGCATACACCCACCTGGTGGCATCCTTGCAAGAGGCCAACAGAACATTCTCAATCTCTATGGAAAGATGGAAGGGCACCAGAGCTACCTTTTCAGCAGGCAGGTCGTCAGAGCCAGAGAGTGGAGGTCGAAGTGCAGGAGAAATCTGTCCTCCTGTGATAGCCAGAGCATAACCCAGGGGAACCAGGGCCACTTGAGACAGCTGCAGCAGCAACAGGAACCACGATTGCTGGGGCCAACGGGGAGCAATGAGGATCACCAGGGCCTGGCCCGACTGAATCTTTAGCAGAGTTTGTGGAACCAGCAGAGTGGGAGGAAATGCATACAGCAGACTCCTCATCCATGGGAAGAGAAAGGCATTGGATGCTGCTCGGTCCCAGGATGGTATCCAGGAGCAAAAGTGAGGCAACTGAGTATTGCAGGGCTAGCAAAGAGGTCCATCGTCGGAGTCCCCCAGCGCCGGAAGAGAGAGCAGACCACGTCCAGGTTCAGAAGCTACTCATGTGGCAGAAGTACCCTACTGAGCGTGTCCACTAAAACATTCTCGTGTCCCTGGAGGTAGGCCACCCGAAAGAGCATGCCCCTCAAGTTCCTTTCATGGAAAGTTGTCTTTCTTGTCATGCTCTTGTTGACCACCTCCCAGCATAGAAGGTATGGACTCGTGCCTCCTGTGGTAGAACATCGCTACTTGGTTGTCCGTCTGGATGAGGACCATACAGTTCGACAGCTGGTTCTGGAACACTCGAAGGGCATTTGCCTCTACCCGCTCAAGGACATTGATCTGATGCCAGCTTTCTTCCTCTGTCCAGATGCCCTGGGATCAGAAACCATCACAATGGGCTCCCCACCCAAACATGGAGGCATCCGTGGTGAGGACACTCTGGACTGGCGGAGCCTAGAAAGGCAGACCTGCCAAGAGGTTCAGCAAATGCTGCCACCAAGTGAGGGAGCTCACAAGGGGCCTGATGACCCACATGTGATTATTTAGGCCAGGGATCTCCAAATTCAGTCCTGGAGGGCTGCAGACCAGCCAGATTTTCAGGATATCCCTAATGAATATGCAAGAGGGAAATTTGTATACAATGGGGGGCAGTGCATGCAAATATATCTCATGCATGTTCGTTAGGGACATCTTGAAAACCTGACTGGTTTGTGACCCTCCAGGACTGGATTTGGAGACCCCTGGTCTAGGCAACCCACAGCCTGAAACCATTGAGAACTGAGGGACCACCATGAACCGTCGAGACAATGTGCTCCAAGAGGTGCAGCATGAGGCATGATGCCGTCATAAGACCCTGCACTTTTGCTGCCAGAGACGCGAACATTTGGGCCCCATCTAGAGGGAGGAAGGCACTGGCCTGAGTAGTGTCGAGGAGGGCTCCTATGAACTCCAGACACTGAGTAGGCTGCAGGTGGGATTTGAGGTAATTTATGACAAACCCCAGACACTGCAGCAGCAAGAGTGTGCAGCTGCCCTCTTGACGGACCTCCTCTGGCGAGCCCATCCTTATGAGCCAATCATCCAGATAGGAGAACACAAAGATGCCTTGTAGCCGGAGATAGGTGGCAACCTCCGCCAGGCATTCAGAGTGGCCAAAAGGCAGAAAACAGTACTGATAGTAGCACCCGCCTACAAATGAAGCGGAGGAAATAACGATGCCTGGGAAAAATCAGGATGTGGGTACAGGCATCTTTTAGATCCAAGGAACATAGCCAATCTCCCGTTGGAGGTAAAGTAGCAACGTTCCAAGTGATACTATTTTGAACTTCTCTCTGATCAGAAAGCGGTTAAGGTACTGCAGATCTAATATGGGATGGAATCCGCCTGTCTCTCTGGGGACAAGGAAGTATCGGGAGTAGAACCCCTTGCCCCAGAGATGTTGAGGCGTGGGCTCTAATGCCTGGTCCATGGGGAGGGGCCTGCACTCCTTCTGCAGGAGGTCTCGATGAAGAGAAGTCATGGGGGGTTCCCCTGGAAAGAATGAAGGGGCGTCTGCTCAACGTGAAGGCGGTAGCCCTCCCGCATCACCTGCAGAACCCAGGCATCAGTAGTGATGCCTGGTCAGAAGTGGGCAAAGTGAACTAGATACCTCCCGTGTGCTCTGGGTCGTGACCCTCGAGAGGGAGAAGGGCTTTGCCCAGGGAGTCAAAGGTTCCCCAAGGTTGCGGTGGGGGTGCTGTCTGGGACTTGGGGGCCTTAGACTTATGAGGGCCATGACCCTGGCCCTTGACCTGCTGACCCTGTTGGAGAGCTTGGTAGGCCGGAAACTGCGTTAAGTTCCATAAGCCTTCTAATTCTTCAGGTAAAAGGACTTCATCCTCAAAGCCTTCTGTTGGGAAGGATCAGCTATCTTCCAAGAGAGCCTGGTCCTCATCGTATATTCAGACTCCAGCTCTGCTTGCCAAATAGGTTGTACTCTCAGAAAAGGATGGCCAACTTGTCCTGAACCCATTGCTCGAGGGCTGTAGCTAGGCCAGGCAGCAGGCACAAATGCTAACGCAGCTACCCAAACCATGGACTCAAAGCCGTGATAGGCTGCCCAAGTAACAAACTTGGAGCAGTCCTTGATTGAGGAGACCAGGGTCTGGAACCATGCTAGAGTTCATCAGTCAGACCAGCAGAGAACCCAGCAAGCTCCTTTGCCAGGTCTCTCAAGTACATGTCCATGTACAACTGGTAAGCCTGGATGCGGGCCACGATCATCGAGCCCTGGTAGCACGTCTTACCAAACCCATCCATGGTGTGGGTCTCCCTGCCCAGGGGCACCGAGGAGGGCATCTTCTGGCTTTTGATCCAACACATGGCCAATTCCACCACAATGGAGTTGTGTGGTAGTTGTGGCTTTTTGAACCCAGGGCCCTTGCTAACTCAATATTGGGAATCAAGTTGCTTGCTCACAATAGACACTGTCACCGGGGCTTTCCACATCTTGAAGAGCAGATGCTCTAGAATGGGAGGGATAGGAACCGTCAGTGTCTTCCTTGTAGAAGCGTCGTACTGGAGAATCTCCAGTTCCTCGACCTAACGTTCGTCCCGCTGGTGCAGCCACAATGAACAGGGCCTTTGACATCTCCCGCACAAAGTCGAGGAACGCAAGATCCTCAGGCGGGGACTGCCTCCACTCTTGCAGCTGGGAGGGAAATTCCTATGAAGCACAGTATCAGGCGACTCATCCTCAGTCTCCCACACCGAGTCAGAGAGCACCTTGAGGCGTCGGCGGGCATTGGCCCAATGCCCTGAAAGAGGCATCGATGGGGAAAGAGGGGCTCAACGTCACGACATGGAAGCGCTCGGGGGCAGGAGCCAAGATCTCATGGGTGAAGAGGGGGAGACCATGGCTTGGCTCAGAGCGCATGCTTTTTGAGCACTGGCTGGACATCCTCCGGGGAAGCCCTCGAGAAGCAGGGCCCTGACATCAGTACCAAAGACCTGGAGACACTGAGCTGCGCGTCCAGAAAGGCAGTCAAGCTGCGCTCAAGGGCTACCATCCTGACCTTAAGGCCAGGTGGCCTCACAGCCACCTGCTCGGGCATCGAAGGAATCTAGCCCAGAGCCAGCTCCCCTGATGGGGAATCACTGATGGTGATGGATTCATCCTTCCTCTGAAAAGAGTCTAATGTCCAAGCCTCCCCCTGCCTGGGGGCACTAAGGAATGTGTCTTGGCGCTTTTAGATCTTTTGAGGGCAGATTTGACCACCGAGTGGTGAGGAATTTGGGGCCTCTTGAATCCGGAAGCCTTTTGAACTCTGCACACAGAGTCAAGCTTTGTATTCACTGGGGGTACAGAGAAAGGGGATCTCTCACATTCTCGTCTGTACTCTCTGAATGATATGGTGCGCGGGCATGGTCATCTTTTCCTTGGGGGCGAAGGAGTACTGGAAGATCTCAAATTCTTCTGCCCTGGGCTCATCTTCAATCTACAAAGAAAATGGTATGGCCTTAGCTATATTCTGAACAAAAGCCTGGAAAATGATGTCCTCAGCAGGTGACTTTCATCACTCATGAGGAGTGTCAGATGGGAGTTCTGAGGACCTGTGCTCAGACATGTCCTTAGACTCTTCATCCGTAACCCAGCCTTCTGATTCAGACTCAGAGAGGAAGTCAAAGTACTTCTGAGTCTCAGCCTGGATGACTCTCCTGCCCTTTGAGGAATGGGAGCTCCTTCGGAGGCATCTTGCACCGATGAGTTCCTAGGCATCAGGGAGTCATCAGACCCCAATACACTAGACAGAGATATTGGCCAGGCAGGCTCCGGTGTCAGGGTCCTTTGATGCCCCAATGTTGATGCCTCTCCAGCAAGCATTTGAAGTTTCTCAAGGATAGATTGGACGGCTGCTGGTACCGACGCAGCAGACATCAAGGCACTGATTTTCTGCATGGTGAACATCATTGTGATCCTTTCCTTGATAGCCTTCAGAAGGCATTTCTCCAGGGCCGCTGTCTCCAAAGGCCGCAAGTGGCTACAGCAGCATTGACCAATGATGGCTGAATCTGAGAGGATATATCGGCTGTTTGGTCTCAGCTCTCCATAGGCTGTCACTGCCCCTCTGATATCTTGGAAGATGAGCTGTTCTCCCTTCAGGGCTGCTTAAAGGAGCACTCTTGCAAACCCTCTTTGTGCTCAATGCCATACTTCGGAGAGCTCTGATGTTAATGCATTAAAGACTCCACACGTTGCTCAATGTGTCTTCCCTTTGGAGTCGATAAAGATAAAGATGAATCCCTCTTCACCTTCAGGCGAACATCAATCAATAGCCGATACTCCAGACTACTATGGTTGCTTAGCTCTGAGAAGACTGGAGGGCTCCTCAATGTTGATGCACCGCCATTATCTGATGCGGCCTGTGATGCCATAGAAACCGGTACAGCTGATGACAATAGATCAGGTTTAGAAGTGAGAAAAATAACTTCATGCTGTTTCTCACGATTCTTGAGCTCTCTTTTATCATCTGTAAACACAATTTATGAGAAGAGGACTGATGATCGGGTGCCAAGCACTGAAAGCACCAACTATTAGTATCCATTATTGATATGGTCCTTGAGCACCTAGAACACTTTTTAAACCCACTGGCTAGTTTCTGTGACATTGTCTAGAAAAATAGCTGCAGCAAAATCAAACGGCTCTATTTTTAATTAAAAAAACAATACAGAGTGTGGCTGGTACACAAGCGCTTAAGGGGGCAAGAGTGCCGTGGAAAATAAAGGAAAACTTAAAATGCACGAAAATGCTAAACTAGGGAAAACTAAAAGGAAAAACAGAAGAACTTGCGATGGCAGGGCAGGCAATCACAAAAAATATGTTAAAAACCGCAAAATAAGTTTACTCACTTGCAATGACACGGAAAGACAGCTGTGGGAGTCCACAGAAGACAAAGAACGGAGGTCAAAATGGTCTGCAGCAGTGGGGTGGAAGGCACACACATGCACAGTAGAGCTTCCAAAAGCTTCTAGAAGCTGGGAATATTCCTGCACACAGCTCTGTCTCAAGACATCACCTATATGTGAGGACTTTTTTCCTGCTGTCCATACAGAAAGAACAGCATCACTTTGGTGTGGCAAGAAGTGATCCTATAGTAGTTAGGACCTGTCCTCCAAGTGATGTAAAATGCTCTCACACAGAGGGTGGGTCTCCATGGCCATGTGACCATGAGGGTAGAGTTAGGACAGCTGTTATAGTTGGCAATTCGATATAGATAGCTAGGTGGCTGCTGGATGTGAGGATCACCTGTTAACTTGCCTGCTTGAAGCAAAGGTGCTGGCCCTCATGCGCCACCTAGATAAGGTTTTAGATAGTGCTGGGGAGGAGCCTGCCATCTTAGTACATGCTGGTACCAAAGACAAAGTGAGGGAGGGAGATTATGGAAGCCAAATTTAGGCTTTTAGGTAGAAAGCTGAAATAGAGAATTTCCAACATAGCGTTCGCAGAAATGCTTCCCATCCATGTACACGGCCCAATGTGTGGATGAGATGATGGTGCAGGGAAGAGGGTTTTAGATTTCTTAGGAAACGGGGAATATTCTGGGGAAGGGGGGCTTTTCCAAAGATTGGTTCCGCCCTGGTTAAGGTGGAGCCTGACTACTAGCATTAACCTTTAAAATGGAACAGCTTTTTTAACTAGGCAATGGGGGAAATTCAACAGTTGCCCGAGTGAACGGTTTGGAATGATTTATCATTGAAGGATACTAGCAAAACAGAGAAGTTAGGGCATCCTATGCAGACGTTCCAATAACTGTAATAGTACCCCAGATGCCTTTAAGCAAAGGGCAGACAGAGCTGAAAGACTTCAAATTATCCGTCAACTGATAACCAGATTATTAATATGAATAAAAAGAAAACTTTGAAATGTTAGAAGTCTAAAAAATAAGATGGGAAAGTTAGAATATATAGCACAGAATGAAAGGTTAGATATAATTGGCATCTCAGACACCTGGTGGAAGGGGGACAACCAATGGGACATTGATACCTGGGTATAAATTATATCACAATGATAGGTAAATCAAACTGGTGGAGGTGTGGTGCTACATGTTAAAGAGGGCATTGAGTCAAACAGGATAAAGTTTTGCAGAAAACAAAATACCCTGTAGAATCTCTATAGATAGAAATTCTATGTAAAAAGGGAAAGGGAATGGCAGAGGGAGTATACTGCTGTCCACCTGACCAGAATGAACAAATGGATGACTAAATATTAGCAGAAATTAGGGAAGTAAACGAATATTACAACACAGCAATAACGAGTGACTTATCCCATATCGATGTGGTCAATCTCACATCAATATCAATCTCACATCAATATATGCAAGGGAGATAGTTTCTAGATAAAGTAAATGAATGCTTCACGGAGCTGCTAGTTCATGAACCAACACAAGAGGAAGCTATTTTAGACCTAGTCCTTAGTGGAACACAGGATTTAGTGTGAGACATAACAGTATTGGGGCCACTTGGTAATAGTCATCATAACATCAGGGGCAGCTCTATAATGAGAAGTGTGGCGGCCACATCAGGCAGCAGAATTTTGGGGGAGGCAAAAAATGCCCCCTAAAACAGCCACCTCACTCTGCCTTCAAAGGGTAAAAAAAATAAGGGGGTGGGCATGCTGCTGCCAATGCTGCGCCCACTTCTCGACAGCGGCAGAATCAACCCCTCTGCACATCCCACCCGCCACTGACCAGATCCAAGGACATTGGGGCAGCGGTGGGGAGCTATCACCATAGGCTAAAAAAAAAAAAAGCAATTGAAAAGCACAGGGTTTTCAAGCCTTCGTCGGCTTGCAAGTCCCTGCTAGTTCTGCCCCCGACACAAAAAGCAGCATCAGAGGGGACAGAACCTATCAGGGCCTTACAAGCATATCAGACATGGAGGGGAGGAGAGAGAGTGATCAAAAGACTAAGGAATAATGGACCAGGGAAGAAGAGCTGGGGAATGGAAGAACTGGGCTGACGGTTGAAAAGCGGTAGGTAGATGGCGTAAAAAAGAGGGAGATTGAGAACTGGAAAATAAGGAGTAGTGAAATCTGAGTGGACAGAGAGGGAGAAATAAATGGAAGAAAGCTGAAAGGAAAAAAATCAATATCAAAGATGGAAGGGAGTGAAGAAAACAAAAGGAGATACAAAAAATGGTAGTTTGACTAGAGACTGTAGAAAAGTTAAGAGAAGACGGAGGAAAGCAGAAGCCTCAGATCGGGACCAGCATGATCAGAGAATAAAATGGTCAGACAACAAAACGTAGAAAAAACAATTTTATTTTCAATTTAGTGATTGGATTTTGCACTAACTTAATATTTTACACAGTATGGGAAACTGCATCCCTTAATTCTCCAGTTTCAGTTTAATTTTTGTCTACATATTTTTATTTTTATTTTAGGTTGTGATCACTTATTCTTTACTTGCTGAGGGTCTCTATTTTGAGTGTGTGACCAAGCCCAGGTGTTCTGTTAACATGGAGTTTGTGCGTAGGGATCTGTACCGTAGTAATTTGACTTGTTCAGATTTTCAAATAGGTATTTATAGTGCTGCCTTTTCTGGGTAGGCCCCTTTTATGAGTTTTGGAAGTTTATGCTGGTATGGTAAGGTAGATTTGGCCTTGTAGATTTTCAGTAACTTTTGTAGGGTTTTATATTAGTTCCCAATATGCCTGGAGAATATCTGTTGTTAGTGAGATGACCAGAATCAGATTTTTTTTTTATATACTGAGTTCTGTGGGTGAATGTCCTACTTCTGCCCTGCACCCATTGTCAAGGGAGTGGCTTCTGTGGATGCAAAATATATATTCAAAAAAGAAAAAGTGAGAAGGCTAATGCAGTTTATAAAAAAATAAAATGATTTTTAATTTTAACATTTTGGTCTTTTAAACTGTGTTGTGGGTCTCACTTTTTCTTTTAGTTCCTTGGTGTGCGAGCATCTTGCATTTCCTTTGGTTTTAACGGAATATATATTTACATAAGCACCATGCTGTTCCAAGTAAGCCGTTTCAGGAGTTATGTTGGGGTTGCCAAGCCCTTCTTGGTGTTTATGTTAGAGTGGGAGGTGCTGCGTAGGGGTTACAAAGTCCCTCTTGTTTTTCAGAGGTTGAGAAGTGCTGTGTAGGGGCACCAAGTCACTCTTGTTTTTGTGGAAGTGGGAGATGCTGCATGGGTGCTGTTGAGCCCCTCTTGTTTGACATATTTAGCAGCATGTTTCCTAGGTTTCCATGTTTCCTGCACTGGTAACATATGAACATAAAACATAACATAAGAAATGCCATGCAGGGTCAGACTAAGGTCCATCAAGCCCAGTTTCCTGTTTCTAACAGTAGTCAATCCAGGTCACAAGTACCTGGCACACAGGCTCCACAAGTCCCAAAAAGGCACATAGGTTACACAATGCTTGTCCCGGGACAATCAGTGGATTTCCCAGGTCCTCTTTAATAATAGCTAATGAACCATTCCTCCAGGAACTTGTTTAAACTTTTTTTAAACTCAGCTACACTAACAGCTTTTACTCCATCCTCTGGCAACTAATTCTAGAGAGTTTGATTTTGTGGGTCCACAGGCTAACTGCAGTGAGGCAGTTACAGTACATCCCCCTGCAGTTACCGCATTTCAGCATGGCAAAACAGCTGCCAGTGCAACTAAGACCACACACCGAGGTGGCATTAATTGCACTCGCGCTACTTGCACTGAGCCATTATGTTAGTTTCTGCCGACAATGCAGATGCCTGTGTATGAAAGTTCTTTCTCTTGCCTTACTCTGTAGTAAAGTATAATTTTGGGAAAGAAATCCTGTAATCCTAACAGTAATGGGTAAAAGCATTTTTTGACTACATATATCTGTTTTTAGCTTGCATTGATATATTCCCTATTTGGTGAAGATCTATCTCTGTTCTGCATGTGTGACTGAGGCTACGTGTTCTGTTAGCATGGAGTTTCTATGTAGGGAGCAGTAGTAATCCAGCTTGTTCAGTTTTCTGAATAGGAATATGGATGTTCTAGGGCCCAGTGCAATATTTATGGTGCTGCCCTTTTTTGGGTACGCTCCCATGTTGTATGAGTTTTGGAAGTTAGTACTGTTATGGAACAGATTTGCTCTATGGGTCCTGTACTCTGTGTTTTTGGAGAGGTCAACTGTAGGGTGTTGGTTTGGGGAGCTACTAGAATATGTATTCTCTTTAAGATTTGCAGTTTTGTGTTCTTTATGCTGACAGAATGAAATTTTAAATATTTTGTCAGTTCAGATTCAAGGAAATTTCAAATTTTAAGGGAATGTCTGTTTAATTTTGAATAGCAGCTTGATAGCTTCACCACTGCTAAGTTCCAGACTTTTCCAGCTCTAGCACAATCCAATCCAATCCAGCGTTTGAATTCATGGCTACCAGGATTAGCTTATCTCATCTTATATCTACCCCCCCCCCCCATCAATATTCTGGTCCTAGCAAAATAAATCTGATGTGCAGATACTTATAGTGGTCTCATGGGGGGGGGAGCTGTGTAAGTCGCTTTTCATTAATCATATTTAATGTTCTATTATGCTTGTTTTATTGTAACATCTGTTTTACTAAATTGCATGCATATATTTGGAAGCCACCTAGGATTTTAAATGAGTGGCATATAGATTTGTAAATTTATACAAATGATGCTGCAAAGAATCTCCACACGTGAACTTGCATCACCCTCATGCTGCCACAGGGGGGGTAGGTAGAGGAGGCACTGGGAGGTGCAGGAAAGCAGAAACCTCATAAGGACCAGCATGATCAGAGAATAAAAGGGTCAGATAAAGGTAGAAGAGAAAGCGTAGTTAGTCACCTTTAACAGGTGTTCTCCGGGGACAGCAGGAATCAGTCCTCACATATGGGTGACGTCAGCGACGACAGAGCCCACTCAGAGCAAATCCCCAGCTTTCAAAGAAAGCATTTGGGATTGCTACCACGCATGCATGGTCCCCTACCCGCCCAAGGGTGCCAAC
Source organism: Ichthyophis bannanicus (assembly GCA_033557465.1). Taxonomy (NCBI): domain Eukaryota; kingdom Metazoa; phylum Chordata; class Amphibia; order Gymnophiona; family Ichthyophiidae; genus Ichthyophis; species Ichthyophis bannanicus. The sequence goes on from CM066032.1 coordinate 240,944,668, forward strand.
TTATTCAGACAAATGACATATCTAAAAAGATGGCAAAACAAATAAAGATGATATGACTGCAACTCCAAGGGGAGGAGGGAGGATTGTGAAGACTGATTCCTGCTGTCCCCGGAGAACACCTGTTACAGGCAAGTAACTACACTTTCTCCGGGAACAAGCAGGAAGTCAGTCCTCACATTTGGGACTCCCCAGCTACAGGCTACCATAAACCTATAGCCAAAAAAGGCTCCCTCGTAGAGAGCCACAAGCAACAGTAATGAAATCCGTATAATGGACCAAACAGGACCCCTGCGCCCAAAGGAACTAGCACTCCAGTAGCCTCTACACAGAAGGGTCGGAGGATAGGAGTTGCCTAGACCCCGAAAAGGGTATGGAGCACAGCCTGGCCAAAGGCACTGTCCCGTCAGGACTCTTTATCCAGGCAGTAATGAGCTGCGAAGGTATGAACTGAAGACCATGTTTGTGCAGCACTGCATACGACTTGTAGCGCTATACAAATGCTCAGTAGTAGTAGTAGTAGTAAGACCAGATAGCGGCCTGGCAGATGTCTGCCAGAGGGACCGAACGCAGGTGAGCATCTGATGTCGCCATAGCTCTGACCCGGTGCGCCATGACCTGGCCTTCCAGCGGAAGCCTCGCCTCCTCATAAGCCCAAGCAATACAGTCTGCCACTCACGTGGACAGCGTACACTTGGACACCGTTTCCCCCAGCTTACTGGGGTCATAGGAAACGAAAAGCTGAAAGGCTTTCCGATGGCCTCGAGTGTGCTGAATATGGAAGGACAAGGCCGTCTTACAGGCCAAGGTATGGAGGACCGTCTCTGCCTGACTGGCGTGCGGTCTGGGAAAGAAGGTAGGTAGGACCACCTCCTGGTTGAGGTGGAAAGAGGACACCACTTTCGGAAGAAATTTAGGATGTGTGCGAAGCACCACCCTATTCTTGTAAAACCTGTTGTAAGCCGTCTCAGCCACGAGGACCTGGAGCTCACCTACCCTATGAGCAGAAGTGAGCGCAACCAGGAAAACCACCTTCCAGGATAGATAGTGAAGGTGGCACGTAGCCAGAGGCTCGAAGAGCGGCAGGGTGAGCTGCCCCAACACCACATTGAGATCGCATTCGGTCGCCGGGGGGGGCGAACCGGAGGATTAGACAGGAGTAGGCCCCTTAGAAAGCAGGACACCACTGGGTGGGCCGAGAGGGGCTTCCCGTCCACCTGATGGTGATTCGCCACTAGGCCACCGAGGTGTACTCTAACAGAGTTAGACTTGAGCCCCAGCCGGGTGAGGTGGAGCAGGTATGGCAACACCACCGAGCAACAGAAGGGGTCGGCCCCCCGCTCAGTGCACAAAAGTGCAAACCTACGCCACTTAAAGGCATAGGCCCATCTGGTAGATGCCTTGCGTGAGGCCAGCAGAACATCCTCCAATTCTTGCAGGAGGTGGAGCGGGGCTAAAGTCACCCTCTCAGCAGCCATGCCGTCAGCAAGAGGGGAGCCGAGGTTGGGGTGCAGGAGAGAGCCTCCCTCCTAGGAAAGGAGCCGTGGAGCAGACCCCAGGGGTATGGGGACCTCCACCGCTAGCTGAAGCAGCAGCGTAAACCACGGTTGCCTGAGCCACCTTGCAGCCACAAAGCTGACCGAGGCTCTGTCATGGAGAATCTTGAACAGAGTCCTGGCGATTAGTGGTGTTGGAGAAAAAGCATACAGAATCCCTTCCGACCATGAGACCAGGAAGGCATCGGCGGCCACCCTGGCAGGGTGAGGCTGCCTTGAGCAGAAATGGGATAGTTGGTGATTGTCCGGGCTTGCAAACAGGTCTATCATCGGTTCCCTCCAGGTTTGGAAAAGCCTGCTGGTAACCCCTGGGTCCAGCTGCCACTTGTGCGGCTGGAGAATCCTGCTGAATCTGTCGGCCAGCAAGTTCTTCGCCCGGCAGATATAACGCTCTGAGGAGAATGCCCTGCTGGACTGCATAAGAGCACAGATTCAGGGCTTTCTGGCAGAGGGCACGGGACCCCGTGCCTCCCTGTTTGTTCACACAGAACATGGCCACCTCTGTGTCTGTCTGAACTAGGACAGACCGGTGGCCCAGGCGATGATGGAAGGCCTTCAGGGCGAGATGAATGGCCCGCAGCTCCAGGAGGTTGATCTGCTGAGTGCTCTCGTCCGGGGACCAAGTGCCCTGGGTGCGGTATCCCTCGCAATGGGCTACCCAGCCCAGAAGGGAGGCGTCTGTGGTGAGAACCCTTGAGTGGTGGGGGGCCTGGAAAGGCATCCCCGCCTCCAAGTGCCAGGGCGATAGACACCAGATCAGGGACTGTACCAGCTGCCAGGTCACTCGGACTCTGTCCTGTGGCCTGGGACCATTGGTCCCTGAGGCACCACTGCGCTGTTCGCATGTGGAGGCGGGCATCTGGAGTGATATTCACCGTGGAAGCCAGGTGCCCGAGGAGGCGCAGCAGATGCCTGGCTGGCACCGAGGAATGGTGCTGTATATCCATGACTAGCACCATGAGCCTGGCTGCAGGTAGGAAGGCCTTTGACTGAAGGGTGTAGAAGATCCTTGCCCCAATGAATTCCTGCCCTTGTGATGGGCAAAGGTTCTACTTGGGGTAGTTGATAACGAAGCCCAAGTGTTGCAGGACCTGGGTGGTGCGTGTCGTGGCCTGCTGCACCTCGGGGGCTGTAGTGCCCCTGATGAGCCAGTCGTCGAGATAGGGGAAAACAAATATCCCCTGGAGCCTGAGAAAGGTGGCGACCACTGCCAGGCACTTTGTGAATACCCTGGGGGCCAAGGCTAGACTGAAGGGAAGCATCCTGTATTGGAAATGATTGCCCCCCACCACAAAGCTTAGGTACTGCCTGTGGTTTGGGTGGATTAGGATGTGAGTATAAGCATCCTTTAGGTCTAAGGAGCATAGCCAGTCTCCCTGGCAGAGGTAAGGCAGCAATGTCCCAAGGGAGAGCATCTTGAACTTCTCCCTCACCAGGAGGCACGAGGAAGTACCTGGAGTAGAACCCCTTGTCCTTGAGGTGGTGGGGCACCGGTTCAACCACCTGGTCCTCTAGAAGGCCTACCAACTCCTTCAGAAGAAGGTCCCGGTGAAGGGGAGACCTGAGGGGCTCCCCCGGGAAGTAGCGTGGAGGTACTTGGCTCATGTGGAGGAGGTAACCCTCCCTGATCACCTTTACTGCCCAGAAATCCATGGTGATAGCTTCTCACCTATGGCATAAAGGGTGAGGCGACCTCCTGTAGGCTGCTGAGCTCCGAGTGGGAGACGGGCCATACTGCAGGAGTCAAAATCTCCCTCCAGGCTAGGCTGGGCCAGAGTCGGAGCCTGGAGCTTGGGAGCATTCTGCTTACACGGGCCATGCCCACGTCCCTTGGCCTGCTGCCCTTGCTGGGGAGATGGAGAGGCCTGGTAAGGGGGGTAGTTTTGGTAAGCAGTGGACTTCCTCGGGTAAAAAAGCATCTTACCGTAGCCTTTCTTTCAGGAAGGGGCAGTGGTCTTCTTGGAGAGCCTAGTCCACATCATTAACTCGGTCTGCAGCCTTGTCGGTCATGGGTTTGCCGAAGAGGTTTTCCCCCTGACACGGGACATCGACCAACTTGTCCTGTACTCACTGTTCAAGGTCGGACGACTGGAGCCAAGCTTGGCAGCATGCACCAATGCCTGCCGCAGCTACCCGGACAACCGACTCAAAACCATCATAGGCCGCACAAGACATAAATTTGGAGCACTCACGGATGGCTTTGGACAGGCGCTTGAAGCACTGCAAAGATTACATGGAGAGACCAGGTCCCTCAGGTACATGCCCATGTACAGCTGGTAGGCCTGGATACAGCAATTCAGCATCGAGCCCTGGTAGCACTTTCTACCGAGGGCATCCAAGGGGCGGGCTGGCACCGAGGAGTGCATCTTCTGGCTCTTCATTCGACCCCACAACCGTGTGACTTCTGAAACCCAGGGATCTGGTGGATTTGATACATCGAATCAAGCCGCTTGCTGACCACCGACGTCGACGCCAGTGTCTCCCACATGCGGAACATGAGCTGCTCCAGGATGGGAGGCATGGGCTCCGTGAAGGATTCCCAGGGAGGAGCCTCGTATTGGAGGATCTCAAGCTCGCCAGCCCAAGGATCCTCCTCAGACTCGGTAGGAATGGCCAAGGCTTTGGACATGTCTTTAACGAAGTCCAAGAAGCCCATATCCTCTGGTGGGGACCTTCAACGAGGTTCAGAGGGCGGGGAATCGGAAGAGACCTCTCAGTGCTCACAGGTGTCCGGGGACTCCTCGCACTCAGTCTCCCAATCGGAATACTCCAAGGAGGACTCATGGTGTTCCTCGGGCCTCAAGAGCCCCAGCGCTGTATGCTCCGAGCCTGGGAGACTCATCGGCGACGACCTCGGCCCCGACGAGCGGGAGACCAAGCGCGACCTCGGTCGAGGATCTACTTGGGCCTGAACTGCCTCAAGGATCAGCTAGGCCTCCAGGGATGTCTTCAACATCGAACGCCCGGTGGTCGGGGCGGAGGAACCGGACATGCCGGGCATCAGCGCCCGCTGCTGGTCCAAGAAGGCAGTCACACTGTGCTCCAAGGCCGCCATCCTGGATGCCAGTCCTGGTGGCTCCGCAGCCTTCGGCACGGGCACTGAGGGACTCAGGCCTGACGCCAGCTCCCCAGGAGGGGAATCCTCGATGAGGACTGTACCTGTCGAGGCCGGTCCACCATGGATTCCTTCCGAGGATCTTGAACGGCCGCTCCCTCTCAGACGACTCGAGCGAACATCTGGGGCTCTGCGACCGGGCCCGGGAGGATCCCAACCGATCAGAGCCATTCAAGAACGCCACCTTCGAGGGCTTCTTCTTCCTCTTCACTTCCCTCAAGGGAGACCCCCTCTCCGAGGACCCATGACGACGCTTGGGTTGGGAGTACTCCTCCCGAGGTGTCGAGGCCTCAGATGAGGCCCTGGCTCTTGGAGGCATCAGGGAGTCAGGAAAAATTTTGTCATGCTGCTGCTGGCGGCTCTCAAGGCCTTGGAAAATATTTTCTTACAAAGGCCACAGACTACCAGGTTGTGGTCCAGGCCGAGGCACCAGAGGCAGCAGTCATGCGTGTTGGTTAGGGACATAATCTTACCACACCGATCACACTTTTTGAAGCTGCTGGTAGCCATGGGGGGGAAAAGAACCCCAGCAAGGTCGAAGATCCTTCGGGCTGCCAGCAGGAAGAAAGGGCACGAAGATGACAAGAGAAAATAAAACTTAAGTAAACAGAATTGATCCCGATACCGAGGCACCGAGGTCGGGACGGGAAAGATACCTGTGCAAGACTGGAGACAACACGGATTCAGAGAAGCACACGGGGTTGAGACCCTTCTTACCACACTCTTCAGCAGCATAATATCAGGCATCAACAATACCCGCCAAGGCTTTGTCCTTGTCTTCCTTGACATCGCGGCGGCGTTTGATTCCGTGAACCATGAACGCCTCTTAGAACGCCTCAAAGAAAAAGGAATCTCCGGTAAAGCGCTCGAGTGGTGCAGGTCCTACCTCTCTGACAGATGGCAGCAGGTTCGATCCAAAGACACATCTTCAGAACCATTCCACCAAAGCCAAGGTGTCCCACAAGGATCCTCCCTCTCTGCCTTGCTGTTCAATATATACATGCAACCTCTCTGCAACCTTATCCGGTCCTTCAACGTGAACTGCATGATATACGCAGATGACGTGCTATTATACATGCCTTTTGCAACAGAAAACCCAGACCTCTCACCAATAACATGCTGCATAAATGAAATATCCAACTGGCTACAATCTCAAAACCTCCGGATTCAACACAAAAAGACGGAGGTCATGTTCATTACAAGAAATCGTAACTTCACTGCGCCTACAGTACTAAAGGTGAAGGAAGCTGACCTCCAGATCAAATCCGCGATCAGATACCTTGGCGTCACACTAGACCAGAACCTAAATATGCAGGCGCATATAAGTAACACTGTAAGGGCAGTATACCATAAAATCAGATCCCTCAGATACCTACGATCGCTGCTGCAGCCTGACGATTTCAGGACCATCTTTCAAGCACTAATAATTCCGCATTTCGATTATGCGAATGCAATACTGCAAGGACTCCCCCAAACCACTCTGAACCCACTGCAAATGGCAATGAACACCGCAGCAAGAGTACTACACGGAGCATCCAGGAAAGACCATGTCACACCCATTATGAAACAGCTCCACTGGCTCCCGATTCAAGGTAGGATTACATTCAAGACCTTGCTACTCACCTTCAAAGCCACCAACGGTCTCTCGTCAACATCACTATCAGAGATAGTCCAGAAGACACCCCACAATAGGGACAGAAGGTCAGTAGCACAAAACACCTTGATAGTCCCAAGATCAATGACTCAATGCACCAAGTCAACATCCAGCAGGGCATTCAAACTTTATGCACCAATGATCTGGAACAGCCTCCCTCACAACATCCGAACAATCCCAGACATATTCCAATTCAGGAAGGCTGTGAAACACTACCTTTTCCTCCTACATTACCCAGAAACCAATGAAAGCTCAGCACCAATAACCGAAACCTCACAAATCTCCTCTGTCTGAAACCATAAGAACACATGACCAGCCTGTAAATTGTATATATTGTTATTGTATATAGTTACCCTGTTAGCCAAGTTGATTCTCCTGTTCATATGTAAACACAAAGTACTATTGGAAATGTGTATGTTCGTTGTTTATTGTAAACCGCACTGATGCTGAATAGCGCGGTATAAAAGAGACTTTAAATAAATAAATAAATAAATAAGTAAAACACTAGAAAAAAAATCAACTTTTTCCGGGGGGAAAACAGACGTCTGGTGGGCTCAGCAAAAAAAGGAGACTGAGCAAGATGGCACCCTTGGGCGGGAAGGGGACCACACATGCGTGATAGCAATCCCAAAGGCTTTCTTTGAAAGCTGGGTATTTGCTCCGCACGGGCTCTGTCGGCACCGACGTCACCCATATGTGAGGACAAACTTCCTGCTTGTTCCTGGAGAAGAGAGGATATGCTCAAGGAGTCAAAAACTTCCCCCTGGCTCTGCTGGGGCTGGTGCCTGGGGTTTTGGAGCCTTCTGCTTACGTGGGCCATGTCCATGTCCCTTGGCCTGCTGACCCTGTTGGGGAACCGGGGAGGCCTGATAGGGTGGGTAGTTTCAGTAAGCAGCCCCCTTCCTCGTGTAAAAGGGCTTTTTACCCGAGCCCTTCTGTCGGGGGAGGGGCAGTGGTCTTCTTGGAGAGCCTGGTCCTTATCATGAACTCGGTCTCCAGCTCGGCGGCCTTGTCGGTCAGGGGTTTGCCAAAGAGGTTCTGTTCTTGGCATGGGACATCGATCAATTTGTCCTGAACCCACTGCTCGAGGTCAGACAACTGAAGCCCAGCTTGGCGGCATGCATTGATGCCCGCCATGGCTATCCGGGCCACCGACTCAAACCCGTCATAGGCTGCTTGAGACATAAATTTGGAGCACTCACGGTCGGCCTCGGACAGGCTCTTGAACCGCTGCAAAGGTTCCTCAGAAAGACCAGCCGAGAACCTGGTGAGTTCCTTTGCCAGGTCTCTCAAGTACATGCCCATATGTACAGCTGGTAGGTCTGGACCCGGAAGATGAGCACTGAGCCCAGGTAGCACTTCCTGCCAAGGGCATCCAAGGTGCGGGCCTCCCTGCCTGGGGGCACCGAGGAGTGCGTCTTCTGGCTTTTCAGCTGATGCATGGCAGACTCCACCACCATGGAGTTGTGCAGCAGTTGTGACTTCTGGAAGCTCAGGCTCTAGTGGGGACCTGATACATCTAGTCGAGCCGTCTGCTCACCAATGGCACCAAGACATTCAGAGAATGAGCCGTTCCAGGATGAGAGGAATGGGCACCGTGAGCGATTCCCGGGGAGGGGCCTCGTACTGGAGGATCTCCAGCTCATCCGGCCAAGGGTCCTCCTCGGTCGGGAATACCAGGGCCTTGGACATATCCTTGACAAAGTCCAAGAAGCCCATGTCCTCCAGCGGGGACTGCCTCCGAAGTTCTGAGACTGGGGAATCGGAAGGGACATCGCAATGGCGATGGGTATCAGGAGACTCCTTATCCTCCGTCTCCCATTCAGAGTACTCTGAGGATGACGTAGGCGGGCTGCTCCACGGGCTTCGAGGCCCCCAATGCCCTGCGGTCGACACCCGGTAGACTCGCCAGGGATGACTGAGGTCCCATTGAGCAGGACACCGAGTATGACCTCAGCCGAGGATTGACTCGGCCTCCGGGGACGTCTTCAACGTCGAATGCCCAGTGGTCGGGGCGGATGAACCGGACGTGCCAGACAACAGCGCCCACTGCTGGTCCATAAAGGCAAACTGCGCTCCAGGGCCGCCATTCTGGACTCCAGGCCAGAAGGTTCCGTAGCCATCAGCGTGGGCACCGAGGGACTCGGGCCCGACGTCAGCTCTCCCAAAGGGGAATCCTCGATGGAGGATAGTATCTGGGGACCAAGGCCGGTCCGTGGCCAAGTCCTTCCGGGGGACCTTGACAGGTCTCTTCTTCTCCGACGCCTCGGATGAGTGCCTTGGACTGTGGGACTGGGCCTGGGAGGTTCCCGGCGGGTCGGAACCATAAAAGGATGCTGCCTTCAAGGGTTTCTGCTTCTTCCAGTGTTCCCTCGAGGGAGACCCCCTCTCTGAGGATGCACGACAACGCTCGGGTTCGGAGAGCTCCTCCCGAGATGTCGGGGCCTTAAACGAGGCCCTGGCCTTTGAAAGCATTGGGGATTCGGGGAAGAACTTATGGTGCTGCTGCTGGCAGCTCTTCAGAGCCTTGCTGGACATTCTTTTGCAGAGATCACAGGCCGCTGGGACGTGATCCAGCCCGAGGCAACGGAGGCAGCAGTCATGTGTGTCAGTTAAAGACATTATTTTAGAGCACCAATTACACTTCTTAAAGCCACTGGTAGCCATGGGGGAAAAAAGTATCCCTGTGAGGTTGAAGACTCTCTGGGCAGCCAGCAGGGAAAAAAGGCGCTAAGGCACCAGACGATAAAAAGAACGAAGACTATAAAAATGGACCAAACTAGAAGCCGAGGCACTGAGGATGGTAGGCAGGAAGAGTACCAGTGCAAGTGCGGAGTCGAATTAACCCGTTTTGGACAGCTCGCATATTCTTTCTCTGTTCTGGATGATTTATTAGATTTGTTACACTCAAATAACTATGAAATACCAGCAATAATAAAAAATATTAAAACTTTGCAGAAAACAGAAGTTTCACATAGTGTATGTTTTTCATACACTGGTCCATCCGCAAAGAGGCAAACCTTACCCGACAGCCCTTCCACTATATCACTAACAAAGATGTTAAAAAGAATCGGACCAATATAGTATATTGTCCGTCTTCAGAAAAGATAGCATTCAGTTCCAATATTCATTGACATAAACATACTGTATGATACTATTGAAACTGCAGTTTTCATTTAAAACACTTTATTATGATATAATATAGTTTGTCAACAGTCCATTCTGACGGCGGAATATGATACATGTGAAAACACTTCTGATGCACTGCATCGATACTGCACAACTGAAACACCTAGAACAGAATGCTTGACAGCAATTAGTTTTGACAACATATTAGCCCAGCGTATGAAAAACATACAAGGCCGATATACGCACCAATAAGAACATAAGATATGCCATACTGGGTCAGACCAAGGTCCATCAAGCCCAGTATCCTGTTTCCAACAGTGGCCAATCTAGGTCATACGTACCTAGCAGTATCCCCAAAAGACACAGGTTCCACAATGCTTGTATTGGGTCAAGCATTGATATCCTGGGTCCCTTTTTAATAATGGTCTATGGACCTTTCCTCCAGGAACTTGTCCAAACCTTTTTTAAACCCAGCTACACTAACAGCTCTTACTACATCCTCCGGTAACAAATTCCAGAGTTTGATTACACGTTGAGTGAAAAAATATGTTCTCTTATTTGTCTTAAATCGTTTACCCTGTAGCTTCATTACATGTCCCCTAGTCTTTCTATATTCTGATAGAGAAAACAATCGATCTATATTTACCCGTTCCACTCCGTTCATTAATTTATAGACTTCTATCCTATCTCCCTTCAGCCGTCTCTTTTCCAGGTTAAAGAGCCTTAACCTTTTTAGCCTTTCTTCATAGGAGTATCCTTCCATCCCCTTTACTATTTTGGTGGCTCTTCTCTGAACCTTTTCTAATAACGCTATATTTTTTTAAGATACGGTGACCAGAATTGCACACAATATTCAAGGTGCGGTCTCACCATGGAACGATACAGAGGCATTATAATATCCTTTGTTTTATTTTCCATTCCTTTCCTTATGATACCTAGCATTCTATTTGCTCTCTTGGCTGTCGCTGCACACTGGGCCAAGGGTTTTAACATGGTATCCACAATGACGCCTAAATATTTGTCCTGGGTGGTGGTTCCTAATGTGGAACCTTGCATCGTGTAACCATAGTTTGGGTTGTTCTTCCCTAGGTGCATAACTTTGCACTTGTCCACATTAAATTTCATCTGCCATTTTGATGCCCAGTCTTCCAATTTATCAAGATAACTCTGACACTAAGTAACTTACAGTTATCTAAACCTATTTTCTAAAGTCTACAAATACTTTTATTTGCAAAATAGTAGCTATTACAGCATTATAAGCTACTTACTATTTTTTGTGATCTTTTTATGTTGAGCCGCCAGTACCGACAAAATCAGCAAACTTCGAATACCTATTAAACTAACTAGATCTCAGATAAAAAATCTGTATACAACACCTTTTGACATAACGATAATAGCTAAACATAGTTCCACTGAATTTATAACCATTAATTAGTAAACAGTTGAGTGGTAAGTATAGAAACCTTATGTACTATGTAAAACATACGCTGGTCCAAAACGGGTTAAAAAACTCGGGCACAAAAAAAATCAACTTTATCCGGGGGAAAGTCAGACAGCATCTGAAGGGCTCCGCGAAAAACAGAAGACTGATCAAGATGGCATCCTTGGGTGGGAAGGGGACCGCGCATACATGGTGGCATCTCCCAAAGGCTTTGAAAGCTGGGGGGATGCTTCCACTAGGTTTCAGTCGGTGCAGGCTTCACCCATATGTGAGGACTGACTTCCTGCTTGTTCCCAGAGAAAGCACAGTTACTTACCTATAACAGGTGATCTCTGGGAACAGCAGGAATAAGTCTTCACATATGGGTACATCGGTACCGACGGAGCCTGCGCGGGAACGCTCCCCAGCTTTCCAAAAAAGAAAAGCTTTTGGGAACATCCCACAGCGCCTGCGCGCTGCCTTCCCACCTTTCCAACCGCCTCTCTCCAGTTCGAGTTTTAAAGCTGAGACAAAGAGAGAGAGAGGAAAGGAAAGATAGATAGAGAGATACAACTCCTAGGGGAGGTGGGTGGGTTGTGAAGACTTATTCCTGCTGTTCCCAGAGATCACCTGTTACAGGTAAGTAACTGTGCTATCTCCAGGAACAAGCAGGAATGAGTCTTCACATATGGGGACTCCCCAGCTAGAGATGCCGGGGAGATCCCCAGGGTTGTAGACCCTGAGAAGGGCCCTACCTCCCCCTTGGATCTCAGGCATCTAAACAGGGATGGAGGGTAGGAGTTGTTCAAGTATGGAACAGGTGTTTTAGGACAGCCTGACCAAACAAGGCATCCCGGCGGGAGTCCTTGTCCAAACAATAATGGGCCGTGAAGGTATGAACCGAGGCCCATGTGGCTGCTCGACAGATCTGCTCGATGGACACAAAATTTAGATGAAAAACAGTCAGGAGACGTGGCAGGTAAAAAAGCCTTTATTATCCCACGGATCAAGCGTGCCAACCCGACACTGGCCGTGTTTCGTATTACACTTCCTCAGGGGTTTACGGCTCACTATGAATAAACACATGTAAAAACCAAACACACCACAAATAAATTACTATTTAACAATGTAAAAAACTATTAAAAAATAAATGAAACTCATAACATATAAAATATATAAGATAAAGTATAAATCCACCAAATAAACTAGAATAAAACAAACGTGATAACCAATGATAAAATTATCTCAAAATGTAAAACTATAAATACATAAATTCATAAATAACATGCACTATCTAAAAAACAATAATACAGGTTAATATCTAAAAAGACAATAATATGTAAGTTAATAATATATAAGTTATACATGTTTATTGAAGAAGACATCGTTGACTAAAAATCACCTATTGGTGTGACTAAATTAAAACTAAAAGGAGAGAGAGGAGGACGACAGACTTAGAATCCCTAAATAAACGGATGAATGGATGCATATAACCTCAAGGAATGTGACCATTGAGTAAGACACGATTAAAACCTAATAAATATGACATGGAAAATGTGCGTATTATAAACTTTATATACTCGTACCGCTATGGCGTCCCGTGCAACACGGGCGTGCTCCTGATCTTGCTGAGACACCAGAGAATGCTGGTGCACATACAATATGATTAGAATAGTCTAATAAAGTAAATGAAAAAAAAAATTTAAATTATAAATGTGCACATACTATATTTAATTGGTCATAACCTTAAAAAATTGAAAAATCTCAATTAATTACAATTTCCATCAGATCAACACATGATTTATACACTTTATAGTTTTTATTTAAATATGGCTAAGGTGTAATCTGTTTTTTAGGGTAGTCATAATAGCAGATGGTTGCTATATAAATATAGGACAAACAATTTTGTTTACTACAACTCCCGCCAAAGCGGTGCTTGGTCCGATTTCGCTCGGCGGAGCTGTCATTTTTTAAAAATCTCATCCATTTACACTCACCAATGGATCAACACATAGTTGTGACATTTTAAAAATATAATTTGGTTTTAGGGTAGTCTCAATAGCAGATGGTTGCTACATAAATGTGGGACATACAAATTTTATTCACTATAGTTCCCGCCAAAGTTGCGCTTTAAAATCCCATAGCGCATGTGCGGGCGTTTCAAAGTGTATGAGCTGGCAATCCGCTTGCGAGCAGGGTCCGCTTGCATTTTACAGGTTTGCAATTGTTAGTTTTTTACGAAAGGATTTGGCATAGTGTGATGTTGATTTTAGATGATGTGTTGCATAAAAACGATATCGGTCCTTTCTCCGATTTTACTGGATTTGAAGAGTTCATTTTAGTGAGTAGGCGCTTTGTCGTCTTTGCCAGTTTTGAGGAGTTTTTTAACAAAAGGGTCCCTTGCCAAATCATTTCGTCTTTTTAGCCATAGCAACATAATATAAATAGTTGGTCACACTTGTGGAAACTTTTTAGTAATGTGTTTCACATATTTATTTATTTTTTAAGACAAATGTGTTTTGTATATTTATTTTTTAGATTAGACGTTTTATCATGCACATGACATAGGGCCAGATATATTTTTAAGATAATAATAGACCGGGTGGTTGGGCAAATGCATCTCCATGAGCACAGTGATCTATATAATAATTCAAGATCGCGGGTTAAAGATGTGGCTCGTTGAAAGGATCACTTCATACGATCACATGTGGATTTGAGTGCACTGTGTATAATGATTGAAGATAAGTGAGAGAACATTTTGTAAACATGTCATTTTTAATTCTGTTAGTTTTAGTATCTATAGCACCTCGCTATTTCCGGTGTTTTAAAGTTTTAAAGTAAGCCCTAGGGTGCTATATTTATTCCCGTTTTAACATACGGGTGGTTGATTCATTTCTTTATTGGATTTTTAAATTTTTTAAGGTTATGACCAATTAAATATAGTATGTGCACATTTATAATTTTAAAAAAAAAATTTTCATTTACTTTATTAGACTATTCTAATCATATTGTACGTGCACCAGCATTCTCTGGTGTCTCAGCAAGATCAGGAGCATGCCCGTGTTGCACGGGACGCCATAGCTGTACGAGTAGATAAAGTTTTAATAAGCACATTTTCCATGTCATATTTATTAGGTTTTAATCGTGTCTTACTCAATGGTCACATTCCTTGAAGGTTATATGCATCCATTCATCCGTTTATTTAGGGATTCTAAGTCTGTTGTCCTCCTCTCTCTCCTTTTAGTTTTAATTTAGTCACACCAATAGGTGATTTTTAGTCAACGATGTCTTCTTCAATAAACATGTATAACTTATATATTATTAACTTACATATTATTGTCTTTTTAGATATTAACCTGTATTATTGTTTTTTAGATAGTGCAAGTTATTTATGAATTTATGTATTTATAGTTTTACATTTTGAGATAATTTTATCATTGGTTATCACGTTTTGTTTTATTCTAGTTTATTTGGTGGATTTATACTTTATCTTATATATTTTATATGTTATGAGTTTCATTTATTTTTTAATAGTTTTTTACATTGTTAAATAGTAATTTATTTGTGGTGTGTTTGGTTTTTACATGTGTTTATTCATAGTGAGCCGTAAACCCCTGAGGAAGTGTAATACGAAACACGGCCAGTGTCGGGTAGGCACGCTTGATCCGTGGGATAATAAAGGCTTTTTTACCTGCCACGTCTCCTGACTGTTTTCCTTGGTTGCCTACGTGGCAGAGTGCTGTTTTTTGGTGGTACACAGAATTTAGATGAGCCATAGAAGTTGCCATGGCCCTCACATTGTGAGCTGTGACATGGCCTTCCAGAGAAAGGTTCTTACTCTGGTAGGCGAAAGAAATACACTGAGCAATCCAAGTGGACAGTGTCCTTTTAGAGACTGGAAGTCCTAAATGAGAAGGATCAAAAGCAACAAAGAGTTGGGAAGACCTTCTGTGTTGCTGAGTCCTTTGTAAGTAAAAGGCAAGAGCCCTTTTACAATCCAGGGTATGAAGAGATTCCTTTCTGCACTTGATGCATGAGGACCTGGAAAGAAGACAGGTAAATATACCTCTTGGTTCAGATGAAAAGGTGAGACCAAATTAGGCATAAAGTGTGGATTGGTCCTGAGGACTACCTTATCATGATGAAACATTGTATAAGGAGGATTAGCCACCAAGGCCTGTAGCTCACTGATGCGGCGAGCTGATGTGACTGCAATGAGGAAAATAACCTTCCAGGAAAGAAATTTCAAGGAGGTGGTGGCTAAGGGTTCAAAGGGTGGCTTCATGAGCTGACCAAGAACCAGATTTAAGTCCCATGCCACCGGAGGAGGCCTAATGGGAGGTTTAGTTAAAGTTAGGCCTCTCATGAATCTTGCAATAAGAGGATGAGAGGAAATAGGCTGTCCATTGAGAGGCTTAAGGGATGCTGCAATAGCACTCAAATGGACTCTTACTGAATTCGTCTTAAGGCCTGCATTGGAGAGATGCAGGAGATATTCCAATAGAGAATTCAAAGGAAGTGCTAGAGGGTCAAGACCCTTTCTCAGCACACCAAATGAAAAACCTTTTCCATTTAAAAGCATAGGAACGTCTAGTAGAAGGTTTTCTGGAAGCATGGAGGATATCCTTCACCTGCTGAGAAAGATTCCAACTTTGAACGTCTAAGCCTTCAGCAACCAAGCCCTGAGGTGAAGGGACTTGGGGTTTGGGTGCCACAAAGTTCTCTCCTCCTGGGACAGGAGGTCTGGAGCAGCTCCCAAGTCTAGGGAGGGAGCTTGAGAGAGATGCAGAAGTAAAGGGTACCACACTTGGCGTGGCCAGCGTGAAGCTATGAGGATCATAGAAACTTGATCCCTCTGGAGCTTGAATAGAGTCTTGGGAATTAATGGAATGGGAGGAAAGGCATACAGGAAGTCTTGACCCCAGTGAAGGAGGAAGGCATCCCTGGCCTGAACTCCCTGACACGGAATTCTGGAACAGAACCGGGAAGTTTGGCATTCCACAGACTTGCAAAGAGGTCTATGTCCGGGGTTCCCCATTCTTGGAAGATCCTGAGTACCTGGTCCATGTGCAGGGACCATTCGTGTGGAAGCAGAACTCGACTGAGTCTGTCTGCCCAAGAGTTTTGGATTCCTGGAAGGTATACAGCCAGGAGATGGATTTGATGCTCTCTGGCGAAGGCCCACAATCCTAAAGCTTCGTTGCAAAGCGACAGAGAGACAGTTCCTCCTTGCTTGTTTATGTAAAACATGGCTACCTGATTGTCCGTATGAATGAGGACTGTCTTGTAGCTGAGCAGGGTATGAAAGACCTTGAGAGCTCGAAAAACTGCTCAGAGCTCCAAGTGGTTGATATGTAGAGAGGTCTCCTGTGGAGACCAAGTGCCCTGAGTGGAGAGGTCTTGTAGATGAGCTCCCCAACCTGTTGGGGAGGCATCTGTTGTGAGGGTTGCTTGGGGCAACAACTGTTGGAAGGGGGACCCCAGCAACAGATTTTGGGTGGACTTCCACCACTGTAGAGACCAAAAGAGGCGCCTGGAGGTTGCTATTTTGTCTGTCCCCTGAAGCTTGAGTCCACTGGGTGGACAAAGTCCATTGAGCTGCTCTCATGTGAAGGCGAGCATAGGGGACCACATGCACTGTGGATGCCATGTGGCCTAGCAGTTGTAGCATCTCCCGGGCAGTTAAATGGCTCTTTGACTGAATCTGGGAGGCTAACTGCACTAGGCGTAGGCAACGGGCCTGAGGAAGATAGGCCCTTGCAGTGGTAGTATCTAGCCAGGCCCCTATGAACTCTAGGGACTGAGTAGGGGTGAGCTGGGACTTTGGGAGATTTATCACAAGTCCCAGATACTGCAGAATGCGTCTTGTGCAGTCCAGGGCAGTCTGGGCCTCTGACTGAGATGGAGCTCGGATGAGCCAGTCGTCCAGGTATGGGAATACAAATATTCCCAAAGTGCGTAGAAATGCAGCTACTACTGCCATGCATTTGGTGACCACTCTTGGAGCAGAGGCCAGACCAAAAGGAAGCACCCTGTATTGGTAATGCTTCCCTTGGAAAAGGAAATGGAGGAACCTTCTGTGAGATGGATGGATGAGAACATGGGTGTACGCATCCTTGAGATCTAGAGAACAAAGCCAATCGTGACTCTGAAGGTATGGAAGGAGAGTGCGTAGAGAAAACATCTCGAATTTCTCCTTGCATAGAAATTTGTTCAATTCTTTGAGATCTAATATGGGTCTGTAGCCCCCTGTTTTCTTTGGGATCAGAAAGTAGGGGGGAGTAAAACCCTGACCCTTGTTGAAGAAGGGGCACTTCTTCAATTGCCCCTTGGGCAAGAAGGGCAGCCACCTCCTGACCTAGAAGGTCGAGGAGAGATGTTGTAGAATTGAAATGTCTCACCATGGTGTGAGGAGGAAGGTTTGAGAAATGAAGTTTGTACCCCTCCCTTATGATGGAGAGGGTCCACTGTTCTGTTGTAATTTGCTCCCATCTGGGAGCAAAGTGAGCTAACCTTCCTGGAATGGTGAGAGGCTCTGGCTGTTTCAGAGCCAGAAAGGCTAAGTTCTCTAGCATCAAGTCAAAAGCCCTGAGGAGGCTGGGTCTGCTGAGTTGCAGCAGCCCCAGTAGGCTTAGGCCTGGCTTGCTTAGGCTGCTGACGCTTAGCAGCAAAACGACCTGTAGAAGATTGCTGGCCACTGCCTTTCTTGAGGAAAAAAGACTTCTTGAAAAGGTTTTTTCTTGGCAGGAATGGAGGTTGACTTTGAAAGTCTATCCAAAGCAGAATTTTCTGCATCCATTTGAGTGGCTTTTATTTGCCAATCTTTGCCAAACAGGTTTTCTCCTGTACAAGGAAGATTTCCCAAGCCATCCTGGACCCAAGATTCTAGATCAGAAGCCTGGAGCCAAGCAATTCTGCGAGCAGCTATGGCAATGGCCGAAGCTCTGCTGGCACCCTCAAAGGAGTCAAAAGCTGCACGGTTGGAAAACTTTGAAATATCTTGATTATGCTTAAGCCAAATAAGAAATTCCTCCCTTTTATCCTCTGGAAGAAAAGGGAGGAAAGTGTGTAGCTTATCTGCAACTTCTTTCAGAAACACTCCCATATAAAGACTATAGGAGTTGATTCTGGCAATGAGCATACTGGCTTGGAAGATTTTCCTACCAAAAGCATCCAAGGTCCTGCATTCTCTTCCTGGAGGAGCAAGAAGTGTCTTTTTGCACTCTATCTTTTTCATAGCTGACTCCACCACAATAGAATGGTGAGGAAGCTGTGTTTTATGAAAACCAGGACAAGGAGGGACACAGAACATGGTGTCCAACCTACGAGAATGGAGGAGAGATAGTGAGAGGAGTCTCTCATAAGTCAATCATGTGATCATAAAGAATCTCATGAATTGGCAAGGTGACTGCCTCCTTAGGAGCCTTGGGATAACCTAAAATATCTAATTTTTTAGCTCTAGGCTCTGATTCAGAGGTTACTGAAATAAAAAGCCCTTTAGCCACTTCTCTTATGAAGTCTTGAAAGGACAAGTCTTCTGGAGGAGACATTCTTCTTTTTGGAGAAGGCTCTTCAGGAAGGGCTATGGATACCTCAGCAGACGCCTCCGATGCATCAGAATCTTCGGAGGAATCAAAGTATCGACTGTCAGGGTGCTCTTTCAAAGCTCGATACGGGTACCGAGCGGTATTGACATCGGGCGTTATCGGTACCGGTTCGGTACGATGGGCACCCTGGGCAGGGAACCGCTGCAGTCGACACCATGGCTGATGTCGATGCAGTCGGTGCCGGTACCCGGGCTGATACCGACAACGGAGTTTGTTGTGGTATCAGCGGCGTCGCAGCTTGAATGAAGGCCGTGATAGCCTGCTGCATGGATAGAACATTCTGATCCATCGACGCCATGAATGCCTGGAATTTCAGTACTGGAAGGTTGTGCCGGTACCCCAGAACATTCTAACAGGTGATCGGTCGAGGCCGTGCCATCGATGTCAACCTGTAACCCCATAGGTGGAGCTTTGGAAGCCGGAGATTCCCGCCGGGGTAGTTTTGCCGGTGCAGGATCCTCGAGGGCAAGCCTGGAGGCATCTCGATGCTTGGAAGGAGATCTACCCTTTGAGGACCGGCTGGTTTTATGTTTGGTTACCTGAGATCCATGGGAGGAAGAGGAAGCCCTGGAAGACGTCGATGCCACTGACGCTGCATCAGAGGGAAACAGAACATGGAGCTTGGCTGCTCGGTTCTGCAAACCTCGTTTGGACATCAAGGAGCAGGAACGAAACAATCCAAAATGGAGTGGTCAGGACCCAAACATTTGAGACACCATTCATGGGTGTCGGTAACAGAAATAGTACCGCTGCACTTAGTGCATTTTTTAAACCCGGAGGCTGGATTTTCTATGAGGAAAACGTTTTGTGAGGCCTAAGGCCCAAAAAGGAAAAACACCCCTAACGTAAGTTCTTTTTTTTTTTTTTTTTTAAGAAAAAGAAAGAAAGAACCGGCAAGAGTACCGGTCCGACGTCGGAGAAGGCAGCCCGCGTGCGACAAAGAAATAAACTAAAACAAAAGAAACTTCTTCAGCGGTTGGACAGGAACCCGACCTGCTCGGCTCAGCGGAGAAAAGAAGAACTGGAGAGAGGCGGTTGGAAAGGCAGGAATGGAAGGCAGCGCGCGGTGCGCTGTGGGATGTTCCCAAAAAAAAAAAAAACGCTGTCCTTTTTTAGGAAAGCTGCGGGAGCGTATCCTGCGCAGGCTCCAATCGGTACCGACGTACACCAATCATGTGTAAGACTCATTCCTGCTTGTTTGCCTGGAGATTAATTCTTTCCCTCACAGAAGATTTTTTTTTTTTAAGGAAAGAAAAGAATGCACCGACAGGGGTTCGGTACCAGCCAGCTGATGAGAAGGCAGAGGCGACCACAAAAATAAGGGAAAAGACGAATTTTTTTTTCTGCGGTTACAGGAATTGCTTCTTTTCATACTCCGCAGGAAAACGAAGAGACACTGGAGGAGGGAGAGCTGGAAAGCGCGGGAAGGCAGCTACGCAGGCACTGTGGGATGCTCCCAAAGGCTTTTTTTATTGGACACTGGGGCGGATTCCCCCGCGGGCTCCGTCCAGCTACCGTACGTCCCGATATATTAAAACTTATATTCCTCCATTGTTCCTTGGAGATAGCAAAGTTACTCACCTGTAAACAGGATGATCGTCAGGAACAGCAAGGAATTTAGGTCTTCACATATGGGTATCGTCGGTCTCGACGAGCCTGCGCAGGAACGCTCGCCAGCGTCCACTTAGAAAGCTTTTTGGTGACATCCCACAGCGTCTTTTGCATGCTGCCTTCCTTCCTTTCCACCCACTCGCCTCTCTCCAGTTGAGTTTTTTAAAGCTGAGACAAAAGAGAGAGATAGG